>JAXLNS010000009.1:2887788-2942788 GCA_037215915.1 Pantherophis vulpinus
GCTTTAGCCAACCGGTGTCAGCGGATGAAAAGGGAGGCGCCGAGGTCCCGTACATCGTCTTGGACACGGATGGAAGAGGCAGCCGTCTTCACCCGGCTTACATAGTAGACCTGGATTCTGGGATCCTGCGTTTCATAGGGCAGGCTGTCCATTGGCCTTACAATACCAAGGCGCCTTCGAACCCCGGTTGTTGGTTCAACCGTGGCACCCTTTGTACCGGAGGTAAGTGTGGAAGCCAAGCGAGACGGGGTAGAGCAGGGGTGTCAAACTGGATTTCTTTGAGGGCCGGATCAGCATTGTAGTTCTCCTCTGTGGGCTGGTGGGGGAGAGGGGCAGGGAGTGGTGGGGTGGGTGGGTAGAGACAGGACGGATGCCTCCTGCAGCACTCTACCAGCTAAAAGCAGGCTGTACAGAGGCCCGTTTTTGGCCTCCATGGCCTCCAGCAGCACTCTGCCAACCAAAAACAGGCAGCATGGAGGCCTCACGAGGCCCCACACAGCCTGTTTTAGGCCTCCCTAGGCTCCAGCAGCACTCTGCCAGCCAAAAACAGGCCATACAGAGGCCTCACGAGGTCCCGCGCAGCCCGTTTTTGGCCTCCACCGCCTCCTGCAGCACTCTGCTGGCCAAAAACGGGACATGCGGAGGCCCCATGAGCCCCCCGGACAGCCCGTTTTAGGCCTCCCCAGCCTCCGGCAGCACTCTGCTGACCAAAAACAGGCCGTATCGAGGCCCCCTGAAGCCCCGCACAGCCCGTTTTTGGCCTCCACGGCCTTCAGCAGCACTCTGCCAATCAAAAACGGGCCGCATGGAGGCCTCGCGAGGCCCCGCACAGCCTGTTTTAGGCCTCCCCAGCCTCCAGCAGCACTCTGCCAGCCAAAAACCGTTTGTCCAGAAGAGTATTATGGGGTCCCTTGCTTGAGTAGGGAGTTGGACTAGAAGACCTCCAAGGTCTCCTCCAACTCTTACTCTATGTAAATTCTTGGTAAGTAAGTTTCCCCCCTTCCCCACGAATGTCTTTAGCCCTATCTAGGCTTTTACAAGTAAAATCTGCCAGTTTGGGGAAGATTCCCGTAAAATACGCTTAGAGCAATAAAGTCGTTCGAACTCAAGGAGAGACGCAACCTGGAATTAAAGAGAAACTTCCTAACAGTGAGGACAATTAAGCAGGGGAACAGAAGTTGTGGGTGCGTCAACACTGGAGAAGAGCGTAATTTTAAAGAAGAAACTGGACAGCCACTTGGCTTAATCCTGGTGGCCAGAGCAAAAGTGGAACTCAGTCCAAAGAAAACGAGTTTTTTTTTTTCCTTCTCCTTCCTCCTCCTAGGTGTGGGTATTGGCTTCGTTTTCTTCCTCTTCCTCCTTGTTATTTTCTTGTTCCTGGGTGGATCTCTCCTGGCTTACTATCTTCGGTGAGTTTGACATGGTCCCTCTTACGATTCTCCCCTCCAGAATGGTGTTTGGGAGTCCTGCGGGACGGTGCTTTAATTATGGGTGAGCATGTTTCATGTCTTCATGCCTCGCTTCTCACAGATGCCAGTTTCTGCATGCTCAGCTATCTATAGGACCCAACAAGATTGTCCTGACCGGGAGCGACCTGACTTTCATCAACCTCCCGAGCAGCAGAAAGGTAAGCCAGGTTTTACGTGATAACCTCGAGGAGGACACAACCCCATGGCGGTAGGAAGTGTGACCGTTGAGTAAAGCGGTTCAAAATCAGAGGTGGGCTGAGTGAATAGTGACCGTCTCAGATCGATGCAAGAAAAGAGGTTGGGTCAAAAGATGACTATCACTGGCCTTGCAACGCTGGGAGAGATGGCCAACTTTGGGACCATCAAGATGTAGAGGTATCTACCCAAGGTTAGGTCCATCTTTCTTGTTCTTTGGGACCATCAAGATGTAGATGTAGCTACCCAAGATAAGGTCCACCTCTCTTGTTCATTGGGACCATCAAGATGTAGATGCTGTCAGGATTCGGTGTCGTCTCAAATTAATTGCATTTCAAACAAATAGTCCTTCATCAAAATCTTTCATTTATTAGGCACAACAATCGAAACTCCGACTCAGTTGCAGCCAACACTGACTTCCTGGCCCAAACCCACCCTTTCCTTTCCCCACTGCTCTGCTTCTCATTGGCCATCTTCCAAGTCACTCTGCTGTTATCTACTACTTCAGTTCAAAGGAATTTCCCCCCTCCCAACCCATCTCCTAGGGGATAGTATCTCCAGGGAAAATAAGTAGGTGAAAAGTCAAGTGTCCTCTTGCCAGATGCCCCCACCTTCTCCTTCTTATGTCAGCACTGGAGTGAATGCAGCTTGGAGTGCTGACAGATGCATCTACCCAAGGTTAGGTCCACCTCTCTTGTTCTTTGGTACCATCAAGATGTAGAGGTATCTACCCAAGGTTAGGTCCACCTCTCTTGTGCTTTGATACCATCAAGATGTAGAGGTATCTACCCAAGGTTAGCTCCACCTCTCTTGTTCATTGGGACCATCAAGATGTAGATGTATCTACGCAAGGTTAGCTCCACCTCTCTTGTTCATTGGGACCATCAAGATGTAGATGTAGCTACCCAAGGTTAGGTCCACCTGTCTTGTTCTTTGGGAACATGAAGATGTAGATGTATCTACCCAAGGTTAGGTCCACCTCTCTTGTTCTTTGGTACCATCAAGATGTAGATGTATCTACCCAAGGTTAGGTCCACCATTCTTGTTCTTAAAGGTTGCTCAATAACATTATTTCAGAACATTCTTTAGTTTACACTGACCTGTCTTCTTCCTCCCTAGAAGTTGGATGACAGCTCTGAGAAGAAAAGCTTGAAAAATGGGGCGGAGGTGGAACAGAATGTAGCCGTGGTTGAGGTGAAGTCATATTCCTTCCTGCGTTGCGTCTGGTCCCAAATTCTTTCAGTATTAGGAGGAGGTGGTGGAGTTGGAGGGCT
The DNA here is from genome assembly GCA_037215915.1 of Pantherophis vulpinus. Taxonomy (NCBI): domain Eukaryota; kingdom Metazoa; phylum Chordata; class Lepidosauria; order Squamata; family Colubridae; genus Pantherophis; species Pantherophis vulpinus. The sequence continues at coordinate 2,890,727 of JAXLNS010000009.1, forward strand.
TAAAGGAAGGACCTCAGATGTAAAGCCATATCCTGCAAAGATTGGACTTCCGTGTCCATCAGAATATGGTGGGGTAGGGTCGACCTGAACATCAACTGTGGAATACCAAGAAGAAGGCTCATCATCTTTCATGGGAAAGTCATGAAGGTTTGGGGTTTGAGACCTTGGTTGGTCCAGTGTGAGTTGGGTTGTCCAAGGATTTGGTCCTCTCCTCTTTGTTATCTATCTATCTATCTGTCTGTATATCTGTCTATCTGTCTGTCTGTCTGTCTGTCTATCTTTATCATCTATCATCTATCTATCTTCCCTGCCACGTGACAGCGGCCCTGCCCGAGCTTCTCAATGTTATTGCCGGGGTGGCGGTTGATACCCCCAGACTTTTGGTCATGGGGGATTTCAACCTGCCATCTACCGGTGGGGCGTCTGGGATGGCTCGGGAGTTTATGGCTTCCATGACAGCCATGGACCTGACACAATTAATTCATGGCCCCACTCACGTGGGAGGACACACTCTGGACTTGGTTTTTATCTCTGGTCAGTGGCGGAGTGGTCTGGATATAGGGGATATAGTTATTGAACCCCTGTCATGGTCGGACCATTCTCTCCTGAGACTGGACCTTTTGACCGCTGCACCCCACTGCAGGGAGGCGGAACCGACCAGGTGGTTCCGCCCCAGGCGCCTGATGGATCCTGATAGGTTCCAGAGGGAGCTTGGGCCAGTTCCTGAAACTCTGGCTCACGACTCGGCTGAAGATCTGGTGGCTGCCTGGGATAGGACAGCCGCCGGTGCTCTGGACCGAGTCGTGCCTTTGCGGCCTCTGACCCGATGCCGAACCTGCCCGGCCCCTTGGTTTTCCGAGGAGCTGAGGGAGATGAAGCGCCGGAAAAGACGCCTAGAGAGTGGTTGGAGGGCTAGTCGCTCCGAATCCGACCGAACACTAGTTAGGTCTCATATTAAGACCTATCTAGTGGCGATAAAAGCGGCAAAGCGTAACCACTTTTCCGCTCTTATTGCATCGGCAGATAACCGCCCAGCCGCCTTGTTTAGGGTGACCCGCTCCCTCTTATATCAGGGAGCGTGGGAAGACCCCTTGCAAGGGCAGGCTGAGGATTTTGCACAGTATCTGCACGATAAAATCGCTCAGATTCGGGAAGGCTTGGACTCTGACTGGGTAGACCCCGGCGGGGTGACTGAGGCTGGTCTTGAGAATGTTACCTGGGATGAGTTCGACCCTGTGACTCCTGAGGACGTGGACAGGATCCTGGGGAGGTTAAACACAACCACATGTTTATTGGACCCGTGCCCCTCCTGGCTGGTACTGGCCACCCGGGAGGTAACACGAGGCTGGCTCCAGAGGATCATAAATGCTTTTCTGAGAGAGGGTTTCTTGCCTCCCGCCTTGAAAGAGGCGGTGGTGAGGCCCCTCCTCAAGAAGCCTTCTCTGGACCCAGCCGTTTTGGCAAACTATCGTCCGGTCTCCAACCTTCGCTTTGTTGCGAAGGTTGTGGAGAGTGTGGTTGCGCGACAGCTCCCACAGTTCCTGGATGAAACCGTCTATCTAGATCCGTGCCAGTCCGGCTTCAGGCCTGGGTACAGCACGGAGACGGCATTGGTCGCATTGGTGGATGATCTCTGGAGGGCTCGGGACAGGGGTTGTTCCTCTGTTCTGGTCCTGTTAGACCTCTCAGCGGCTTTTGATACCATCGACCATGGTATCATGCTGCGCCGGCTGGAGGGACTGGGGGTGGGAGGCACCGTGTTGCGGTGGTTCTCCTCCTATCTCTCTGACCGGTCGCAGTCTGTGTTGGCAGGGGGGCAGAGGTCGACCTCGAGGCGCCTTGCTTGCGGGGTGCCGCAAGGGTCGGTCCTCTCGCCGCTCCTGTTCAACATTTATGTGAAGCCGCTGGGTGAGATCATCCGTGGTTTTGGGGTGCGATGCCATCTGTACGCTGATGACACTCAGCTGTACATTTCCACCCCAGACTACCCCAATGATGCCCTCGAAGTGATGTCCCAGTGTCTGGAGGCCGTGCGGGTCTGGATGGGGAGGAACAGGCTTCGGCTCAACCCTTCCAAGACCGAGTGGCTGTGGATGCCGGCGTCCCGGTATAGCCAGCTGGTGCCATCGCTGGCTATTGGGGGCGAGTCATTGACCCCCACAGAGGGGGCTCGCAACTTGGGCGTCCTCCTGGACACACGGCTGTCTTTAGAAGAGCATATGATGGCCGTGGCCAGGGGGGCTTTTTATCAGGTTCGCCTGATACGCCAGTTGCGCCCCTTTCTGGATTGGGACTCCTTGTGCACAGTCACTCATAATAATAATAATAATAAATAATAATAATTTTATTTCTATACCGCCCTTCTCCCGAAGGACTCAGGGCGGTGTACAGCCTGTTTAAAAACACAAACAAAACAACAATATAAAATTTAAAATAATTAAATAAAGTGGCTCAGATTTAAAACCCCAATAAATTTAAATATCCCAATTTAAAAACTATTGTGTTGCTAGTCCGGCCTGGCGGAATAATAGGGTCTTCAGTGCGCAGCGAAACGCCCGGAGGTCGGAGATCTTACGAATTTCCGGGGGCAGTTCATTCCACAGGGCTGGGGCTCCCACAGAGAAGGCCCTCCCCCTGGGCGCCGCCAGTCGACATAACTTGGTTGACGGCACCCTGAGGAGACCCTCTCTGTGGGAAACGGACTGGTCGGTGGGAGGCTATTGGTGGCAGAAGACGGTCTCGGAGGTACCCGGGTCCTATGCCATGGAGTGCTTTAAAGGTGGTAACTAACACCTTGAATCGCACCCGGAAGACCACTGGGAGCCAGTGCAGCTCGCGCAGGAGGGGTGTCACATGGGCACAACTCATGCCTTGGTTACGTCACGCCTGGACTACTGTAACGCTCTCTACATGGGGCTCCCCCTGAGGAGCACCCGGAGGCTCCAGCTGGTGCAGAATGCGGCCGCGCGGGTGATTATGGGAGCGACGTGGCGCTCCCACGTAACACCTCTCCTGCGCGAGCTGCATTGGCTCCCGGTGGTCTTCCGGGTGCGCTTTAAGGTGTTGGTTCTCATCTTTAAAGCGCTCCATGGCTTAGGGCCAGGGTATTTGCGAGACCGCCTGCTGCTACCGATAACCTCCCACCGGCCAATACGCTCTCACAGACAGGGCCTCCTCGGGGTGCCGTCGGTCAGGCAATGTCGGCTGGCGGCCCCCAGGGGGCGAGCCTTCTCTGTGGGGGCACCCGCCCTGTGGAATGAGCTGCCTCCTGGAATACGATTGATCCCGGACCTCCGGACCTTCCGTAAAGCCCTGAAGACGTTTTTATTTCATCAAGCCGGCCTAGCCTAAATGGTTTTTTTAATTGGGATTTTAAATTTTATGGATTTGGGGTTTTAAATTTGGGTAGCCAATGATTTAATTCTTTTAATTATCTTAACTTTTGCATTTGTATGTTTTTTAATTTTGGCTGTTCACCGCCCTGAGTCCCTTCTGGGAGAAGGGCGGTATACAAATTAAATTAATAAATAAATTAATAAAAATCTTTATCAGCTATTATCTATCTATCTTTATCATCTATCTTATCTATCTTTATCGTCTATCTTATCTATATCATCTCTTATGTATGTATCTATCTAACATCTATCTATATCATCTACCTTATCTATATTTATCTATCATCTATCTATCTATCTATCTATCATCTATCTATCTATCTATCTTTATCATCTATCATCTATCTATCTTTATCATCTATTATCTATCTATTTATCTTTATCATCTATCTTATCTATATCATCTATTTTATCTATCTATCATCTATCTATATCTATCTATCTATCTATCATCTCTTTCGCTCTTACTTGCTCTCTCTATCATCTCTCTCTCTATCATCTATCTATCTATCTATCTATCTATCTATCTATCTATCTATCTATCTATCTATCTATCTATCATCTCTCTCTCTCTCATCTATCTATCTATCATCTCTCTCTAATCTCTCTCTCTCATCTATCTATCTATCTATCTATCTATCTATCTATCTATCTATCTATCTATCTATCTATCTCATCTATCTATCTATCTATCTATTAATGTATGTTTCTAGCGTCTCTATGAAACTGCTTGGTTAGGCTACCCATCAGCTAGCACTGACGCGGGGTAGGTGTCTCCTTCCTTCCGGCTTCTTTTGAGCGTTCGAGTTGGTTGAAGGTCACCAGGTCTGTCCTTCTTTGTCTTCCCCTCCCCCACCTTTAGGGTGACTGGGTGTGGCTGAAAAGATTCCCCGGAGCAAAGAACATCGAGGTCAAATCAGGCGCCGAAAAGATTTTTTGCCAGGTGAGTTCTGAAGAGCTTTCCTTCAAAAATGGGTAGAACCACAACCGAGTATAAGAGTTGGAAGGGACCTCGGAGGTCTTCTAGTCTCTGCCATTAGAGGGTCAGGGTTAGGGGGGCAGTGATGGGGAAGGATGCGAGAGACGATCATTCCTGGTTGATGTGTCAAAGTGGCTTCTTGAGCCAATTCCCCTACAGGTAATCCTCGATTTACGACGCTTCATTTAGTGACCGTTCGAAGTTGCAAAAGTGACTTTTTATGACCATTTTTCACACTTATGACCATGGCAGCATCCCTGTAATCCCATGATGAAAATTCAGACGCTTGGCAACGGACTCGTATGTACAACGGTTTGCCGTGTCCCCTTTTTTTTTGGCGACCTCCTGATGAGCAAAATCAATGGGGAAGCCAGATTCACTGAACAACCGCTTTAACTCACTTAACAACGGCCGTGATTCACTTTAACAACGGCGGCAAGAAAAATCGTAAAATGGGGCAAAATTCACTGAACGGCGGTCTCGCTTAGCAGCGGGAAGGTTGGGCTTCCTCTTACGAGAGAAGCGCTGATAAGGCCACCGAGATTTTGTCTGTCTTAAGGTTGGTCCTGGACTGCGGTGGAATGCAGTCTGGATTCCTGAGAGGGAGAGGCTGCATTCCAGAGGACCAAGAGCCAGCAAAGTTTAGATTCTTGGTAGGTGGAGTCTTAGTAGACAACCGATTAAATATGATTAAATATCAGCTGTGTGCAGCGGCAGTCAAAAAAAGCCAACGCTGTTCTGTCCCCGTCTCACACACCCACACAAACAGACAGCCGGGGGTTAAATAAACTGGCAGACAACCAATTCTTCCGATAAGACACTTGGCAGCAACCCAGTAGCTGCTTGCCAAGAACTTTTACTCAATAAACAAAATACCCACAGTCAAGAATTGTGCAGTTCGTAAAATAAATCCAAGGCCGATAATGTTGTTTCCAAAGATGTGGACTCGATAGTAGTTAGTTTTGTCCGTCACAGAGTCTGAATGGCCACCTCACCCCCTTTTATACCCTGTGGGGTGTGGTCCAGTGACAGCTTAATCTCGGGCACGCCTTTTCTTCTGTTGTGTGCACTTATCTCTGCGACGCTGCCAAGGATCCAGCCAAGACTCATTGCCCTCATCACTGTCCACCTGTGGCTGTGTGGACGTGCTGGGCCCCGGCCCTATCTCTTGCCCTTCAGCGGACACCGAAGGCATTGCCAGAGAGGAGAGTCCTGGAGAGGGAGGCCTTGCCAACGCCTCTCCTTCACTCTCGGAGTCCTCTCCTGCCGATGACACAGGCTCAGGTAACGGAGCCACAACAAACGCCATCCTAAACTGCATTAACAGAGGGATACAATCAAGATCAAGGGAGGTACTAATACTATAAAGCTTTAGTACAGAGGTCTGCAACCTTAAACGAGCCATTTGAACCAGTTTCCCACAGAAAAGAAAACACCGGGAGCCATTCCCACCATGCCGATTGAGAAAGGACTCTCACTTCTCATTCCCTTTTGTTCTTCCCCACATTCAGCTGCGGGACCTGAGACACGAAAACGTCAACCCTTTCGTAGGCTTCTTCCATGACAGCGGGGTCCTGGCTATTGTCTCCGAGCACTGCACGCGAGGGAGTCTCGAGGACCTTCTCCGTAATGAGGACATGAAGCTGGACTGGATGTTCAAGTCGTCCTTGCTGCTGGACCTTATCAAGGTGCCCGGGAAAGAGCTCTCGCTATTTGTTCTGACCCGGCTCCCCAAACACGACAAACCCTCTGAAGTGAACTCAAAATGTTCCTTTATTAGGAGCATCGGCAGCCCCAACAAAAGGTTTCTCTCTCACCGCAGGCTAACATGTCCGTCCGTCTGGGAGATGATATAGTTGTGTGACACATTTATTCATCTCCGCCCCCTGCCTTTTTATCCCCAGAGTGAGGGTGTGGCCTCGCTAGCAGCAATGGTTCTTCTGTCCCGAGGACCGGCCCGTAGATTTCCACTGTTCTCCTCTCCTCTGACTTCTGTGCATCCACACATCAGGCACAGGACCCAGCTGTTACTCCTCTTCCTCATCAGCCACCTCCAGACTTGGGAGCTTTTGACTCTCCATCTGAGGGCTGATGGACGGCCCAGGCCCCACCTCTGCCTCTCTGTCCCGAGGACCGGCCCATAGATTTCCACTGTTCTCCTCTCCTCTGCCTTTTGTGCATCCACGCATCAGGCACTGGACCCATTGTTGAAAGTTCGATGGCACTGATAAAAAGGATTTATGACCATGTTTCACACTTATAACAACTGCAGCCTCCTCGTGGCCATGTGATCAAAGTTGAGACGCTCAGCAACTGACTCACATTTATGACGGTCACAGTGTCCCGGGGTCACATCGTCCCCTTTTGCGACCTTCTGACAACGGGGAAGCCAGATTCACTTAACAGCCGTGTTACTCACTTTAACATTGGCAGCGATTCATTTAACAACCCTGGTGAGAAAGGTCGTAAAATGGGGCAAAACTCGCTTAGCGGATGTTTCCCTTAGCGACATAAATTTGGGGCTTCCTTGTGGCTGTACGTCGAGGACTAGCTGTAGTGACGACCTTCAGGGCTGTGAAATGCAAAAGGAAAGCTAAAAGATCATAAGCGAAATCGTGCTTTCGCTTCACTTCGGGACTCCAATGGCCGGCGCTGACTGTGGTTGCTGAACGAGGACTCCCTGCATTGCGACGAGCCCAAGACCCACTCAACCTCTTCTTTTTCTCCCCCAGGGAATGAAGTATCTGCACCATCAGAAATTCCCGCACGGTCGGCTGAAGTCTCGGAATTGCGTGGTGGACGGCCGTTTTGTCCTGAAAATCACGGATCACGGATACAACGAATTGTTGGAAGCTCAGGAGGTGGACCGAGAACCGATGAAGCCTGAGGGTCAGTAGAGGAAAAAATGGGGATGAGAAGGGAATTACACGGGCCGATCAAATGTCTCCAGCCGCTGGGTGAGATCATCCGTGGTTTTGGGGTGGAGTTCCATCAGTACGCTGATGATACTCAACTGTACATCTCCACCCCAGACCATCCCAACGATGCCTTGGAAGTGATGTCCCAGTGCCTGGAGGCCGTGCGGGTCTGGATGGGGAGAAACAGGCTTCGACTCAACCCTTCCAAGACCGAGTGGCTGTGGCTGCCGGCGTCCCGGTATAGCCAGCTGGCGCCATCGCTGGTTATTGGGGGCGAATCATTGGCCCCACGGAACGGGCTCACAACTTGGACGTCCTCCTGGACGCATGGCTGTCTTTAGAAGATCATATGATGGCCGTGGCCAGGGGGGCTTTCTATCAGGTTCGCCTGATATGCCAGTTGCGCCCTTTTCTGGATCGGGACTCCCTACGCACAGTCACTCAAGCACTCGTCACTTCTCATCTGGACTATTGTAATGCTCTCTACATGGGGCTCCCCTTGGGGTGCACCCGGAGGCTCCAACTGGTGCAGAATGCGGCCGCGTGGGGGATTATGGGAGCGACGGGGCACTCCCACGTGACTCCTCTCCTGCGTGAGCTGCATTGGCTTCTGGTGGACTTCCGGGTGCGCTTCAAGGTGTTGGTGATCACCTTTAAAGCGCTCCATGGCTTAGGGCCGGGGTACTTACGGGACCGCCTTCTGCCACCAATAGCCTCCCACCGGCCAGTATGCTCGCACAGAGTGGGCCTCCTCAGGGTGCCGTCGGCCAGAGAATGTCGGCTGGCGACCCCCAGGGGGAGAGCCTTCTCTGTGGTGGCACCTACCCTCTGGAACAATCTACCCCCAGAGATACGAGTGATCCCAGACCTCCGGACTTTTCGTCGGGCCCTTAAAACCTACCTCTTTCAGTTAGCCGGGCTGTCCTGATTTTATGATGGGTTTTTAAAATTTGAAATTGGTTTTAAATTGAAATGTTTTAAATTATGGGCCAAATTATTGAATTATTTTAAATCGATTTTAACTTTTGTGTATAAAGTGTTTGACTTTGGCTGTTCACCGCCCTGAGTCCGAAAGGAGAAGGGCGGTATAGAAATCTGAAAAATAAATAAATAAATAAATAAATATATCGACTTACGACAGCTCATTGAGTGAGTGTTCAAAGTTGCAAAAAAAGACCGTTTTTTCAAACCTGCAATGGTTTGCGGTATCCCGGCGGCCGCATGATCCAAAATTTGGTTGGCTGTTTCAACTGCTTCTATGATGGCTTGTTTTCTGCCCCCCCACCCCACACATTAGTCTGTGTGCAGCCCGACATGCAGCTAAACCCACCTATCTTCCAATAAAACAGACCGTGTGCGTAGATCTGGATCAGTGGTGGGTTGCTCCCGGTTCGCACCGGTTCGCAAGAACCGGTAGTAAAAATTTGTAGTAGTTCCGAGAACCGGTAATAACATTGGCTGGCCACGCCCCCGAACTGGTCCCCGGCCTGGTCGCTGCTCGCTTACCCTGCCCAACTCATCAGCTTTTTTTTTTTTTAAACTCTTAAAAGCATTTTTTCTACAACCTCTTTGGCCGAAAAAATGCTTTTAAAAGTAAAAAAAAAAAAAAGCCTCTGATGATCCCGCAGCTCAGCTGGGAACGTCAGAGGCTTTTCAAAGCATTTTTTCTACAACCTCTTCAGCCGAAGAGTTGGTAAAAAAAAAATGCTTTGAAAAGCCTCTGACGATCCCAGCTGAGTTGCCTGATCGGCAGAGGCTTTTCAAAGCATTGTTTTCTGCAACCTCTTCAGCCGAGGGGGCCGAAGAGCCTTGGTGGCGCAGCGGACTAAAGTGCTGTTAAGTAGCACTTAGCTGACAGCTGCCTGCAATTACTGCGAGTTCAAATCTCACCAGGCTGAAGGTTGCCTCAGCCTTCCATCCTTCCGAGGTAGGTAAAATGAGGACCCAGATTATGGGGGCAATAAGGTGACTTTGTATAAAAAAGAACACCGCTTATGGGGGGCCAAAAAGCCCTACTAAGCAGGTATATACAAAAGTATGAAGGCTATTGCTTAACGCATTGTAAGCCGCCCTGTGTCTCCGGAGAAGGGCGGCATATAAATCGAACCAATAAATAAATAAATAAATAAATAAATTTTCTGCAATCTCTTCAGCCGAAGAGGTGGTTTAAAAAAAATGCTTTGGAAAGCCTCTGACGCTCCCAGCTGAGTTGCCCGATCGGCAGAGGCTTTTCAAAGCATTTTTTTCTGCAACCTCTTAAGGTTGTAGAAAAAATGCTTTTAAAAGTAAAAAAAAAAAAAAAAAAAAAAGTTGGCCACGCCCATCCAATCACATTACCCCCCCACCAAGCCACGCCCACAAAATAAGCCACGCCCACAGAACCGGTAGTAAAAAATTTTTAGAACCCACCCCTGATCTGGATACTTTATTCAAAGAACAGGATATGGTGAAACTGGGGAAAACAGGGATACATACAATGAGAACCAAATACCAGATAGATAGTATTGAGTTCTTGCTAAACACCACAATTTAAATCTCACCAGCGATGCTCGGTGTATGGGATGTGGGTTTGTTCTTGGATGACCATGTGCCACAGATTAAGATGGATGCTTCCTTGTGCTCCTGCCTTCTCGAGCGTCCGGCCTCCGAGTGAGGTGGGGAGGGCCATTTTTGCCCTCCGCAGGCTCCTAGAAAGCCTCTGGAGCCTGGGGAGGGCGAAAAACTGGTCTTCCAGTCCCACCTGAAGTTGGGAAACAGGCCATTTCCAGTCTCCGGAGGGCCTTGGAAGGGGGGGAAGCCATTTTCACCCTCCGCAAGCTCCTAGAAAGCCTCTGGAGCCTGGGGAGGGCGAAAAACGGGCCTACCAGGCCCACTGTGCCATCACATGCCAAAAGTGGGGGGGGGGCACATGCGCATGCGTGGGGGGGTATTTCAGAATGCATTGAATTATGGGTGTGCGCACATGCGACCTCCCCCCGATGGTCCCCTCACTTTTGAGTTTGAGTTTGAGTTTATTTAGATTTATATCCCGCCCTCCTCCCGAAGGACTCAGGGCAGTGAACAGCCATAGATAAAACAGATACGATATAAAATTTAAAAAAATTTTTTTAAAAAAACATATTAAATAAATTTGGCCCATACGAATTAAAAACACCCCTATTTTTAAAAACAAATTAAAATTAAAATTCAACAATTAAAAAGAGTTAGGTCGGCCCCGCTTGTTGGAATAAAAAAAGTCTTGAGGGCACGGCGGGAAGTGCGTAAATCCGGGATCCTCCGTATCTCTGGGGGGAGCTCGTTCCAAAGGGCAGGTGCCCCCACAGAGAAGGCTCTCCCCCTGGGGCCTGCCAGTCGACATTGTTTGGCCGACGGCACCCTGAGGAGACCCTCTCTGTGGGAGCGTACCGGCCGGTGGGAGGCTACTGTGGCAGAAGGCGGTCTCGTAAGTACCCAGGTCCTGAGCCATGGAGCGCTCTAAAGGTGGTAACCAATACCTTGAAGCGCACCCGGAAGACCACCGGGAGCCAGTGCAGCTCGCGCAGGAGAGGTGTTACGTGGGAACGCCATGTTGCTCCCATAACCACCCGCGCGGCCGCATTCTGGACCAGCTGGAGCCTCCGGGTGCTCCTCAAGGGGAGCCCCATGTAGAGAGCATTGCAGTAGTCCAGGCAGACTACTTTGGCACGCAACAGCAAAAAGATTACCCATCACTGATCTAGTCCAACCCCCAATTTATTCCACCAGACCGTTTTTGGACCGCCCCAGAAATGTTGAGGAATCCGGCGCTGGAACGGAAAGGCAGCCTCTGGGGCGACATTTACAGTATTTCCATCGTCATTCAAGAAGTCATCTGCCGCGATGCGCCTTATTGTATGCTGGATATGAGCGCCGAAGGTACCTAAGGGGGGTGGGGGAGCGATGAAGAGCAGGGCAGGGGTGGGTTGTCCTCTCCTTGCCAGGGTTCAGGGGCTGGAAGTCAGAAGACCTTGAGCCAGTGATGAAATCTAAAATTTGTTACTACCGGTTCTGTGGGCGTGGCTTGGTGGTGGTGGGGGTAATGGGACTGGGTGGGCGTGGCCATTTTTTTTTTTTTAACTTTTAAAACCATTTTTTCTACAACCTCTTCGGCGAAGAGGTTGTAAAAAAAATGCTTTCAAAAGGCTCTGACGATCCCAGCTGAGTTGCCTGATCGGCAGAGGCTTTTTTTTTTCTTTTAAATGCCTCTGACGATCAGGCAACTCAGCTGGGATCGTCAGAGCCTTTTAAAAGAAAAAAAAGGGTTTTTTTTTCTTTTAAATGCCTCTGACGATCCCAGCTGAGTTGCCTGATCGGCAGAGGCTTTTTTTTCTTTTGCCTATTTTCGTTTTGCCTATTTTGGCAAAGATACAAGACCACTCAAGGAAGTCACTTATGAAGCCACCTCAGGCACGAAAGCTGGCTGGGTGACGTTGAGCCAATCACCAGGAGACGGGGAGTTGTAGTCCTGCCTTAGGCATGAGAATCAGCTGGGTGACTGTCAACCAATCAGCAGGAGGTTGTGGGTACCAGTCCCGTTTTAGGCATGAGAGTCAACTGGGTAACTTTGGGCTAATCACCAGGAGACAGGGAGTTGTAGTCCTGTCTTAGGCATGAGAGTCAGCTGGCTGACTTTCAACCAATCAGCAGGAGGTTGCGGGTACTAGTCCCGTTTTAGGCATGAGAGTCAGCTGGGTGACTTTGGGCTAATCACCAGGAGACGGGGAGTTGTAGTCCTGCCTTAGGCATGAGAATCAGCTGGGTGACTGTCAACCAATCAGCAGGAGGTTGCGGGTACTAGTCCCGTCTTAGGCATGAGAGTCAGCTGGGTGACTTTGGGCTAATCACCAGGAGACGGGGAGTTGTAGTCCTGCCTTAGGCATGAGAATCAGCTGGGTGACTGTCAACCAATCAGCAGGAGGTTGCGGGTACTAGTCCCGTCTTAGGCATGAGAGTCAGCTGGGTGACTTTGGGCTAATCACCAGGAGACGGGGAGTTGTAGTCCTGCCTTAGGCATGAGAATCAGCTGGGTGACTGTCAACCAATCAGCAGGAGGTTGTGGGTACCAGTCCCGTTTTAGGCATGAGAGTCAACTGGGTAACTTTGGGCTAATCACCAGGAGACAGGGAGTTGTAGTCCTGTCTTAGGCATGAGAGTCAGCTGGCTGACTTTCAACCAATCAGCAGGAGGTTGCGGGTACTAGTCCCGTCTTAGGCATGAGAGTCAGCTGGGTGACTTTGGGCTAATCACCAGGAGACGGGGAGTTGTAGTCCTGCCTTAGGCATGAGAATCAGCTGGGTGACTGTCAACCAATCAGCAGGAGGTTACGGGTACCAGTCCCGTCTTAGGCATGAGAGTCAGCTGGGTGACTTTGGGCTAATCACCAGGAGACGGGGAGTTGTAGTCCTGCCTTAAGCATGAGAGTCAGCTGGGTGACTGTCAACCAATCAGCAGGAGGTTACGGGTACCAGTCCCGTCTTAGGCATGAGAGTCAGCTGGGTGACGTTGAGCCAATCACCAGGAGACGGGGAGTTGTAGTCCTGTCTTAGGCATGAGAGTCAGCTGGGTGACTGTCCACCAATCAGCAGGAGGTTGTGGGTACTAGTCCCGTTTTAGGCATGAGAGTCAGCTGGGTGACTTTGGGCTAATCACCAGGAGACGGGGAGTTGTAGTCCTGTCTTAGGCATGAGACTCAGCTGGGTGACTGTCAACCAATCAGCAGGAGGTTATGGGTACTAGTCCCGTCTTAGGCATGAGAGTCAGCTGGGTGACTTTGGGCTAATCACCAGGAGACTGGGAGTTGTAGTCCCGTCTAAGGCTTGAGAGTCAGCTGGGTGACTTTGGGCTAATCACCAGGAGACGGGGAGTTGTAGTCCTGCCTTAGGCACGAGAGTCAGCTGGGTGACTTTCAACCAATCAGCAAGAGGTTGCGGGCACTAGTCCCATCTTAGGCACGAGAGTCAGCTGGGTGACTAATCACCAGGAGACTGGGAGTTGTAGTCCTGCCTTAGGCGCAAAAGCTGCCTGGGTAACTTTGGGCCAATCACCCGGACCTGTGGGACTTATAACCATCACAGCACCCCGACAGTCACACAATTTGTGTGCGCGGCAACCATTGTGTTGTATTTATGACGGTTGCAGTGTCCTGGGGTCATGTGATCACCCTTGGTTAACTTCCCAGCCAGCTTCTGACAAGCCAAATTAACGGGAGAAGCCGGACTCACTTAACAACTGTGTAGTTCACTTAACAACCCTGGCCCAAAAGGGTAGTAAAATCTGGCATCCCATCCCCATGATAGTCATAATTCAGGAGTGGTGCGGTGGCCTAGTGGTGGAGCTCTGGCCTCACAATCAGGAGGCCGTGAGTTCGATCCTAGGTAGAGGCAGATATTTCTCTCTCCGAGCACATTATATCTACCGAACAAAACTCCGCCTTGGTGACAGGAAGGGCATCTGGCCAGTAAAACACACTCTGCTAGCTAAATTCAGTTGCCCAGACTCCACCCCGCAAGGGATTATGAGTGTCGTTAAATGATGATAGTCATAATTCAAGGACTAACTTGATAGCGATATTATATTTCTTCACAATTCCTAGTGCGAATCGGGATATTTCTTCGGTGGGGTCTCCAGATGGCGATGGGATTTCTTCTGAGTACGCCTGGACGGGAGCCAACGTGAACATTTTGTCTTTGTCCAAGCAGAGATCATCAAGAAGGTGGAGAAACCCCCTCCTCTTTGCCGCCCGTCTGTCTCCATAGACCAAGCGCCGATAGAGTGCATCCAGCTAATGAAGGAATGCTGGAGCGAACAACCGGACAGGAGACCCAATATCAATCAAGTCTTTGATCAGGTGACGTGAAACCAGGAATGGTGGCTAGAAGGGGAAGGAGTCAGAATACAGACTAACAAGAGTTGGAAGGGACCTTAGAGGTCTTCTAGTCGAACCCCCCGAGCTCAGGGAGGAGACCCTATAACAATGGCAACCTTTTTGCCATTGCGTGCCAGGAAGGGGCGGGGCAGGGGAGGTTTGCGCACGCGCGTGCCCACACCCATAATTCTATGCGGCCCACCCTGCGCATGCGCGCCAACCCCCCCTCCCCCCTTGCTCCAGGCCCGTTTTTCTTTGTCACCTGGCTCCAGATCCTCTCTATGCATCTGGGGAGGGTGAAAACAGCCTTCCCCACCTACCCCCAGGCCCTCCGGAGGCAGAAAACAGCCTGTTTCTCTACTTCTGGTGGGCCCAAAAGGCCTGAAAATCAGGTGGCTGGCACGCACATGCGCGCCAGAGCTGAGCTGGCGTGCCCACTGATATGGCTACGGGTGCCACTTGTGGCACACGTGCCACAGGTTCGCCATCATAACATTCCAGACAAATGATTAACCAATCTCTTCTTTAAAAACGCCAGTGATGGAGCACCCACAATTTCTGGTGGCAAGTTGTTCCACTGGTTAATTGTTCTCACTGTTAGGAAATGTGTCCTTAGTTCTAGGTTGAATGTCTCCTTGATTACCGTATTTTTCGGAGTATAAAACGCTCCGGATTATAAAACGCACCTACCTTTTTTGGGGAGGAAAACAAGAAAAAAAAAATCTGCCTCTGGCTCTGCCTCCCAGCAATTTTCCTCCTTGCAGCAAACAGCCTGCTATAGTTTCATTTTCATTTTCAGCACAGCCTGATTAGCACAAGAAAAAAAAAATCAGCCTCCCAGCAATTTGCCTCCTTGCAGCAAACAGCGGAGGCCCGCGTGGCAATAGGCAATGGCAATCCCTGCAGCCTGAAACAGCTGACGGTCGGGAGGCCGATCCAACCGACAATCAGCTGCTTGTGCTAATCAGGCTGTGCCGAAATTGAAATGGGCTGTTTGCTGTTTGCTGCAAGGAGGTAAATTGCTGGGAGGCAGAGGCCAAAGAGTGGGGGCCAGCGGGTGGGCGAAGCTACATTTGGTGTATAAGACGCACCCAAATTTTCATCCTCTTTTAGGGGTGGGGAAGTGCATCTTATAGTCTGAAAAATACGGTAATTTCCATCTGTTGCTTCTTGTCCTGCCTTCAGGTGCTTTGGAGCTTGACTCCCTCTTCTCTGAGACCATCCCTCCAATATTAAATATCTAATATACAGTATATTTATTTAATTTCTAAATATCTCTATATCATCTATCTATCATCTATCTATCATCTATCTATCATCTATCTATCTATCTATCTATCTATCTATCTATCTATCTATCTATCTATCTATCTATCTATCTATCTATCTATCATCTCTCTCTCTCTATCCATAATCTCTCTCCCTCCCTCTCTCTCTCTCTCTCTCATCTATGTATCTCTATCTATCTATCTATCTATCTATCTATCTATCTATCTATCTATCTATCTATCTATCATCTATCTATCTATCTATCTATCTATCTATCTATCTATCTATCTATCTATCATCTATCTATCTATCTATCTATCTATCTCTATCTATCATCTATCTATCTATCTATCTATCTATCTCTCTCTATCTATCTATCTATCTATCTATCTATCTATCTATCTATCTATCTATCTATCATCTCTCTCTCTCTATCCATAATCTCTCCCTCCCTCCCTCTCTCTCTCTCTCATCTATGTATCTCTATCTATCTATCTATCTATCTATCTATCTATCTATCTATCTATCTATCTATCTATCTATCTATCTATCTATCTATCTCTATCTCTCTATCCATAATCTCTCTCCCTCCCTCTCTCTCTCTCTCATCTATGTATCTATATCTATCTATCTATCTATCTATCTATCTATCTATCTATCTATCATCTATCTATCTATCTATCTATCTATCTATCTATCTATCTATCATCTATCTATCTATCTATCTATCTATCTATCTATCTATCTATCTCTATCTATCATCTATCTATCTATCTATCTATCTATCTATCTATCTATCTATCTATCTATCTATCTATCTATCATCTCTCTCTCTATCCATAATCTCTCTCCCTCCCTCTCTCTCTCTCTCTCTCATCTATGTATCTCTATCTATCTATCTATCTATCTATCTATCTATCTATCTATCTATCTATCTATCTATCTATCTATCTATCTATCATCTCTCTCTCTCTTTCTTCAACACTATTATCTACTTGTCTAATTTAATGAAAAGGAGGACTAGGGGTGACATGACAGCAGTCTTCCAATATTTGAGGGGCTGTTACCGAGAAGAGGGGGGTCCACCTATTCTCCAAAGCACCAGACGGCAGGACAAGAAGCAACGGATACAAACTCATCAAGGAGGGAACCAATTTAGAACTAAGGAGAAATTTCCTGACAGTGACGACAATTAACCAGTGGAACAGCTTGCCACCAGAAGTTATGGGTGCTCCAACACTGGAGACTGGACAGCCATTTGTCTGAAATGGTCTAGATTCTCCTGCTTGAGCTGGGGGTTGGACTAGAAGACCTCCAAGGTCCCTTCCATCTCTGTTATTCTGTTGTTATCTAATCTATTCAAAATTTCGTACGTGCATAATTGAATATCGAGATATAAAAGCAGGGTTGTCTTCTAGACTTCTTTCCGTTCTTCTCCCACAGTTTAAAAGCATCAACAAAGGAAGGAAAACCAACATCATCGACTCCATGTTACGTATGTTGGAACAATATTCCAGCAATTTGGAAGACCTGATCCGGGAAAGGACCGAAGAGCTGGAAGTCGAGAAGCAGAAGACCGACAGATTGTTAACGCAGATGCTGCCCCCGTGAGTCTCTCTCGAAACCCAAAAGACCTTCAGCCGGGAGGGTGGAGACCAAATGCAGATCGCAGGATTTTCCCCAAGAGTTCTACATAATTCCACGCACCCAGAATTGCCCAGGTTCCGTTGAAGTCATTCAGCCAAACCCTTTGCTCAGAGTAGGAATCCGAATTAAACTAGATGTCAGCACTTCAACCTGCATTTACTCTAGTGTTGACATAAGAAGGAGAAGCGAAGGTGGCTGGAAAGGGACGTTTGACTTTTCACCTACTTATTTTCCCTGGAGATAATATCCCCTGGGAGATGAGATGGGAGGGGGGAAATTCCTTTGAGCTGGAGCAGTAGATTAGGGGTAGAATGACTTGGAAGATGGCCAATGAGTGCAGGGGAGTGGGGAACGAAAAGGGAGGGTTTTGGGGCTGGAAGTCAGTGTTGGCTTCGTTTGGAGTCGGGTTAGAATGTCGTGCTTAATAAATAGGAGTTTTTCTTCAAAGACTTTGTTTGAAATGCAATTTATTTGAGACGACCTCGAAACTTGACACTAGAGAGGGGTCGATGCTGTATGGCAGGGGTATCAAACTAGATTGCTTCGAGTGCCGGATCAGCATTGTAGTTCTCCTCCGCGGGTTGGTGGGGCGGGGGGCAGGGGGGAGGGAGGGATGCCTCCCGCAGCACCTTGCTGGCCAAAATGGGGCACGGGGAGTCCGCATGCTGCCCCCTGTGCGTTGTTTCCACCCTCCATGGTCTCCTGCAGCACTCTGCTGGCCATTTTTGGGCCTGTTTTCAGCCCGTTTTTTCGGGCCTCTTTTTGGCTCATTTTTCAGCTCGTTTTTGACCCATTTTTTGGCTCGTTTTCAGCTGGCATTCCCTGTCCACACAAGCCTGTGCCACCTTTTTTCACTGACCCTACGGGTCAGCTATGGTCCCCTATGGACCCCCAAAACAGCTGAGATATCGGCGCTCACTCCGGAGCCCCAAAGTTCGTGTCGTTCCACCGAGTCGCAGGCCACGGCCCCCTCCATGGAGGGTGAAAATGAGGCGCAGGGGGCCGCACGCAGCCCATTTTAGCCTCCGGGGACCCCGCAGGCTGGTCCTTTGATATTTCCAGGCCAGCTCCACGGGCTGGATTTAAGCACCCCGCAGGCCGGATCTTTTAACTGAACTTTTAACTGAACTTTTAACATTTTTTAACTTATCTTTTAACTTAACTTTTAATTCAACTTAATTTAACAACTTTTAACTTAACTTTTAACTTAACTTTTAACTTAACTTTTAACTTAACTTTTAACTTAACTTAACTTAACTTAACTTAACTTAACTTAACTTAACTTAACTTAACTTAACTTAACGTTAATCTATTGGAAGATGCAATCAATTAAGAATTCCTCTAATCAAGCAATTTTGGAAGCTGCTAGGTTGCCAGCGTGCAATATTTTTCCGCAAAATTGCCTAACGTTTATTTGGCGTTTTTCAAGGCTGATCCGCGGCCTCAAACTGACCTCTCGTCTTGCAATCTCTACAGTTCTGTGGCCGAGGCCCTGAAGACGGGGGCGCCAGTGGAACCCGAATATTTCGAAGAGGTGACCTTATATTTCAGCGACATCGTGGGCTTCACCACCATCTCAGCCATGAGCGACCCCATTGAGGTGGTTGACCTGCTCAACGATCTGTACACCCTCTTCGACGCCATCATCGGCTCCCATGACGTGTACAAGGTGAAGGCAGATCAGCCATCTTTGTTATGGGTTACAAATGAAGGCGGAGCTACGCGTCCCGGGATAATGTTGCAGGATCCAATCTGGGTCGGTTGCCGGGACCGGAGGTTTTGTCTTTTGAGCTTTCTGACTCGTGCTGGAGCCCATCTTCAGGGAACTTCTCTCTGACGAATTGTGTGCTCGGGGGTATTCTGTGTGTGGTATTTATATGGGGTCGGGTTGGCTCCTTAGCAGCGGTGGGTTTCACATTTTGCTGCTACCAGTTGTGCCCGGCCTCAAAACTGTTCCTAAATAGGACAGTATAGAGCCGGGGTGGGGGGGGCGGGTGGACGGGCCTACCCACGATATCTGCTATCGGTTCACCCAAACCAGTACGAACCGGCTGAATACCACTTCTGCTCTTAAGTTGTCGATTGGTTTGTTGATGGCTGGCTATTAAGTCGTTGGCTATTGTTTCCTTGTGCGGCCAATCCCTCACCTCCTAAGTTCTTGATAGGCTGGTGGTAAATCAACACGCACGTTGACCGACGAGGGGCCCATTTCTCAGGTTTCAATCACGTCCCTGGCTGTTTTTGTCCCTGCTCATCCAACAATCTTAGTAGCTGGAAAATGTATGAATGTATCGCCTTGCTCGTTGAAGGAGCCTGGATAGCTCAACAGACAGAGCTCTGTAATTTAAGACCAGCTGTCTGCAATTAAAGTAAGATCGAATCCCGCCAGGCTCAAGGTCGACTCAGCCTTCCATCCTTTCTAAGGTAGGTAAATTGAGGACCCAGTTTGTGGGGGCAATAAGCTGACTTTGTATAAATATACAAAAGTATGAAGGCTATTGCTTAGCACATTGTAAGCCGCCCTGAGTCTCTGGAGAAGGGCGGCATATATAAATCAAATTTTTTAAAAAAATGTGATAGCTTGGTGGAGGCAGGGATGGGCAGGGAACAGAGTACCAGAGTACCAGATGGCCTTGATGCTTGGTGTCATCAAACAAGGATCATATTCTCTGGCTGTTGGCTTTTCAGCGAGTTGACGAATCTTGGAAGCAAAGATGTAGGCTTGGGGAGCTAGATTTCTACAAAATAGGAGGGCCTTAGGGGGAAAAATGGTCTGGGGTGCATACCATCTTGATCATTTCTGTTTGAGCACCTCTCTTCTTTTAGATTCGTGAGAGATTAGCAGAGGTTGATCAAGAACTGGGAGGAATATTCGATTTAAAGAACCAATGGGGAAAAGTGGAGAGAGGAGCAACCAAGATGATGAGGGGGCTGGAGGCTGAATCATATGACGAACGACTGCAGGAACTGGGTCTGTCCAGTTTAATGAAAAGAAGGACTAGGGGAGACACGATAGCAGTGTTCCAGTATTTGAGGGGCCTCCACAAAGAAGAGGGGGTCCACCTATTCCCCAAAGCACCTGAAGGCAGGACAAGTAATGGATGGAAACTCATCAAGGAGAGAAGCAATCTAGAACTAAGGAGGAATTTCCTGACAATGAGAACAATTAACCAGTGGAACGACTTGCCACCAGAAGTTGTGAATGCTCCAACATTGGAAGTTTTTTAAGAAGAGATTAGACAGCCAATTGTCCAGAACGGTACAGGGTCTCTTTGGGTGGGGGTTGGACTAGAAAACCATTGAGGTCCTTTTCCACCCGGTTATTCTGTTAAGAGGAGAATTTATTTGGAGATTAGGTCATAAAGAGTAGCTCTGTTCTGGCTACAACAAACTCAGGAAGAAATGATTCAGTGTTCAAAGAGACTCCGCTTTGAACTCATGGATAAATGAGTTACTAATGCACTTTCCCTAAAGTCACTACTTCACTCTTCCCACCTCACTTCTGGAGCTAAGCCAAGTCCCCCTTTCCCGAGACCTTTCGGTTGTTTTCACCGCTCCTTTTCCGATTGACAGGTGGAGACCATTGGCGACGCCTACATGGTAGCTTCTGGGCTGCCGAAACGGAACGGGAAACGACACGCGGGTGAGATCGCCAACATGTCCCTCGATATCCTCAGTGCGGTTGGCTCTTTTAAGATGCGTCATATGCCAGACGTACCCGTCCGGATACGCATCGGCCTGCACTCCGGTAGGTCATCAGCGACAAGGTGAAGGGCGTCCTTTTTCGGTGCCTCTCGGCCTTTCCCTTCCTTAAAAATAAGACGTGTGCCGAAAAGCGGTTGAAACCCGCTCCTGACGTTTAAGAACTGAATTTGTCTGATGTCGTTGACAGGGCCCTGCGTGGCTGGCGTGGTGGGACTGACGATGCCACGCTACTGTCTCTTCGGGGACACGGTCAACACTGCCTCGCGGATGGAGTCCACTGGCCTTCGTGAGTAATGCATCCTTGTGTTGTGGCTTGTCAGCCATCGGCCCCTCCAGCAGCCAAATTAGAGGAGGAGAAGGAGTCAAGGCCAGCATCAAGGCAACCTTATAGCTCCAAGGGGGAAGAGGGACTGGAGTTGGCAGAGAGAGAGAGATGCGGAGCCTGGGCCATCTATCAGCCCTCAGATGGAAAGTCAACAGCCCAAGGTCTGGAGGTGGCTGATGAGGAAGAGGAGGAACAGCTGGGTCCTGTGCCTGATGCGCGGATGCACAGAAGGCAGAGGAGAGGAGAGCAGTGGAAATCTATGGGCCGGTCCTCGGGACGGAAGAGCCACCACTGCTAGCAAAGCCCCATCCTAGCTCTGGGAATTAAAGGCAGGTGGCGGAGATGAATAGATGTGGCAGACAACTATTCATCTCCCGGCCGGACAGACTTGTTAGCCTGCGGTGAAAGAGAAACTGGCACTCCTAATAACGGAATCTTTGAGTTAAACTTCAGAGGGTTTGTCGTGTTTGGGGAGCTGGGTCAGAACTCTTTGGGTTGGAAGGAGCTCCAGTGGCCAAGTGTCAAGTGGGAAAACCCACCTTAGGGAACATGAGTGAGTGAATTTTGCAAATCCAGATACAATCTTCTGCCTTGGACAACAGAGTTTCTTTGTCTGCAGAGAGAGAGAGTTGTAGATTGTCGTCTTCTTTGCTTCTCAACCAGGGAATGTGCCCTCTTGTGTTTACTTAATGAGTCCAGACTAATTCCCTGCTTGATCTCTCCTCCTGACTGGCTCGCCAACACTCCTGGAGGAGAAGCAAAGAATACGACGATCTACAACTTTCTCTCTCTGCGGACAAACAAACTGTGTTGTCCAAAGCAGGGAATTAGCCCTCTTGTGTTTATGTTCTGACCTGGCTCCCCAACACGACAAAATTAATTAAATGAATGATTCTTTTATTAAAAAGCCTCTTTCTCTCACACAGCAGGTTAACAAATCTGTCCAGCAGGGAGACAAATAGTTGTCTGCCACACATATTCATCTCCGCCCTCTACCTCTTATCCCCAGAGCTAGAGTGGGGTTTCGCTAGCAGCGGTGGCTCTTCTGTCCTGAGGACTGGCCCATAGATTTCCACTGCTCTCCTCTCCTCTGCCTTCTGTGCACCAGTGCATCAGGCACAGGACCCAGCTGTTCCTCCTCTTCCTCATCAGCCACCTCCAGACTTGGGGGCTGTTGACTCTCCATCTGAGGGCTGATGGAGGGCCCAGGCTCTCTCTCTCTCTCTCTCTCTCCCTCCCCCACACCTCTCTCTCTCTGCAAGCTCCATTCCCTCTTCCCCCTCAGAGCCCTCAGGTTGCCTTGAGGCTGACCCTGACTCCCACGCCTCCTCTTCCACCTCTGATTTGGCTGCTGGAGGGGCCGGCGGCCAACAGTTTACTTAATGAATCCAGACTAATTCCCTGCTTGATCTCTCCTCCTGAACCCCTTCCGAATGCCTTTGAGTCTTATTATAGGAAGCTCGCTTCCTGTTGTTATTCAGGAGACCGCTTATAAGCGCTATGTGCTTAGAGCTCAAAGCATCGTTAGAGACCCCACACACCCCTTTATGATCTGTGTCTGTTGTTCCTCTCTGGGAGGGGGTTTTGAAGTCTTTCTAGCAGGACTATCAGATTCTGTAACAGCTTCATTCCCTATGCCATCCATCTGGGTAACCCGCAAGATTCGTTTTTCTCACCCTGGACACGGATCAGTGGTGGGTTGCTACCGGCTCACCCCGGTTCAGGAGAACCAGTAGCAGCGGAGGCAGGAAGCTCTGCCCACCTGCCCGGACGTCATCAAATATGCTCTGCGTTTGCGCAGATGTGGCGCACGCACGAGCGAAACAGTAGCAAAGGTAAGTGAAACCCACCACTGACCTGGATACATCCGAATTAGACTGTGTTGTTTCTCTGGGCCATACAATATATGTGGGTATATGCATAGTTTTGTATTTATTTATTTATTTATTTGTTTGTTTGTTTGTTTGTTTGTTTATTTAGCATATATCGGAGGCAACGCCCGATCTTCGGAATTTGTTTTTTTTAACTTTTTAAGCATTTTTAACTACTGGTTCTGGAGAACCGGTAGTAAAAAAAAATGCTAAAAAAGTTTTTTAAAAAGTTCCATCGCGTGTCGCTCAGCTGATCGTCGGAACTTTTTTTTTTTGTACATTTTTTTACTACCGGTTCAGCGAACCAGTAGCCTTTTCTATTACCAGTTCTGACGAACCGGACCGAACCGGGAGCATTTCGCCCCTGGTTATGATGTGCTTCACTCTGTGTGTTTCCAAGGATGCGTTGGTGTTGTGTCGTTTTTGCAGCTTATCGCATCCACGTCAACCTGCGGACCGTGGAGATCCTGCACGCCCTCAAAGAAGGTTACAAGCTCGACTTACGAGGGAAAACCGAGCTGAAGGTATCGCAAAATTGTATTCGAAAATGTGTACATGAAGCAATATCTCAGACGAGAGAGAGAGAGAGAGAGAACGAGAAAAAGATGAAAAGCTGCAAAGAAACACTTTGTATATCAGGCCAAAAACACAGAAACAAGCTAAGAGGTCCGTGGTGATCTCTGAGCTTGGTGGTTTCCTGCGGATGTTTCATGACCCAACTAGGTAACATTATCAGTGCTAGAAGGGAGTGCGGTTTGCTCTGTTTATATGCTAGTGCGTTGCCCTATTAGTGTTGGTGGAAGTGGTCTTGGAGATTCCTCGATTAGGCTGTCAAACACCCAAGTTTAACTCTAGGCCAAGCCATAAACAACACCCCAGTTAAGGAACTACCACTTCAGACAATCAATGAAATGATAAACGACGACCTATTCAAGGGACCGTCAAGAACGCTCCCTAAATAGAGAGTAAACCCTACTCCTTTCTAGCTCTGATGAAGTTCTCTAGTTGGGTCATGAAATGTCTGCAAGACAAAGATCAATTTCAAAGTCCACCAAGCACTCCACAGTCGTCGTCCTCCTCGTCGTCCTCCTCGTCCTCCTCGTCCTTCTCGTCCTCCTCGTCCTCCTCCTCTCTGCAAACCCCACTCTCTCCTAGTATTGATAGTGTTACCTAGATGGGTCACGAAACGTCAGCAAGGAAACCGCCAAACTCAGAGAGCACCAAGGACCCCACAGTCGTCCTCGTCCTCGTCCTCGTCCTCGTCCTCCTCGTCCTCCTCCTCCTCCTCCTCCTCCTCCTCCTCCTCCTCCTCCTCCTCCTCCTCCTCCTCCTCCTCCTCCTCCTCCTCCTCCTCCTCTTCTTCCTCCTCCTCTTCACAAGCCCCACTCCCTTCTAGCACTGATGATGTTACCTAATTGGGTCATGAAATGTCTGCAAGAAAATAAGCAAGCTCAGAGACCACCAAGGACCCCACGGTCTTGTTCCTCCTCCTCCTCCTCCTCCTCCTCCTCCTCCTCCTCCTCCTCCTCCTCCTCCTCCTCCTCCTCCTCCTCTCTACAAACCTCACTCTTTTCTGATGATGTTATCTAGCTGGGTCAGGAAACGCCTGCATAAAATAACCAAGCTCAAAGAGGACCAAGGATCCTACAGTCTCCTCCTCCTCCTCCTCCTCCTCCTCCTCCTCCTCCTCCTCCTCCTCCTCCTCTCCACAACCCACACTCCCTTCTAGCCCTGATGATGTTATCTAGCTGGGTCATGAAATGTCTGTAAGAACCCCCCCCCCCCAGCTCAGAGAGCGTTAAAGACCCCACAGTTCAACCCTGGGCTGCAAATATCTTCTTCTACTGGTAATAAGGAACAAAAAATTTAAGGAAAGGGCCTGCAAATCTGTAGGCGAACTTTTGAGAAACGACTCAAAATGAAAATTACAAGACGTTGCTGAAACGGGGAAACCAACGAGGTTAGGGGGGAAAAAAAATCAGCCACGTTTCATTTTACCTTACTCTTTAATATATCTTCATAAACGACTTAGATGAGGGAGCAGAAGGGGAACTCACCAAATTTGCAGATGGTGCTAAGGTGGCAGGAATAGCCAACATCCTAGAACCGTGATGGCGAACCTATGGCACGCGTGCCACCAGTGACACGCAGAGCCATATCAGTGGGCACGCGAGGATTACCCTAGCTGAGCTCCAGCGCTGGCCAGCTGGTTTTTAGGCCTTCTGGGCCCACCGGAAGTTAGGAAACAAGCCATTTCCGGCCTCCGGGGTGGATTGGGGAAGGCTGTTTTTGCCCTCCCCAGGCTCCTAGAAAGACTCTGGAGCCTGGGGAGGGTGAGAAACGGGCCCACTGTGCCATCACGTGCCAAAAGTAGGGGGAGCGCAGAGGGGGGCTGTTGCATGTGCGGGGGACGGGGCGTGTTGAAGTACAGGTGTGGGAATGCAAGCGTGCGACCCTCCCCCGTGCGACCCCCGCTTTTGGCACGCGACGGCAAAAAGGTTAGCCATCACTGTCCTAGAAGATAGGCTCAAGATCCAGATGGATTTTGACAGATTTGAACCCTGGGCCTTTTCTAACAAAATGAAATGCAATGTAGAGAAAAGTAAAGTCTTACATTTAGGTAAGAAAAACCAAAAGCACGCATATAAACGGGGGGAAACCAGGCTTAATAGCGATCACTGTTTGTTTGTTTTGTTTTATTTTGTTTTGTTTTATTAGATTTATATACCGCCCTACTCCCGAAGGACTCAGGGCGGTGAACAGGCATAAAATAAAATACATAGATACAAAAGTTAAAAACATAATTAAAACCAGATTAAATCATTTAGCCCAAGACAATTAAAAATCCCAATAATTTAAAACAGATTAAAATTTCGATTTAAAAGAATTTGAAAACAGGGGAGAAAATTAGGCCAGGCCGGCTTGCTGGAATAGGAGAGTCTTAAGAGCACGGCGGAAAGTGCGCAGATCCGGAATCCTCCGTATCTCCGGGGGGAGTTCGTTCCAGATAGTGGGTGCCCCCACAGAGAAGGCCCTCCCCCTAGGGGCCGCCAGTCGACATTGTTTAGCTGACGGCACCCGGAGGAGCCCCTCTCTATGAGAGCGTACCGGCCGGTGGGAGGCTGCTTGTGGTAGTAGGCGGTCCCGTAAATAACCAGGTCCTAAGCCATGGAGCGCTCTAAAGGTGGTGACCAAAACCTTGAAGCGCACCCGGAAGACCACCGGGAGCCAGTGCAGCTCACGCAGGAGAGGTGTCACACGGGAGCGCCATGTTGCTCCCATAACCACCTGCGCGGCCGCACTCTGCGCCAGTTGGAGCCTCCGGGTGCTCTTCAAGGGGAGCCCCATGTAGAGAGCGTTACAGTAGTGAGAGGGATCTTGGAGTCTTAGTGGACAATCAGCTAAATATGAGTCAGACGTGTGCGACAGCAGCCAAAAAAGCCAACACAATCCTAAATTGCATTAACAGAGGGATTCAATCAAGATCAAGGGAGGTACTAATACCACTCTCTAAAGCCTTAGTAAGATCACACCTAGAGTCCTGCATCCAGTTTTGGTCACCACACTATACAGAAGATGTGGAGACTCTAGAAAAAGTGCAGAGAAGAGCAACCAGGATGATGAGAGGACTGGAGGCTAAAACATACGATGAACGGTTGCAGGAACTGGGCATGGCTAGTCTAGTGAAGAGAAGGACCAGGGGAGACAGGATAGCAGTCTTCCAATATTTGAGGGGCTGCCACAGAGAGGAGGCGGTCAAGCTATTTTCCAAGCCACCTGAAGGCCAGACAAGGAATAATGGATGGAAACTGACCAAGGAGAGATTCAACCTAGAAATGAGGAGGAACTTTCTGACAGTGAAAACAACAATCGAGCAATGGAACAGAAGTTGCCTTCGGAAGTTGTGGGAGCTTCATTACTGGAGGCTTTCAAGAAGAGACCGGACTGCCATTTGTCAGAAATGGTGTAGGGTCTCCTGCTTGAGTGGGGGATTGGACTAGATGACCCACAAGGTCCCTTCCAACTCTCTTAATCTGTTACAACCTCAGGATGGGGAGAAACAGGCTCAGGCTCAACCCATCCAAGACCGAGTGGCTGTGGTTTCCGACGTCCAGATATAGTCAGCTGATGCCATCGCTGACTATTGGGGGTGAATCATTGGCCCCCACGGAAAGTGCTCGCAACTTGGGCGTCCTCCTGGATTCACGGCTGTCTTTAGAAGAGCACTTGACGGCCGTGACCGGGAGGATTTTTCATCAGGTTCGCCTGATCCGCCAATTGCGTCCCTTTCTAGATCGGGACTCTCTACACACAGTCACTCATGCCCTTGTCACCTCTCGTCTGGACTATTGTAACGCTCTTTACATGGGGCTCCCTTTGAGGTGCACTTGGAGGCTCCAACTGGCACAGAGTGCGGCTGCGCGGGTGGTTATGGGAGCGACGTGGAGTTCCCATGTAATCTCTGGATACGTCCCATCATGGCTTAGGACCTGGTTATCTACGGGACCGCCTGCTACCACCAATAGCCTCCCACCGGCCAGTACACTCCCATAGAGAGGGGCTCCTCTGGGTGCCGTCGGCCAAACAATGTCGACTGGTGGCCCCTAGGGGGAGAGCCTTCTCTGTGGGGGCACCTACAATCTGGAACGAGCTCCCCCCGGAGATACGGAGGATCCCAGATCTGCGCACCTTCCGTCGCGCGCTTAAGATTTTTTTATTTCATCAAGCTGGCCTGACCTAAATCTTCTCCCCTTTTTAAATGCAAATTTTAATTTGTTTTTAAATTATGGGGTATTTTAAATTTGTTCAGCCAAATTATTTAATTCGTTTTTATTCTATTTTAAATTTTTGTATTTATGTGTTTTATCCTCTGGCTGTTCACCGCCCTGAGTCCTTCGGGAGTAGGGCGGTATAGAAATTTAAATAAATAAATAAATAAATAAATAAATAAATAAATAAATAAATAAATAAATAAATAAATAAATAAATAAATAAATAAATAAATAACCTTGATCTGATGCCTCTCGCTTCCTCTTTAGGGAAAAGGCACGGAAGACACTTACTGGCTCATCGGTCGTGACGGCTTTACCAAACCTATTCCTACTCCCCCAGACCTGAAGCCAGGGTAAGAGGGCTGCTCTTTTGGCGAAGGATGTTGTTTCACCAAGACTAAACTCACTTGATTTCTTGAAATGTTCTCTAGAACAGGGGTCTCCAACCTTGGCAACTTTAAGCCTGGCGGACTTCAACTCCCAGAATTCCCTAGCCAGCTCTTTTGTTTCCTTCACTTTGCCGAAGCCAAGATATATGACGCTTACTGCGTACCCACCATCTATGAAGAAAGTTACCCTACGTGGCCGGCTGGGGAATTCTGGGAGTTGAAGTCCACAAGTCTTAAAAGTGACGTAGGAAGAAATATCCTTCTGGGTTCAGCTCCAAGTGGGGGAAAAGACACTGGAAACATGGAGACTGCTTGGAAAGATGGTTTAATGGTGGACAGGATCACATGGTTTGAGTTCCTGAACAGAAAAGGGGGAGAGACACAGTGAGTCCCCGGGTTTTATGCCCTCTCTGGCTTTGAACTTCTTGGGCCCCCGAAAGAGTATCCTGATTGGTTGTCAGACTCCCAAGGGGTGGGGGTCTTAGCTAGCCTTGCTGGCTGATGTAATCTTCCCAGGTGCCATGGGGTGAGTTTCTGTTGCTAGATGGGTCCTATTGTGTTGCAGATGATGGTCCTTTGACAAAGGATTGGGCTTCTGCCTCTGGCCCATTGACAAAAGGGTGGGGGCAGGATTATGGGAGCTGCTTCGTCTTTAGAACATGCTTCTCCATTTCTCATCCAGGGAAACATAATATTCTGCCTTTTTAACATTTCCTAAAATATTTCATTCTTCTAGGAAAAGGGTGGGTGCTAACTTCCTACGGTGACCAAGGTTGGAGACTCCTGATTTAAGACTTGTGGACTTCAACTCCCAGAATTCCCCAGCCAGCTCTTTTTTTCCCCCCACTTTGCTGAAGTCAAGATATATTACGCTTACTGCATACCCACCATCTATTAAGAAAGTTACCTTACATATCTGGCTGGGGAATTCTGGGAGTTGAAGTCCGCAAGGTCTTAAAGTTGCCAAGGTTGGAGACCCTTGTTCTAGAAGGTTTCAACCTCCAAGCCTTTCCCCATCCTGGGCCTGCATCCTTCTGGCCCAGGCCTTCCTGAGTTTGCTCTCTTTCCTTCAGGGCGAGCAGCCACGGGATCAGCATGGATGAAATTCCTGCCGATCGGAAGGAGAAGTTACAGAAAGCTCGTCAGGGACAGAAAATATAACCCTGGGAAGGAGACCGTTGCATGAAGGCGGTTGGGATGGAGGTGAGATCATGATGGGATCAAAGGTGAACCGTGACTGCATTCGTTAGTCCTTGCTTCGAAAGGAAGTGAAGTGCCAGGAAGTGAAGTCTCTATATTGTTCTGTTCTGTTCTGTTCTGTTCTCTTCTCTTCTCTTCTCTTCTCTTCTCTTCTCTTCTCTTCTCTTCTCTTCTCTTCTCTTCTCTTCACTTCTCTTCTGTTGTTCGGTTGTTTGGTTGTTTGGTTGTTCTGTTATACTATACTATACTATACTATACTATACTATACTATACTATACTATACTATACTATACTATACTATACTATACTATACTATACTATACTATACTATACTATACTATACTATACTATACTATACTATACTATACTATACTATACTATACTATACTATATTACTGTTTGTTTGTTTTTGTTTGTTTTTATTAAATTTATATACCGCCCTACTCCCAAAGGACTCAGGGCGGTGAACAGGCACAGAATTATTTTATATTATTATTTATTATTTATTGAATTTCTATACCGCCCTACTCCCGAAGGACTCAGGGCGGTGTACAGCCATGAAATAAAACACATAAATATACAAAATTTAAAATCGAATAAAATAGATTAAATAAATTTGGCTGAATTTATACCCATAATTTAAAATACCCATAATTTTAAAATACAATTTAAAATTTAAAATTTTCATTTAAAAGGGAGAAAATTTAGGCGAGGCCCGCTTGATGAAATAAAAGCGTCTTCAACTCGCGGCGGAAGGTGCGCAGATCCGGGATCCTCCGTATCTCTGGGGGGAGCTCATTCCAGATCGTCGGTGCCCCCACAGAGAAGGCTCTCCCCCTAGGGGCCGACAGCCGACATTGTTTGGCCGACGGCACCTGGAGGAGCCCTTCTCTGTGGGAGCGTACCAGCCGGTGAGAGGCTGTTTGTGGTAGTAGGCGGTCCCATAAATAACCAGGTCCTAAGCCATGGAGTGCTCTAAAGGTGGTGACCAAAACCTTGAAGCGCACCCGGAAGACCACCGGGAGCCAGTGCAGCTCACGCAGGAGAGGTGTCACACGGGAGTGCCATGTTGCTCCCATAACCACCTGCGTGGCCGCACTCTGCGCCAGTTGGAGCCTCCGGGTGCTCCTCAAGGGGAGCCCCATGTAGAGAGCGTTACAGTAGTACTGTGATGGTGAACCTATGGCATGCGTTCCACAGGTGACACATGGAGCCCTCTCTGCTGGCACACGAGCCATCGTCCAGCTCAGTTCCACCGTGCATGTGTGCACACCTCCCGCTGGCCAGCTGATTTTTGGGTCTCTGGTGTGAGGGTGTGACGCATCTGCGGGGGGGCACATGTGTACGAGCGGGGGGTGGGGAAAGCGCCGTGGGAAGCAGAGCACCCCGCCCCCAGCCTGGTTTTTGTCTCAGGAGGCTTCAGAGAGGCCTGCCAGGCCCAAAACAGGCCGGGGGGGTTGCACGGAAGGGTATCATGTGCACATGCATGGGGGGTGGGGGAGCATGGGGGGGTCACGCATGCATGCACAAGGGAGGGGGAGTGTGGGAGTGATGCGCACATGCGTGGGGGGCAGGGCACGCGGGGGGCATTGCATTATGAGTGTGGGCACATGTGTGCACAGCCCCCACATGCTCCCCCCACTTTTGGCACACGATAGCAAAAAGGTTAGCCATCACTGCTATATTCTATACTATAACATACTATACCCGTGGTGGCGAACCATCAGATCGTTAATATTTCATATACAGTATTATATTCACACGCTCTGATGCTAAGGAGTTAGACGTTCTACTCCCCCTCCCCGCCTGAAAGGAACTCTGTCCCAACTGCCAGTTGCCTTATATTAACACATTCTGATGCTACCCCTTTGCTAAATCGGGCATGGGCGTGGCCAGCGCATGACTCATCCGGCCTGCGGGCTGAGACATTCTACTCCCCCTCCCCTTCTGTTCCAACTGCCAGTTGCCTTATATTAACACATTCTGATGCTACCCCTTTGCTAAATCGGGCATGGGCGTGGCCAGCGCATGACTCATCCGGCCTGCGGGCTGAGACATTCTACTCCCCCTCCCCTTCTGTTCCAACTGCCAGTTGCCTTATATTAACACGCCCTGATGCTACGGAGTTACGCATTCTACATTAAGTTTCAGGCTTTAAGTGTCAATGTATCACATAGTTTCGTAGTGAAGCACGGGCGTTCCAGCTAGTATTATAATATTATCATTACTATATTGTGCTATATTACATTATATATTGCATTTATTATACATTACATTATACATTGCAATATGGGCTGTTGGTCCAAGCTCCGAGCGTGGCCATTTGGCTGCAAACGTTTCGTCACCATTCGAGGAGACATCATCCATATGCTTTGAACTGTGCTCATCCGTCCAAACACCAGCCTTTAAATACCTTTTTATGTGATGCGAATTAGTGTGAGTCTTGTTTGTTCAGCTACTTCGAAGTCATGATGTGGTTTCGGACTGTTTGACTGGCCGGTTGTTGTTAATGAGTCATGGTCCGATTTCCTGTGAGCTGATGGGTTGTTGTTGCGTACGCTACGAAGATCGGTATGAAACATTGGGACACTGAACATCAAAAATATATATATATTTTAATAACTTCATTACTCTTCTTTAACCAGGTCAACCAACTCCCAGGAGTTTTCTGCTGAAGGCCTTTGGGCAAATCTGCCAGAAGAGGACGAATCCACACCTGGGCAGGGAGCCATCCCATAATAATCCAAAGGGATGCATCCCTTCCCATCCGTATCTTCTGCTACTTTCAAACTTCTAGTGCGTGACGGGACTTCAGCTGGTCTCGGATTTCTTACTTACCACGGTGACGAACGGTGAGATGCGTGCTGGGATTTTCGGCCAACTTGATCCTCCTCATCTGAAACTCTTGAGATCAGAGCCGAGGAGATGGTGGGACTTTGGCCAAGCCAGGAACGGCGGTTGTTCTTGACTTCCCATTGGAGACTTTGTCTGGCTTTTGATAAAGATGGACATCTGGATTCCATAATATCGTTAATTATTTCTTTAGCAAAGAGACCAAGCGGAGCGAAAGGCCTAAAAAAAGAAAAAGGAAGACAATGATTTCAGAGAAATCGCGGAGAGATAATCCAGCTGGAACTGGTCTCGGAAGGCTTTGTGGACACAACACAACAAAAAGAGACCTTCAAGGAGAGTTTGTTGATAGTCTTCTGATTTTCTAGAAGAAACCAAATCCGTGGAGAAGGGAAGCTGGGAGACTGTACAGTGTGAACGAGACAATATTCCTGAACACCAGTGAAGGATGGACTTCAGCTCCGAAGGCCAACCGTTAGATATCGGCGTTGCCTCAAAGGAATATTTGTGACGATTTATATATATAAATTGTCTGTCTTCTTAAAGAATTCATGTCCTTTTCCGAGCCAGGAGTCTGAATTTAATTTCATTACTTTATCTCCACCTCAAAAGTAGAGAGGACAATTTAAAGTAGAGAAGTAGGAAGGAGGCACGACCAACTGTTCTATGATCCAAGAATGTTGATTTTAGTTATTTTTGAGGAGAAATTGTGTTAAATCTTGCGTATTTTTAAAAACCTACTTGAGGACGAGAGGTAAGGATGGATTTGGGGATCCGAATTTGGGAAATTTGGGGAAACGAGTTGCCTCAAAAGTTTCTTCTGGAAAATAATTAATGTTTAAATATAGCATCTTGAGGTAACTGGTCATTATTAGCAGCGTTTCTTAATTTTGGTCACTTTAAGCCATGTGGACTTCAACTCCCAGAATCCCCCAACCAGGGAGGATTCTGGGAGTTGAAGTCCACAAAGCTTAAAGTGACCAAAATTGAGAAATGTTGTTGTATACCAACCAACTTTACAAATGCGTTGAGCCTTTTCCAACATTTCTGCACGACTTCGAATTTTTCAAGACTGCAATGCAGTTCTCGCAGTGATTTTCGAACTCGGCACCTTTACGATGTCTGGATTTCAAACTCCCAGAATCCCCCCACTGGCTGAGAGAGTTTAGGGAAGACCACTCCGTAACCACAGCGGAGTCAAAACAAAATTTTATCTTTAGCTACGCCGCTACAAAACTACCTGAAATTGAATGATTCGGAGTCTCCAGATTGGGTCCATCGTTTCAAAGTTAACGGCTAAAATAATTCCAGGTCCGAATTTTAAAAGTTTGCTCTGTTGTAATGGGTTTCCTATAGGGCCATCTAAATATAAGATACAGATACTGTTGTGGTCCGTACGCAGCCTGGGCAGCTAGTAGCTGATTCAGACAGTGAGGAGGCTGGTGTGGTGCTGCGCCAGCAACCTGTGCAGCTGGCACTCGAGTCGGACAATGAGGAGGCTGGAGAAGATGTGGTGCCAGAGGCAGGGATTCAGCCAGGGCCTTCAGAACCTCCAGAAGCTCCCATAAGTGAAGAGGACAAAGAGGAGGAGCCTCTTCTCGATGCATGGGCGCGCAGAGCTGCCAAAAAGGCAGGAGTGGCTCCTCAGGAGGAGGTCTCCTCGAGAGTAAAGCTTGGGGCTAATTGGCCACTCCCTTAGCCTATTTAAGGAGGAACGTCGACTGAAGCAATTTGCAGGGAACAACTTCATTCACATACCTTCGTGTCTTGTCTTGCTTATCTTAATCAGCTTCCTGCAAATTGCTTCTGGGCATTCTGCCAGCCACAGTAAGCTTTCAGTTATTATTCTTTGAATTCTTGGCGGCTGTTAATGCAGTTAATTAACAGCTGTTGTTGAAAAAAAACTGGTTTATTTAGTAAACTTAAGATTTGAACGGACTTTGTGTGTGCTGCGTTCTTTGGGGTCCGTAGCTGGGGCAGAACAGATATATAAGATTATATTTTTCTGGATGGGGAAAAAGGACCTTAGCAAATATTTTGCTAATGGGAACCCCTATGTCCCCCACCCCAAAAGTCCAGCTTCAGGATCTCGAATATCGTCCCCCAGATCCTGCGTGCAACAAATGTTCATTTTCGTAAACGTCGTTTGGACTGTTTGATGGATTTAAAATATACATTTTGCAAAACTGCTGGGCTGCCATTGTGATTGCTTTTCTTTTGGAGGAGATAAAATGGATGACGAGAGGATTCGGGGGTGAGGCGGAAGGGTTTTACAGTCACAGAGTTGGAAGGGACCTTTGGAGGTCATCTAGTCCAACCCCCTGCTCTCGCCGGTGACCTGTACTAGGGATTTGAACCGCCGAACTTTGAACCACCTTTCTGATCGACAAGCTCAGTGTCTTAGCCACTGAGCCACCTAGTCAGGGGGAGGAGAGGTAAGTGTGTGAAGTTGTTGTGTGAGAAGTCATTGGGATTGTGCGGAGTCGACACGTGCCGACTGGTAACACCAAAACGTGGACCTACCACGTTTTATCTTCCACACTTTTGAGGCCCGACCATTCAGAATTCTGACAATCGACACAAAGTCTACATAGTGCGCAAATGAGACAACCAACAAGCCAAAAAGGGAACACAAAGACTAAAACATCTTCCCTACCAGCAATCAACACCCAGATGAGCCTAGATTAATTCCCCAATTAATATCAGATCAACCATCAAGAAGTAAACAATGCCACAATCGAGGGATTGCCAAAGAAGCCAACAGAAAACGGCTCAACCGAAGAACCTCTTAAGATCACTCCTTGCCAACACCAACAGGGCAAGCCACTGGGAGCAAGCCTCACTTCTTACTTGCACTGATGGTGTTACTTAGTTGGGTCATGAAATGTTTGCAAGAAAACAAACAAGCTCAGAAAACACCAAGGATCCTACAGTCCTCCTCCTCCTCCTCCTCCTCCTCCTCCTCCTCCTCCTCCTCCTCCTCCTCCTCCTCCTCCTCCTCCTCCTCCCCCTGCAACCCCCTTCTAGCACTGATGACGTTACCTGTTTGGTAATGAAATATCTGCAAAACCGACACCAAATTTAGACAGCACCAAGGACCCCTTATTTCAACCCTGAGCTACAAATATTCTCCTTTATTGGAAGGCATCTTTGTTTTAAAGCAGCACCAGAGCCTTGGAGAAGGACAATAAATCAATAAACCTGATCTTTAGAACATCCACTTAATGGATATTAGAGATCTTCAAAACAGCCAGCTTAATTTAACGTCTGGTGAGTCTTACCTTCTTCGGAATGAAGAAAGTTTTAGAGTCTCCAAAATTTGAAATAACAAACAATCGGGGGGGGGGGGGGAGGGGGGGAAACAGGAGGGGGAAAAAGGGATTTTGATTTAAGAAAGTTTTAAACGATTGGGAGACCAGGGAGATTTGGAATATGGGTTATTTATTTATTTATTTATTTTATTAAATTTGTATACCGCTCTTCTCCTACTGGACTCAGGGCGGTGCACAGCCAAAATAAAAACACCCCAATACAAAATTTAAAATTTGTTAAAAGAATTACACAACTTTGGCCTAAATTTAAAATCCCGACTAAAACCCATAGACAATTAAAAATCTAACATCTCAAAAAAAAAAAAAAAAAAAGGGGGGGGGGTTATGCCAGCCCTGCTTGGTGAAAAAGAAAGGTTTTTAGGGCATAAGATGTGAAAATCAAGTATATAATTGAATAATTATAATAACTGATCATTGATTAATTGATAATCATATTACTGATTGATATTAATATCAATAATATTATTGATAATTGATTAAATTATAAGTAATAATATTACGATATTATGATAATACCGTGTTTCCCCGAAAATAAGACCCTGTCTTATATTTTTTTGAACCCTGAAATAATGGCTTGGTCTTATTTTTAGGGAGGTCTTATTATTTTGGGGTGCATGGAGCGAGACGGGGCTCCTCTTGCCGTCTTACCTGATTTCCAGCTTTGTCTCCCTAACCCTAACCAGAGGAAATGGTGGGGACCGGCTGCACAGGCGGTTAAATATTTTCAGGGAGGGCTTATTTTCTGGGGGAGGGGCTTATTTTAGCGCATGCGCTCAAAAGCCCGATTGGGCTTATTATCAGGGGATGTCTTACTTTCGGAGAAACAGGGTATTATTTAACAATCGAATAATATTCTTGTGGGAAATGATTTAAATCAGGGGTCCACAAACTCCGGTCCGTGGCATGTCAGAAACCAGTTCACGCAAACAAGTGAAGTTTCACCCACGGAACACAAAACCACGCCCCCTCAGATCCGCAGAATAATTCTTTCTCTAAGGAACCCCAAAAGTTGGGGGCCTCCGACTTAAATAGAACTAAGCCTTCTAAGGAACGGAGGATTGATGAAAGTTGCAAACGGACACTAGTGTCAGCGTTCCAGAAAACCCCAACTCTGAGTAAAGACGCGGAAGCAAACATTTTCCAAAGTTCTCTTTACTAGAATAGGTAAACTGGCACATCTGGGAAAACCTTCAATACATCAAAAAACCCCAAACCATCCCCTCACTCCTCAGTCGATCACATGCTCCAATCAACGTCCGTCCCATCTCAACTCAGCACTCCGACCACTCTTTCTCCAGATGCCAGATCGCTCTGACCTTGACCGACAGGAAGAATGCTATTATGTCTACAAACAACCCCTCTACTAAATCTCCCCTCCTATTTTCCCACACAGGAGAAGGTGGCAGCATGGAAGCTTCCGGCCTAATATGGCTTCCAAAGCTGACAACTAGAGGGAACCAAAGGACTAAGAGTTAAAATGACTAAGCCAGCTCAGAATGGAACAACTCACTGCAGGCAACGCGCTGCAGACAACGCACCAGGAGGAGGAGGAGGAGGAGGAGGAGGAGGAGAAGGAGAAGAAGAAGAAGAAGGAGAAGGAGAAGGAGAAGGAGAAGGAGAAGGAGAAGGAGGAGAAGAAGAAGAAGAAGAAGAAGAAGAAGAAGAAGAAGAAGAAGAAGAAGAAGAAGAAGAAGAAGAAGAAGAAGAAGAAGAAGAAGAAGAAGAAGAAGAAGTCAAATTTTCAGGAGGCAACTGGACTTCCTTGGTTTTTCTTTGAAGACGTTTCGCTTCCATTCCTACTCCCACTATACAATTTGGGATGAAGACCCTTGGAAATGGTGTGGGAGTAGGAATGGATTTCCAGAGGAAAAAATTGCAGACCACAGGAACTATTTGCACCACTCAGGTGACCCTGAGGACACAGATAAACGTCCCGGTGGCCTCAACGACCCTCTAAAAGGATGCAAAGGACCCGCTGTCCGCAAGGAGCATCAATCCTTCCATTCCCCCACTCTCCTGTCAGAGCTGAAGAAGCTTCTTGGATGAGAAGCGAAACGTCTTCAAAAGAAAAACTAAAATAAGAAAATCCACTTGCGTCCTGAAAAAGCACCTTGGGGACAGTCGTGACCTGGATGACTGAGAATCTCTACGAACTTTCTTGCAGATGTTTCATGACTCAATTAGGTGACATCATGAATGCTAAAAGAAAGGGGAGTTTACAGAGAGGAGGAAGACGAGGGGGAGACTTAGTGCTTTCAGAGCTCGGTTATTTTCTTGCAGGCATTTCACGACCCAACTAGGCAACATCATCAGTGCTAGCAGGGAGTGGGGCTTGCTCTCTGTTTATATACTAATGCCTTCAGGGGTGGGTTCTAATTTTTTTTACTACCGGTTCCGTGGGCGTGGCTTATTTTGTGGGCGTCATGTGACAATTCTATTGGATTTAGCAGAGGTCCTGGTCTACCAGGCTTTTAACTGCTTGCAGAGCTGTACTGGTCTACCCATTTGTTCTTGGAGCGTTCCGGTCTACCCATTTGTTTTTGGAGGCACCGGTCTACCCATTTGTTTTTCGAGCGGACTGGTCTACCACCACACTGGCTTTTAACACTGATCAGCTGTAGGGCGGCCCTTTGAAGCCCCACGGCAAGAGTTTAAACAGTTGTTTTCCTTCTAGCCGATCAGCTGGGACTTGGGAGGCAACGAATAGATTGGGTGCGGGGCCAAATAAAAGGTAAGAATAACATGGGGGTGGGCGGGGTGGTGGGGTGGGTGGGGGGATGGGCGGGAGGGCCCAGATCCCAAACAAAGAGAACCGGTTCGGTGACGTCATATCGTCACCGCTACTGGCTCGGCCAAACCGGGCTGAACCGGGAGGAACCCACCACTGAATGTCTTGTCCTGTCAATGTTGATGGAAGCGTTCTTGGTGGATCCTTGATTAGGCTGTCTAATGAGGGCTATATAAGAATGACTTACAGTCTAATCCAGTGGTGGGTTTCACATTTTGTTACTACCGGTTCAGTCCGGTTCTATAGAACTGGTAATAAAGCCGGCGGGAGCCTCCGCCAACCCGCCACGACGTCATCATGGGTAATCTGCTCATGCGCAGAAGCTTCTGCGCACGATCAAAGCGAGCCCACGAGCCCATTCCCGTTGCAAACGGGTAGTAAAGGTAAGTAGAACCCACCCCTGGTCGGCGGTTGATGGGAGACCTGCGGAGGGAAAATGATTCATTTCGTTGGGACACTAACACCATTATTTGTCAATGGGTCGAACACAAATATTTGACCTATTTCCATTCTACCCAGCTTCGTGTAGGTGAGAACCTGTTTTCCAGTATAATAAAATCAGCTAAGTGCGTAGGGAAAAAAACTGAAGAAGAAGAACAGGAAGTGTTCTCCATATAACATCAAAATGGGAACCTACCATGCCCATTATCTTCCAGACTTTTAAATAGTTCAAATCCCTGCAATATCTCCAAATTACCTTTGTTGTGACTCCGGCTCCCGAGCCTGTCCTCACGGAGGAAGATGACTCTGAAAGTGATGGGGAGGAACTGACAAGGCCTCCCTCTCCAGGACCCTCCTTTCTGGCAACGCCTCAGGTTCCAGCTGAAGGCCAGGAGGAAAGCATGTTGGGGCACCCACTAATAGGGAGTGATGAAGATCAATCTTGGATTGATCCCAGGCAGCGTCGGAGGGAGAGGCGTCCGCAGCAAAGGAAGAGGTGGGGAAGGGCCAGAGATTTCTGAGTCACTGAGCCACACCCCACAGGGGATAAAAGTGGGTGGGTTTGCTTTGCAGGCTCTGTGATGGACAAAAACTGCATATCGTGAGCTTCGGATGGGATATTTTTCGGAATTAAGGCTTGGACTTTGTGAATGACTTCTGACTACTCTTGGTTTGGTTGCCCCAGCAACGGACTACAGATACGCTGACTCCTGTTTCTAGAGGTGATAAGAAACTTGGCAGGCATTCGGAAAGTAGCTGCCAGAATTTTCATCTGCCAAAGGGATTCAGGTCGGCTTGTAAAAATAAATTACTGTCGACGTCTTTTGCTCGTCTGTCTGCCTATGTGAGGTGGGGGGGACAGAACAACTTTTTTTGGGCTGTTCAAACATCTAGAGATGGGGCGTCCAGCTGGGTTTTTGTGGCTCGGATATGCCAACCCTTCCTTTAAGTGGGTGCCATATTGGGCAGGGGGGGTAGGATTTTGAAGAGCCGTCCTCCCTTCACCCCTAACCAGCTGTCATTGTCACCGATGCAAATGAAGTTCCTCTTTCTTCAGAATTTGTGTTCCTGTTCCTGTCATTCCAAGAAACGTTGATCTGACAGTTGTCATCTCCAGGATGGGTGGGGAGGAGACTGGGCCATGGGGTGGGGCTGGCCTGGGAGAACGATGGTCTTATATGCAGGGAAAGTCTGACACGTATTATAGTCTCCATTCTTGAGGACCGAAGCGCATCCTGCAGAAGGTTGATTGCCATCATGGCCGCATACAAGGTGCGGGTGGCGACGGGCAACGATTGCGATTCGGGTACCTTGGATTTAATTTCCCTCACCTTGGTGGGCACTGAAGGCGAGAGTCCGAAAACCAATCTGGACGCCCGGAGTCGTCGTTTCTGCCGAGGCATGGTGAGTTGACGGATCCTACCCTAGATGCCTTCAAAAGTTAGACCTTCTCCCTTTGTACCTCGGAGGGCTGCAGGGAGGGAAGGAGGGAGGGAGAGAGGGGGAGGGTATTCTATTCTATTCTATTCTATTCTATTCTATTCTATTCTATTCTATTCTATTCTATTCTATTCTATTCTATTCTATTCCATTCCATTCCATTCCATTCCATTCCACTCCACTCCACTCCACTCCACTCCACTCCACTCCACTCCACTCCATATTTTCTATTCTATTCTATTCTATTCTATTCTATTCTATTCTATTCTATTCTATTCTATTCTATTCTATTCTATTCTATTCCATTCCATTCCATTCCATTCCATTCCATTCCATTCCATTCCATTCCATTCCATTCCATTCCACTCCACTCCACTCCACTCCACTCCACTCCACTGGCCTTGGCCTATTCCTTGCAACAGCAAGCTTAATTGAAGAATTCCAACAGATTCCTCCCACGTTAATCTCGCAAGCCTGTGCATGCCTACTCAGCAGTAAATTAAACTCCCTGGAACTCCCTGATCGATTGCAAAAGATGGCTCTGCTTTTTCCATTCTGCCTCTGGGTACATCTGGTGGTGGGCCCTCTCCTGCAGAAGAAGTCAAGGCAGCTTCGGAGATCCTTGCCAGCCACCGGTGGGGAGGGATCTCCCAGGGATCCAGTTTGTGACTTCACCATTGCTGGCATCCTTGTTTGCGCAGGACGAAAGGTGGATTTGTAACCCGGCTAAAATCGAACGTAGGTAGACTTGGAAATGAGTCAGTGGGGACATGATGTGGACAGGTCCTTTAACCGTGGTTGGGGAGAGCATTTTGGTGGCCAAGTTAACAAGACGTGGTCTTTCTTTCTTTCTTTCTTTCTTTCTTTCTTTCTTTCTTTCTTTCTTTCTTTCTTTCTTTCTTTCTTTCTTTCTTTCTTTCTTTCTTTCTTTCTTTCTTTCTTTCTTTCTTTCTTTCTTCACTTCGGCTGAATTATGACCAAAAGTCGGTTTCTGCCGATCATTTCCACGTTGCGAAATTTGGCTCTTCTCGCCTTGGAGGAGGCGGACTTGCAAACGGTGTTTGCTTTGCCTCGCTGGAAGAAACAGTCTTTTGAATGTTTGTGTTTGTTCCTGATTGCACAACACTGTGGGGTTCCAACACAAAGGTTGTATGTGTTTCCAGACTGGAGGTTTTTAAGAAGAGACCGAACAAGGATTTATCTGAAATGATATAATGTCTTCTCTTTGAACGGGGTCGGATTACAAGACCTCCAAGGCAGAGGTGCTATTCAGCAGGTTCTAACAGGTTCAGGAGAACCTGTAGCGGAAATTTTGAGTAGTTCGGAGAACCGGCAAATACCACCTCTGGCTGGTCCCGGAGTGGGGTGGATATGGGGATTTTGCAATATCCTTCCCCCAGGAGACGAGAGGGAATGGGGATTTTGCGGTATCCTTCCCCTGGAGTCGGGAGGGAATGGGGATTTTGCAGTATCCTTCCCCTGGAGTCGGGAGGGAATGGGGATTTTGCAGTATCCTTCCCCTGGAGTCGGGAGGGAATGGGGATTTTTGTAGTATCCTTCCCCTGGAGTGGGGAGGGAATGGGGATTTTGCAGTATCTTTCCCCTGGAGTCGGGAGGGAATGGGGATTTTGCAGTATCTTTCCCCTGGAGTCGGGAGGGAATGGGGATTTTTGTAGTATCCTTCCCCTGGAGTCGGGAGGGAATGGGGATTTTGCAGTATCCTTCCCCTGGAGTCGGGAGGGAATGGGGATTTTTGTAGTATCCTTCCCCTGGAGTCGGGAGGGAATGGGGATTTTGCAGTATCCTTCCCCTGGAGTCGGGAGGGAATGGGGATTTTGCAGTATCTTTCCCCTGGAGTCGGGAGGGAATGGGGATTTTGCAGTATCCTACTCCTGGAGTGGGGAGGGAATGGGGATTTTGCAGTATCTTTCCCCTGGAGTCGGGAGGGAATGGGGATTTTTGTAGTATCCTTCCCCTGGAGTCGGGAGGGAATGGGGATTTTGCAGTATCCTTCCCCTGGAGTCGGGAGGGAATGGGGATTTTGCAGTATCTTTCCCCTGGAGTCGGGAGGGAATGGGGATTTTGCAGTATCCTACTCCTGGAGTGGGGAGGGAATGTGGATTTTGCAGTATCTTTCCCCTGGAGTCGGGAGGGAATGGGGATTTTGCAGTATCCTTCCCCTAGAGTGGGGAGGGAATGGGGATTTTGCAATATCCTTCCCCCAGGAGCGGGGAGGGAATGGGGATTTTTGTAGTATCCTTCCCCTGGAGTCGGGAGGGAATGGGGATTTTGCAGTATCCTACTCCTGGAGTGGGGAGGGAATGGGGATTTTGCAGTATCCTTCCCTTGGAGTGGGGAGGGAATGGAGAGTTTGCGATATCCTTCCCCCAGGAGCAGGGAGGGAATGGGGATTTTTGCAGTATCCTTCAGCTGGAGTGGGGGAGGAAATGGGGATTTTGCAGTATCCTTCCCTTGGAGTGGGGAGGGAATGGAGATTTTGCGATATCCTTCCCCCA
The DNA here is from genome assembly GCA_037215915.1 of Pantherophis vulpinus. Taxonomy (NCBI): domain Eukaryota; kingdom Metazoa; phylum Chordata; class Lepidosauria; order Squamata; family Colubridae; genus Pantherophis; species Pantherophis vulpinus. The sequence continues at coordinate 2,933,447 of JAXLNS010000009.1, forward strand.
GGAGCAGGGAGGGAATGGGGATTTTGCAGTATCCTTCCCTTGGAGTGGGGTGGGAATGGAGATTTTGCAATATCCTTCCCCCAGGAGACAGGAGGGAATGGGGATTTTGTAGTATCCTACTCCTGGAGTGGGGAGGGAATGGGGATTTTGCAGTATCCTACTCCTGGAGTGGGGAGGGAATGGGGATTTTGCAATATCCTACCCCTGGAGTCCGGAGGGAATGGGGATTTTGCAGTATCCTTCCCCTGGAGTGGGGAGAGAATGGGGATTTTGCAGTATCCTTCCCCTGGAGTGGGGAGGGAGTGGAGATTTTGCAGTATCCTTCCCCTGGAGTGGGGAGGGAATGGGGATTTTGCAGTATCCTTCCCCTGGAGTGGGGAGGGAATGGGGATTTTGCAGTATCCTACTCCTGGAGTGGGGAGGGAATGGGGATTTTTGCAGTATCCTTCACCTGGAGTGGGGGAGGAAATGGGGATTTTGCAGTATCCTTCCCTTGGAGTGGGGAGGGATTGGAGATTTTGCGATATCCTTCCCCCAGGAGCAGGGAGGGAATGGGGATTTTGCAGTATCCTTCCCTTGGAGCGGGGTGGGAATGGAGTTTTTGCAATATCCTTCCCCCAGGAGACGGGAGGGAATGGGGATTTTTGCAGTATCCTTCCCCTGGAGTGGGGAGGGATGGAGATTTTGCAGTATCCTTCCCCTGGAGTGGGGGAGGGAATGGGGATTTTGCAGTATCCTTCCCTTGGAGTGGGGTGGGAATGGAGATTTTGCAATATCCTTCCCCCAGGAGACAGGAGGGAATGGGGATTTTGTAGTATCTTTCCCCTGGAGTCAGGAGGGAATGGGGCTTTTGCAATATCCTACCCCTGGAGTCTGGAGGGAATGGGGATTTTGCAATATCCTACCCCTGAAGTGGGGAGGGAATGGGGATTTTGCAGTATCCTTCCCCTGGAGTGGGGAGGGAATGGGGATTTTTTCAGTATCCTTCCCCCAGGAGCGTGAAGGGAATGGGGATTTTGCAGTATCCTACCCCTGGAGTGGGGTGGGAATGGAGATTTTGCAGTATCCTTCCCCTGGAGTGGGGAGGGAATGGGGATTTTGCAGTATCCTTTCCGTGCCATGCCCACCAAGCTACGCCCACCCAGGCGCACCACGCCCACCAAGGCACGCCCACAGAACTGGTAGTTAAAAAAAAATTGAATTCCACCACTGCTCCTTCCAACTCTGTTATTCTAAAAGTGTGAGAAATCTGGGAGTTGAAGTCCACTCTTCTTAAAGTTTCCAGAGTTGGAAAACACTTCCAAAATAATTGAAGGATACATCACCCGCCCCTTAATTTCTCCTCCCCGCAACCAAAATTGGTGGTTTCCCCCTCCCACATCCAAATTTTCCAGTCTTAGCAGAGAATGGAAGGGTGAGTAGAACCGGCAAGAAAGTCCTCTACAGAACCTGTTGTTCAGACTTATGAAGCTCTCTTTTATTTTCCACGGTGCCTCTCTGGATGTTTCCATCAGCGGCAGGAGACCGAATACAAAATCACTTGTGAACACCACCTAGGAGAGATCATTCTCCTCCGTCTCCAAAAAGAGGCTTTGAGCAAAGATAAATCAGACAGCTGGTATTGTAATTTTGTCGTGGTGACGTCGGCCGAGGAGGTGTCCTACAACTTCCCTTGCTACCAGTGGATAGAGGACTCCGGGCCACTAGAGCTCAGAGAAGGAACTGGTAAGTAGGTCTACTCAAGGGGAAGAGGGGAAGTTGCCGCCTTCAGGTTCCCATCTACACTCAGCAAAGGTAATCCTTGCCGTACGGCCGCCATTGAGCCCAACATTTCTGTGGCTAAACAAGACATTTGTTCAGTGAGGTCGGCTCCATTTTACGACCTCTCTTGCCTGGATTCTCTAAGCGAATCTGTCAGGGTAATGATTTCAGCTCCATCGAGCTTCGCGAAAACCTAGGCAGACAAACCGCTGTTGAGAAGGTCTTTAGACCGGAACCATCTTGTAGGGACGGGGGAGAGAGAGAGGTGCCTCAGAAGACCAAAGAGGAACAGGTAAGTTCCTCGAACAGTCGGAGGCAGCTCTTTGACCCAGTGGTGGGGGAGGTGGCCATTATGTCCGCTACAAGCTGGGGCAATCAGACTAAGAGATGTGCAGGAGCAGAGACTTGAACAGAGTATTGTTACCGGGTGAGTAATTGGCCAACTCACAGGTCCAGGATCTACTCTGAGGGATCTCTTTAGGAGGCAGCTGGTTCCTCTGGCTAACCTCCGACTTGGTTGCTCTCCCCGCAGCGAAGACACCAGCCATGGATCACCTGCCGAGGTTACAACAACATCGGAAGCAAGAGCTTCAGCAAAAACAGGATATCTACAGGTGGGTAGGGGCTGCCCTGAGGTATCCACAGGGAAGAGGACTGGTCCCCCAAAAAATCAAGATTGAAACTCTCAACACTGTAAGAAAGGGTGGGGGTTCTTGGCCATGGTTGCCATATTGACTTTTTTGACCAACAAGGGGCCCTCTGATACTGCTAGTTTGAATCCCGGATCTCAGAAAAGCAAGGAAGGCTTCCCTTTGTGTATGCGTGGCGTATCTAATGTCCGATGACATAAAAATGGCCTTCCCAGATTCTGATTTAGAATTAGAATTATAATTCTTTATTGGCCAAGTGTGATTGGATGCACAAGGAATTTGTCGTCGGTGCATAAGCTCTCAGTGTACATAAAAGCTACAAGTGATCAATCACGATCATAGTCCTCATAAATACCATGTTTTCCCAAAATAGGATCTACCCCGAAAAGAAGCCCTAGCCCAATTTACACACATGCACCTAATATAAGCCCTACCCCAAAATGAGCCCTAGTGAAGGGGGGTGAGCATGGCCAGCATAGGAGGCAACAAGCATGCATGGGCCGATGGTGTCTGGGGGCAGCCTGCACAGCACAGGTGAGTTGAGTATCTGTGCAAGCAACAGGAGGAAGCAGAGACACGGGAGGAGGGGTGGAGGCAGGCGATCAGGACATGTTGTGTGGGCCACAGGAAAACCGAGTGGTGGTGGACCAGAGCGGCAGGCAGCTGTGGGAGGCTCATCTTCACGCAGCGACATTGGCAGCAGACATGTTGTGTCCTGTTGGCCGCTGGCCCCTCCAGCAGCCAGATCAGATGAGGTGTGGGAATCAGGGTCAGCATCAAGGCAACCTGAGAGCTCCGAGGGGGAAGAGGGAATGGAGCTGTCAGAGAGAGAGAGACAGAGGTGGGGCCTGGGCCGCCTGTCAGCCCTCAGATGGAGAGTCAACAGCCCCCAGGTCTGGAGGTGGCTGATGAGGAAGAGGAGGAACAGCTGGGCCCAGTGTCTGATGCGCAGATGCTCAGAAAGCAGAGGAGAGGAGAGCAGCGGAAATCTATGGGCCGGTCCTTGGGACGGAAGAGCCACTGCTGCTAGGGAAGCCCCACCCTAGCTCTGGGGATAAAAGGCAGGGGGCGGAGATGAATAGATGTGGCAGACAACTATTCATCTCCCTGTCAGACAGTCTTCTTAACCTGCGGTGAGAGAGAAACTTTTTACCGGGGCTGCTGGCGCTCCTAATAAAGGAATAATTGCTTCAACTGTAGAGGGTTTGTCGTGTTTGGAGAGCTGGGTCAGAACAAGACAGAAGCAGAGGCGCGGGAGAGGTAGGCAAACCGGACGTGCCATGTGGGCCATGGGAAAGCTGAGCGACAGTGAGCCAGAGTAGCGGCCAGCCGCAGGAGGGTCATCTTTGAGTCTCTTGGCTTGTCGGAATCGCCTGCCTTCCGCTCCATTGTCTTCTGCTCTGCGCTGACAAAGGGATTGGCAGGCTGCAGCTGCTGTCAAATTCCGTCGGTCCTTGCACGCTTGCTGACTCTTGTGTGCACGCCGGGAGGTGGGGTGCCCAGCCGGGACGATCATTTTGAAATTGTGTTTCTCCGAAAATAAGACCTAGTGCCATGATGGTGAACCTGTGGCATGCATATCGGTGGGCACACAAGCTCAGCTCCGGTGTGCATGCACGCGCTGGCCAGCTGATTTTCAGGCCTTCTGGGCCCACCGGAAGTAGGGAAACAGACTGTTTCCTACCTCCGGAGGACCTGGGGGGGGGGAAGTCCCGTTTTTCACTTTCCCCAGGTTCCAGAGCCTTTCTAGGAGCCTGGGAGGGCAAAAACGGCTTTCCCCACCACCCCTTGGAGGCTCTCCAGAGGACAGAAATGGCCCGTTTGCCAACTTCCGGTGGGATTTTTTGGCACGCGATGGCAAAAAGGTTAGCTATCACTGACCTAGTGTGTTGTGGCTCCATTTCCTGAGCCTTTGTCATCGGCAGGAGAGGACTCCGAGAGTGAAGGAGAGGAGTTGGCAAGGCCTCCCTCTCCAGGACCCTCCTCTCTGGCAATGCCTTCGGTGTCCGTCGAAGGGCAAGAGATAGGGCCGGGGCCAAGCACGTCCATGCAGCCACAGGTGGACAGTGATGAGGGTAATGAGTCTTGGCTGGATCCACGCCAGCGTCGCAGAGATAAGCGCGCGCAACAGAAGAAAAGGCGTGCCCGAGATTAGGCTGAGTCACTGGACCACACCCCACAAGGTATAAAAGGGAGCGTGGTGGCCAGTCAAACCTTGTGACGAACAAAGCTGAAAGCTTCCACGCCATTCTGCATTGCCGGACTTTTGTTATAGACTGCTGGATTATCTCTGGACTTGATTGACTCTGTAATTATTGAGCTGTTTCTTTTAATGTACCAGAAGTGGGGAGAAGTTATCTCTCCTCTTCGTAAGTAATAAACTCTTGGCAGGCAGCCACTAGGTTGTTGCCAAGTTCCGTTAGCATAAGGAAAAGGATTTTGCCGGCTGGTTTGGTCTTTAACTCTTGAACGTCTGTTGGTGTGTGCGCGTGTGGGACGGGGACAGAACATAGTGCTTATTTTGGGACCCAAAAGGAAATAAGACCAGGTCTTATTTCCAGGGAAACACGGGTACATTCAACATGAATCTTAAGATACAACACTCAGTGATCGTCGGAGGATACTAAATAAGCAATCAGCAAAAATCATATACCGTGTTTCCCCGAAAATAAGACCCTGTCTTATATATTTTTGGGGGGAACCCTGAAATAAGCGCTTGGCCTTATTGCCATGCGCTCAAAAGCCCGATTGGGCTTATTATCAGGGGACGTCTTATTTTGGGGGAAACAGGATACTAGGGAACTAAATAAAACAATATAAATTGTAAAGATACAAGCAACAAAGTTGTTCTGGTGTGCAGTGCTCTATAGCGTCGTTTTAAGGGTAGAAGTTGAAACAATTTTATGTCCAGGATGTGAGGGGTCTGTAGATAGTTCCATAGCCTACTTTAACCTACTTGTAAGCAGGGATTTATAAATCTTATGCATTTGGGATTGGTAAAGATTTATCAGATTTATCCTGCTTGCAAGCAGTGAAATCGGAGGTGCTCGGAAATATTTTTCAGGCGGAAAAAAAATATTCTTCCTTTGGGTGCTTGTGTTTTACCCAGAATCCCCCCTTTCTTATTGCAGTTATAGTTGGGTTTTTTTCATGTCGCTAATCACGGCCCCAGCTCCAAGATACTCTAAAAGAAAAAACCCTAACAGCTGACACAAGAGGAGAAATGTTCTGAAAAAGCACTTTTTAAGGAAAGAAATGGGAGAATAATCTGTTGTGACCTAGGCTTCCTCATTACAATACACAATTAGTTCCCCAAAAAAACCGATTTTATTGTAACAGCTGAGAATTACGTTCATTCCCAGCTGAGTCCCAATTAGTTGCCAAAGAAGTCCTTCGGAAGAAGTCTTTCGGGATAATCACCAACCTTCATCTTCTTTGACACCCTGCCAAAGGCCTTATTTGGCAAAGCCCCACGAAGTTCAGAAACAAACAAGAGATGCCGACTGGAAACAGAGTTAGCAACGTTGCTTTTCTGCAAAAAGGCCCAAGTGCCTTTGTTTCTCTTTTAAGCCTTATGGGAGGTGCCAATCATCACCTGGTTTTACTCCTGAGTCGTCCCTTTTGCTTTAGCTGCTCTTGCCTTTTGGCAGCTGTGCGCATGCACGCACTAGGAACAGGCTCCTCCTGTTCCTCTGCCTCTCTGCTGTCCGATTCTGGGGGCTCCGGAGTCTGTGCATCACTCCCAGATGGCCCTGGCCCCATCTCTGCCTCCGAGGCAGAGCCCTCGTCCGAGCCTTCCCCAGACTCCAGGACTGGCCCATGTTCCTCCCCGGCCTCCTCACTGTCCGACTCCGCTGCCAGCTCCGCAGGCTGCACAACATAATCTCAGAAAAATCTCTTGTGAAATGTTAGTTCTACAGAGAGGCGTCCAAATAACACCGCTCAAAACACCTTAATTGTGCCATCAAAGGTTGTATGTTAAAACGGGGCAGGGCAAGATGGCCACCATCTTGATTTTTTTTTTGCCCTACTCCTTGGAATCCTCTGGTTCTCCATAACAACTAACGTTGGCTGCTTTAGGTGGAAGGAGTTTGCTCCGGGAGTGCCGTACTGCCTGGACGTCAAGTCGATGGAGGAGCTGGAGACCAACGTCAAATTTTCCTGCATCAAAGCGGCCATCTTCCAGGAAAACGCAAAACGCAAGTAGGTTTCATGAAGGATTCAAAAGAACCTCTCTCGTTTTCGATGTCTAACGAACTTTATTTTGAAATGAAGGTATTTTAAACTGATTGTCTTGTCTGGTTGGGCGTGGCTTATTTTGTGGGCATGGCTTGATGGTCATGTGACAATTCTTTAGGATTTAGCAGAGGTACTGGTCTACCAGGCTTTTAACTGCTTGCAGAGCTGTACTGGTCTACTCATTTGTTTTTGGAGGCACCGGTCTATTTATTCGTTTTTGGAGGCACCGGTCTACTCATTCGTTTTTGGAGGCACCGGTCTACTCATTTGTTTTTGGAGGCACCGGTCTACTCATTTGTTTTTGGAGGCATCGGTCTACTCATTTGTTTTTGGAGGCACCGGTCTATTTATTCGTTTTTGGAGGCACCGGTCTACTCATTCGTTTTTGGAGGCACCGGTCTACTCATTTGTTTTTGGAGGCACCGGTCTACTCATTTGTTTTTGGAGGCATCGGTCTACTCATTTGTTTTTGGAGGCACCGGTCTACTCATTCGTTTTTGGAGGCACCGGTCTACTCATTCGTTTTTGGAGGCACCGGTCTACTCATTCGTTTTTGGAGGCACCGGTCTACTCATTCGTTTTTGGAGGCACCGGTCTACTCATTCGTTTTTGGAGGCACCGGTCTACTCATTCGTTTTTGGAGGCACCGGTCTACTCATTCGTTTTTGGAGGCACCTGTCTACTCATTCGTTTTTGGAGGCACTGGTCTACTCATTCGTTTTTGGAGGCACCGGTCTACCACCACACTGGCTTTTAACACTGATCAGCTATAGGGCGGCCCTTTGAAGCCCCGCGGCAAGAGTTTAAACAGTTGTTTTCCTTCTAGCTGATCAGCTGGGACTCGGGAGGCAGCAATAGATTGGGGGTGGGGCCAAATAAAAGGTAAGAATAATGCGGGAGGGGGGGGCGGGGGGCCCAGCTCCCGAACAAAGAGACCAATTCGGTGACATCATATTGTCACCGCTACTGGCTCGGACGAACCGGGCTGAACCGGGAGGAACCCACCATTGGTTCAGGGGCACCGAAAAATCTTGGTCTGTCTAAGCAAGGACGGTCTTTAGGGGTATCAATAGAAGAGAATATTTGTAGCTCAGGGTTGAGCTGTGGGGGTACTTGGTGGTCTCTGAACTTGGGAGATTTCCTGCAGACGCTTCTTGACCCAACTAGGGAATGTCATCAGTGCTAGAAGGGAGTGGGGTTTGCAAGGAGGAGGAGGGGGGAGGAGGAGGACTCCAGGGGCCTTGGTGATCTTTGAACTTAGTGGTTTCCCTGTAGACGTTTCAGGACCCGATTAGGAAACATCACCAGTAGTAGAGCGAGGGGGGTTTGCAAGGAGGAGGAGGAGGAAGGGGAAGAGGAGGAGGAGGAGGAGTAGGTAACCTCATCAGGTACCGTAGGAGGCATGTCTGACCTACCCAATCCTGCTTTTCTATTTGTCTCAGAGCGGTGGAACTCAAGCTGAAGGGCTATTCGGATCGCCAAGAATCCTGGGAGAACCTGGAGGACATCAAGAAGGTTTTCTGGTTTAACAAGACCGAGATGTCAGGTAATGACAACGGGATGCTCGTTAGAAGTGGCACCTGACAGATCCTCCTTCTGCTAATTTCTAATGAAGAGAAGGACTAGGGGGGACATGACGGCAGCCTTCCAATATTTGAGGGTCTGTCACAGAGCAGAAGGGGTCAACCTTTTCTCCAAAGCACCTGAAGGTAGGAGAAGAAGCAACGGATGGAAACAAATCAAGGAGAGAAGCAACCTGGAATTAAGGAGAAACTTCCTGACAGTGAGGGCAATTAATCAGTGGAAGAAGCTTGCCACCAGATGTTGTGGATCTGGTGGCATCACGGGAGGTTATCCCCCCCCCCAAAAAATGGACAACCATTTGTCTGAATTGCAAAAGGGTTTCCTGCATGAGCTGAGGGTTGGATGAAGTCCTCTGAGGTCCCTCCCAACTCAGTTACTCTGTATTCCTTGTTCCAGAACATGTCACGGAATATTGGAAGAGGGACGAATTCTTCGCCTATCAATTCTTAAATGGGCTGAACCCAACCGTCATCCGGTTATGTACCAAGATCCCGTCTAATTTTCCCGTGACCCAAGAGATGGTCGCCAGATCGCTGGGTGACTCCACCACCCTGAAGGAGGAGCTGAATGTAAGGACGGTGGTACTTCATGCTTTCAGGGGACCTTCTTGGGAGACACACACACACAAACACACACACACACACACACACACCCAGTCTTCCTGGAAAGGAAGCCATTTGATCGCCCTACTTCTCCTCACTTCCATGTCTGAGTTTCTTCTTCTTGGTTCTCCCCAGAAGCAAAGGATCTTCCTGGTGGACTACCACATCTTGGAAGGCCTTTCTCCAGGGTTGAATAATGGACGTCTTCAGCATATAGCAGCTCCATTGTGTTTGCTACACTGGTCCTCTGAAGGACATCTCATGCCTCTGGCCATCCAGGTAAGATGTCTCTCATCCATCCATCCATCCATCCATCCATCCATCCATCCATCCATCATCCATCCATCCATCCATCCATCCATCCGTCCAGTCATCCATCGAATCATCCATCCATCCATCCATCCATCCATCCATCCATCCATCCATCCGGTCATTCAAGCATCCATCTGTCCATCCATCTGTCCATCCACCTGTCCATCCATCCATCCATCCATCCATCCATCCAT
>JAXLNS010000009.1:2947788-2987788 GCA_037215915.1 Pantherophis vulpinus
TGACCACCTCACCCCCTTTTATCCCCTGTGGGGTGTGGTCCAGTGACTCAGCTTACTCTCTGGCACGCCTCCTTTTCTGCTGCATGCGCTTGTCTCTCCGACGCTGGCGTGGATCCAGCCAAGACTTATCTCCATCACTGTCTGACTGTGAGGAGATACCTGGCTCCTGGCCAATCTCTTCTCCCTCGGGAGACACCTGAGGCATTGCCAGAGAGGAGGGTCCTGGGGAGGGAGGCCTGGCCAACTCCTCTCCTTCATGTTCAGAGTCTTCTCCCTCTGATAAGTCGGCCTCGGGGGTCGGAGTCACAACAATGACATCCATGGGATGTCCATTTGACAACTGGGACTGCCTCTTCCTCTTCTCCTTCTAGGCAACTGGCATTGGGTTTGAGGTCTTCATGATGTCCATGGGGTGTCCATCTGACAACTGGGGTTCCTTCTTCCTCTTCTCCTTCTAGGCAACTGGCATTGGGTTTGATGTCTTCATGATGTCCATAAGATGTCCATCTGACAACTGGGCTTCTTGTTCTTGTTCTCCTTCTAGGCAACTGGCACTGGGTTTGAGGGTTTGGTCCAGCTGCTTCAGAAGGGGATGGCGTCCACCACATATTCCTCCCTTTGTCTCCCAGAAGACATCAAGGCTCGTGGAATGTCTTCCTTGCCCAACTATCACTACAGAGATGATGGCCTGAAGATCTGGGCAGCTGTAGAGAGGTCAGTCAAGGGGGATTCTGGTTGGGCACTTTCCCTGGTCTATCAGGTCTATCCCTCAGGAGCCTTGCAGCTCTGAGAACTGAAGCTTGTTGTCTGAAGGCTACTGTTGAGGTGCTTCACTTGGAGGTTTCTTTCACCCGTGTCTCTGATCTCTTCGGGGTTTGAATCTTGTCCTCCCCTCACCTACCCACATGGCTTTGTGGTGCTCTCTTAGTGTGGTTATTTCCTTGCAAATGTTTCATGACCCAACTATTTCATCAATGTTAGAAGGGAATGGGGTTTGCAGAGTAGAGGAGAAAGAGAAAAGGAAGAGGAAAAGGAAAAGGAAGAAAAAGAGGAGGAGGAGGAGGAGGAAGAGGAGGAGGAGGAGAACAGCAGGAGGATTGTAGAGCCTTTGTGCTCTCTGAGCTTGGCTGTTTTCTTGCAGATGTTTCATGACCCAAGAAGGTAACACCATTATTGGGGTACTGTCTACTGCTTGATCGTTGGCGTAGAATTAATCTTGGCATTAAATTCTGATTATCTGAATGTTGATTGCTGGTGAGGAGGTGAATCTCCTCCTCCTCCTCCTCCTCCTCCTCCTCCTCCTCCTCCTCCTCCTCCTCCTCCTCCTCCTCCTCCTCCTCCTCCTCCTCCCCCTCCTCCTCCTCTCCCTCCCCTTCTCATTACTCCTGTCCACAAGCCACATTTCCTTCTAGCACTGATGACGTTCCCTAGTTCCATCATAAAACATCTTCCAGAAAAGAACCAAGCTCAGAGAACACCAAGGACCCCACAGTCTACCTACCCCTCCTTCTCCTTCTCCTTCTCCTTCTCCTTCTCCTTCTCCTTCTCCTTCTCCTTCTCCTTCTCCTTCTCCTTCTCCTTCTCCTTCTCCTTCTCCTTCTCCTTCTCCGTCTCCGTCTCCTTGTCCTTGTCCTTGTCCTTGTCCTTGTCCTTGTCCATCTCCTTCTCCTTGTCCTTCTCCTTCTCCTTCTCCTTCTCCTTCTCCTTCTTCTCCGTCTCCTTCTCCGTCTCCTTCTCCTTCTCCTTCTCCGTCTCCTTCTCCGTCTCCTTCTCTGTCTCCGTCTCCGTCTCCTTGTCCTTGTCCTTGTCCTTGTCCTTGTCCTTGTCCTTGTCCTTGTCCTTGTCCTTGTCCTTGTCCTTGTCCATCTCCTTCTCCTTCTCCTTCTCCTTCTCCTTCTCCTTCTCCGTCTCCTTCTCCGTCTCCTTCTCTGTCTCCATCTCCTTGTCCTTGTCCTTGTCCTTGTCCATCTCCTTCTCCTTCTCCTTCTCCTTCTCCTTCTCCGTCTCCTTCTCCGTCTCCTTCTCCGTCTCCTTCTCCGTCTCCTTCTCCGTCTCCTTGTCCTTGTCCTTGTCCTTGTCCTTGTCCTTGTCCATCTCCTTCTCCTTCTCCTTCTCCTTCTCCTTCTTCTCCGTCTCCTTCTCCGTCTCCTTGTCCTTCTCCTTGTCCTTCTCCATCTCCTTCTCCGTCTCCGTCTCCGTCTACTTGTCCTTGTCCTTGTCCTTGTCCTTGTCCTGTCCTTGTCCTTGTCGTCGTCGTCGTCCTCCTCCTCCTCCTCCTCCTCCTCCTCCTCCTCCTCCTCCTCCTCCTCCTCCTCCTCTTCCTCTCTACTCTGCAAACCCCACTCCCTTCTAGCACTGATGATGTTACCTAGTTGGGTCACGAAACATCTGCAAGAAAACAACCAAGCTCAGAGAACACCAAGGACCCCACAGTCTACCTTCCCCTCCTTCTCCTTCTCCTTCTCCTTCTCCTTCTCCTTCTCCTTCTCCTTCTCCTTCTCCTTCTCCTTCTCCTTCTCCTTCTCCTTCTCCTTCTCCTTCTCCTTCTTCTTCTCCTTCTCCTTCTCCTTCTCCTTCTCCTTCTCCTTCTCCTTCTCCTTCTATTCTCCTTCTCCTCCTCCTCTTCTCTACTGTGCAAACCCCACTCCCTTCTATCACTGATGATGTTATCTACTTTGGTCACGAAACGTCTGGAAAAAAAAACAACAAAGGTTAAGAGAGCACTAAGGACCTCCCCTATTGTTATTGGGTTGGATGTTGAAGGATTTTGGAATCCTTGATCTTCTGCAAGCCAGGTGTCAGAGTGTGTGACTGCTATTAGGAGACAACCAGGAGCAAAACACAGCACACAGAGACATAGACATTTAACAGTGGTCTTAACTCTACACGGAGGATTCTGCAAAGAATACCGGACACAAGGAGAGAGAATACGCCCTCTCCTGGCTGAAATTTATAAACACCTCTTAAAGGGGTAAAAGACTTGCGTGGACCCCGTCAGAGTCTTAAAGAGACTCTGATTCATTCTCATTGCATCAGTCTTACCCGATTCATTCTCATTGCACCAATGCTGATTCATTCTCATTGCATCAGCCTTACATTCTCTTTAACTTCGGCTTCCTCCATTTATCTTGTTGTTCCTTAGGCAATGATCATGACCATATCTTTTGGTAATTATGGGGTTCATTCCCAACCCTAACCCTGACCCCGAGATTGGAGGATCTTAAATCATTCCTGCAGAATTCATGTTTCCTCTTTGGTTCTCCTTCACAGCTTCGTCTCCAGCATGGTTGATTTATATTATAAGGCGGATTCTTCCATCCAGGAAGATCATGAGCTGCAGGGCTGGATCTACGAGATTTTTCAGAAAGGTTTCCTGGCTCGGAAAACTTCCGGTAAGGACCAGGCATTTCTCATTGAGCTTCTGGTGCCACTATAAGTTCTGAGTAGTTGCACCATTTGTTCAACATCTCACCTGCTTTAGTTGTCCTTATTGTCAAGGTTCCAACAGATGCTCTAATTAACTCATGAGTCTCGAGCCAAGTTTCAAAACAAATCCAGTTATTTATTAGAGTGCGGCCGCGCGGGTGGTAATGGGAGCGACATGGTGTTCCCATGTAACACCTCTCCTGCGCGAGCTGCACTGGCTCCCGGTGGTCTTCCGGGTGCGCTTCAAGGTTTTGGTCACCACCTTTAGAGCGCTCCATGGCTTAGGACCTGGTTACCTATGGGACCGCCTACTACCACCAATAGCCTCCCACCGGCCGGTACGCTCTCATAGAGAGGGACTCCTCCAGGTGCCGTCAGCGAAACAATGTCAACTGGTGGCCCCTAGGGGGACAGCCTTCTCTGTGGGGGCACCTACTGTCTGGAATGAGCTCCCCCCGGAGATACGGAGGATCCTGGATCTGCGCACCTTCCGCCGCGCTGTGAAGACCTTTTTATTCCATCAGGCGGGCTTGGCCTAATCTTTTCCCTCTTTTCTTTTTAATATGTAAATTTTAATCTGTTTTTAAATTATTGGGGTGTTTTAATTTGTCTGGGCCAAAATTGTTTAATTTGATTTTATCTGGTTTTTAAATTTTTGTATTTATGTATTTTATTGTTTGGCTGTACACCGCCCTGAGTCCTTCGGGAGTAGGGCAGTATACAAATCAAATAAATGAAATGAAAAATGAAATTAGGAGCAGCATGTCGGCATCTACTTCAGAGAGGTCTACTCTGCCGCATGTAATTTACGGCTCAACTTTAACCCAGTTTCCCCCCTTCTCTCAGTCTGTGTCATCAATCACATTCTCCAACGAGGCACTCTTGCGGGCTGTAGAAACACGCCTCACAAACTGGCTTTGGTAATCTGAGATCCAACGTTGGAAGAAGGTATCCGTGGAATGTGCTCTCCACTTGCTGCCCATGGCAACTCGAGAGCAGACTAGAAATACTTTGCGAGTTGACACTTATATACCTTACTGGACGATTGTTATTGATAATTGATGCGGATTTCTCTTTTTCTTTTCCCAGGCATCCCTTCTTCATTCAGCACCGTGAAAGAAGTCAAAAAATTCCTGACCATGGTGATTTACACCTGCTCAGCCCAGCATGCTGCTGTGAACAGTGGACAGGTAGTAAGAGGCCATGTCTTGGCGAGTTGCTAAACCCAATCAATCAGAACAGAGCTGGAAGGAGTCCTTGGAGGTCTTCTAATCTAGCCCCTCGCTCGAGTAGGAGAACCTATACCATTTTCGGACAGCTGGCTGTCCAGCCTCTTCTTAAAAACCTCCAATGAGGGAGCACCCACAACTTCTAGTGGCAAGCTGTTCCACCGGTGAATTGTTCTCACTGTCGGGAAATTTCTCCTGCTAGGTTGCTTCTCTCCGTGATTAGTTTCCGTCCATTGTTTCTTGTCCCGCCTTCCGATGCTTTCGAGTTCATTGAGGGCCACATCAAGGTTGTGTTTGACCTCGGGGGGGGGGCTGGGGGGGGCGTGGCCAGCTTGACATCACTCGTGTTGGGGGCACCTGTGGTGGCCAAATGCTAAGGCAGAACTTCCCTCAGACCGTCCCTCCCTCTCATTATAACCTTCCTTCCTTCCTTCCTTCCTTTGCATCCTTCCTTCCTTCCTTTGCATCCTTCCTTCCTTCTTTCCTTCCTTTGCATCCTTCCTTCCTTCCTTCCTTTGCATCCTTCCTTCCTTCGCATCCTTCCTTCCTTCCTTCCTTCCTTTGCATCCTTCCTTCCTTCCTTCCTTTGCATCCCTCCTTCCTTCCTTCCTCTGTATCCCTCCTTCCTTCCTCCCTTTGCATCCTTCCTTCCTTCCTTTGCATCCTTCCTTCCTTTGCATCCTTCCTTTGCATCCTTCCTTCCTTCCTTCCTTTGCATCCTTCCTTCCTTCCTTCCTTTGCATCCTCCCTTCCTTCTTTCCTTCCTTCTTTCCTTCCTTCCTTCCTTTGCATCCCTCCTTCCTTCCTTCCTTTGCATCCCTCCTTCCTTCCTTCCTTTGCATCCTTTGCAAAAATGGAGCCGGGGGCGGGGACGGGACGCTGGGATGCTGGGGCGCTGGGGTGCTAGCAGAGGACTTCAAGAGGCCGTTGCAGCCAAAAACAGAGCCTGGAAGGGCTACGCATGGTCCTCCTGAGCGCCGTTTTCGCTGGCAGAGGCCCCGCGGGTCAGTCCTTCATTGTTTCCAGGGTGGCCTAAGCATTCTAAGCATTCCGGATCCCGCGCATGGGCCTTGACTTTGACGTCCCTGATTTAGCGAGTGAAGTTGCGACAGTGGGTTGATTCTTGGATTGTTGGATTGCAGTTTGAAGTCGGCGCCTGGATGCCGAACTTCCCTTCCTCCATGAGGGAGCCTCCCCCGAAAATCAAAGGCCAGGCGAGTCTGAAGAGCTACAAGGAAACCATTCCAGAGATCAACACGACAGCCAGCATCCTCAGCACTCTGTGGCTTCTCAGTGCCCCGACAGGAGACATGGTGAGTGCATCTACCCTACTGATCTCAAGATCTCCAGAAGGTCTCAAGTTGGTCTGAAAACGGTAAGGCTCCACCTCCCTGGTGCTTCATGGACATGGGGTTGACATCCAGAGTGGTGGAACACCTTGCTAAGGACCCTTAGGGAGATGCCTCCAGGTAGGCCATGCAATGGTCCTCTAAGAAGACTACTAAGAAGGTCTAGGGTCTCTACCTGAACGACAATGACAAGATAAAGACTAAACGCTCACGGCAGCTATGAAGCTGGTGGACCCAACCATCTATCTCACTCAACGTTTGGTGCCTGTCCGATCAGGTGAGATGCCTGATGCTGTTCTGCCCAAGCTACGGACCCCAAAGAACGCAGCCCACACAAAGTCCATTCAAAGTTCTTAGTTTACTAAATAAACCAGTTTTTTTTTTACAACAACGGCTGTTAATTAACTGCATTAACAGCCGCCAAGAATTCAAAGAATAATAACTGAAAGCTTACTGCGGTTGGCAGAATGCCCAGAAGCAATTTGCAGGAAGCTGATAAGATAAGCAAGACAAGACGCGAAGGTATGTGAACGAAGTTGTTCCCTGCAAATTGCTTCAGTCGACGTTCCTCCTTAAATAGGCTAAGGGAGTGGCCAATTAGCCCCAAGCCTTACTCTCGAGGAGACCTCCTCCTGAGGAGCCACTCCTGCCTTTTGGCAGCTCTGCGCGCCCGTGCATCGAGAAGAGGCTCCTCCTCTTCATCCTCTTCACTTATGGGAGCTTCTGGAGGTTCTGAAGGCCCTGGCTGAATCCCCGCCTCTGGCACCACATCTTCTCCAGCCTCCTCACTGTCCGACTCGAGTGCCAGCTGCACAGGCTGCTGGTGCAGCACCACACCAGCCTCCTCGCTGTCTGAATCAGCTACTAGCTGCACAGGCCGCTGACGGGCCACAACAGATGCTAAGCATGACCAATCAGGAATAGGATAAATGGGAACCCCTATCTGATATGATGGTTGGGTTCTCATCTATAAGCAAGGACGTATTTTAGGAACACACCTCAAAATGAATTCTGAAGAATCTAGAGTTTTACTCCCGGACTTGTAGACCTTCTAGTTTGCAAGGTTGACTGGTCTTCAAGATTGCTCACCACCAGAGGTGGACTTTACATACTGTAGCAACTTGGAAGAAGTGTTGCAGTGGTGTGTTGGCCCCGGTTCAGTCCGGTTCTTGCGAACTGGTAGTAGAACCAGTGGGAGGCTCCGCCCACCCGCCCGGATGTCTTTATAGATGATCAGTGGGATTCTGGGAGTTGAAGTCCACACGTCTCAAAGTGGCCAGGTTTGGTGACCCCTGCTATCAACGACGGGCAAAGGAAAGGTAGTGGAGATCCTTCACAAGTAGATGACCCAGTGATAAGGCCCGTTAATATGTAACGTGGAGTTGGGTTAGGAAGACATGGGGGACGGGATGTTGGGAGGGGAAGTAGGATAGCTGTCTTGAAGGTTCATCCCAGAATATGGAATATATGGAATATCGAGGTTATAGGAATATCTGGGGAAAAAATAACTGAATGATAAGAGTAGATTGATCATGGGAGGTTGGGGAACCACCTGTCTGAGATACTTTAGTTTGGAGGTGGTCTCCATGGCCTGAATGGCATTTTTGGTGGTTCAAGGAAAGAACTTCATTAGGTGAATAATTTCTCCGCCTCCTCCTTGTCTGTCCCTTTTCCTTCCCTGGCTCTGTCTTCTCCATCCCTTCTTACCCTTCTCCTCCTCATCTATCTTCTCCTCCTTCTCTGTCTACTTTTCCGCCTCCTTGTCTATCTTCTCCATTTCTTTTCCTCCTTCCCCTCCTCACCTGTCTTCTCCCTTCTCCTTTCTTCCTCCTCCTGCTTCCTTCCTCCATCCCATCTCCTTCTTCCCCTTCTTCTTTTTCTCCTCCTTCTCCACCCATCTCCTTTTCCTTCTCCTCCATCCCTTCTTCTTTTCTTTTTCTCTCCTCCTCCTTCTCCATTCCATCTCCATTTCCTTCTCAAACTACTTCTTCTCCTTTTCCTTTTCCTCCATTCCTTCTTCCTTCTTTTCCTCCTTCTCCATCCCTTTTCTTTTTCTTTCTCCTCCTCCTTTTGCTCCTCCTCTTCCATCCCATCTCCTTTTCCTTCTCCATTTCCTCCCTCTGTCCCTTCTTTTCTTCTTCATCTTCCTTCTCCTCCCCATCCCTTCTTCTCCTTTTCCCTTCCCTTCCCCTTCTCCTCCTTCCTCCTCCTCCTCCTCCCTCCTTCTTCTTTCTCCTCCTCCTCCATCCCATCTCCTTTTCCTTCTCCATCTCTTCTATCTCCATCCCTTCATCTTTTCTTTTTCGTCTTCCTTCTCCACCCCATCCCTTCTTCTCCTTTTCCCTTCCCTTCTCCTCCTTCCTCCTCCTCCTCTTCCTTTTTCTCCTCCTCCTCCATCCCATCTCCTTTTCCTTTTCCATCTCCTCCATCCCTTTGTTTCTTTTTCATCTTCCTTCTCCTCCCCATCCCTTCTTCTTCTCTTTTTCCCTTCCCTTCTACTACTTCTCCTTCCTCCTTCCTCCTCGTCTCCTCCTCCTTCCTCCCCCTCCATCCCATCCCATCTCCTTTTCCTTCTCCATCTCTTCCCCCTCCGTTCCTTCTTTTCTTTTTTGTCTTCCTTCTCCGCCCCATCCCTTCTTCTTCTCCTTTCCCCTCTCCTTCTCCTTCTTCTCCCTCCCTCCCTCCTCCTACAGATTCCCTTGGGTCAGTACCCCCACCATCATTTCACCGAGAGGGACCCCATCAACCTCATTGCAGCCTTCCAAGCCCACCTGGGCAAGATTTCCAAGGAAATTAAGAAGAGGAATAAATCCCTCGCCAAGAAGTGTCTCATCAAACAGGATGCGCCTCTTCTCGTTGCTTACAAATACCTCGATCCCACTGAGATAGAGAACAGTGTCAGCATTTGAACGGAAGACTTAAATGGCTCCTTTCTCTGGAAAAATTTAAGCCATCAGAATATTAGCAGGCAGGGAGCTTCAAGTTTCTATATTGTGTTAATGGATACAAAAATGTGTTAGAAAAATATGAAGAAGTTTCACTTCTCATCCGAGAAGCTTCTTCAGTTCTGAAGAACTGATCTCCTTTGCTCTAAAGAACTGAAGAAGCTTCTCAGATGAGAAGCGAAACCTCTTCAAAGAAAAAAGTCCAGCTGCCTCTTGAAAAAAAAAAAAAAAACACCTTTGGGTGTTTTTAGAAAGATGCAATCAAAAGTTGATTAATTGTAAGGAAAATACAGGTAGTCCTCGACTTACGACGACAATCGAGGAGTCAGTTGCCAAGTGTTTAAATTTTGATCCTGCGATCACGGGAAGGCGGCCCCGGTCATAAGTGTGAAAGACGATCACAATTCCCTTTTTTTTCAGGCTCGTAACTTTTAAATGGTCACTAAACGAACGGTCGTAAGTCGAGAAGTACCTGTATGGCGGTTTGCATGATGCCAGGGCAGCTGCCTTTTTTTTGTCTTCAGGTTTCTCTGTAACCCATCCTGCTTTCACGCCTCTTTCGTTTTTTAATAGCTTGTGCATTTTCATTTAACATACATAAGTGCTTTCTGAAGTGTATTGTCTGGTTCGAATGCAGCCAGTTCGGGCGAACTGGTAGCGCCGACGAACAGCGCCCACCCACCCGCCCCCACTCAATCCTGTCCATTATTTCCTGCTTTGTAGCTCATCTCAATCGCGCGGCGCAGCTGATTCCCCCCGCATCGCTGTTCTACTTACCGTTGCTGACTTGGAAGGTAAACAGCTGAGCTTTTAAATGCTCCATTTTCGGCGCTGCGCGCAAGCGCCTTAGGCGCGTGCTCACCGAACTGGTTGTTAATCCAGCAGCATTCCACCACTGGTTGAATGCTTCCATAATAACATTTTCCCGGCTCCTCATTTCTTCCTCTATTATCCAACCATGCATAAAACAAATCCCATGTTTGAAAATGCATCTTCCTTTTCTTTTATCCTTAATGTCAGTCTATCCATTTCTGCACAATCGAATATATATATATTTTTTAAAAAATTACATCTCCTTCTCTCGGTGTTTCCTCATTTTTTTCCAATACTGTGCAAATACAATCCTTGCTGCTGTCAAAACATGCCATATTAAATACAAATTCCTCTTATTTTATTTTTCTGGTATTATACCTAACAAATATCTTTCTGGTTTATAATCTGTGTGCAGCTTTAACATTTTTTTTTTCTAACCATGTATTTTTATCCAATAATTCTTTGCTTTAAAACCTGAACTGTTCCTATTGGGTATCCTACCGGAGAAATTTAATAAAGAAAATATATATCTGATTATTCATATAATAACTGCAGCGAGGATAGTATTTGCACAAAGATGGAAAGCAGAGAAAATTCCTACAGAAGGTGAAGTAATTAAGAAAATATTGGATTGTGCAGAAATGAATAGATTGACTTTGACTTTGACAATTAAAGAAAGAGAGGAATCTGAATATTATAAGATATATTATATATTATATATTATAATACTATATATATATATATATATATATATATGGAGACAATTTTACCATTGGTTAGGGAAGAAATATATATAGGGTAATGTTGTAATGAAACATGGGAAAAAGAAAGAGGAGAGAAAAGATAAATGTATTAATAGCAAAGTAAGAAAAGTGGGAGAAATATTACAATAAATGAAATGACGATATTATGAAATGATTAACATTGGAGAAGAAGAAGAAGACACAAAAGATGTACTCAGATGAAGCACTGAACGATTGATTATGTATTGTATGTTTGCTTTTTTATAAAATAAAATAAAAAATTCAAAAAAAAATTCTTTGCTTTCACACACTTCCACCACATGTGATAGTATGTGCCCGGTGCCTGATTACATTTGTTGGTTAATTATAAATACAGGCTGTCTTTGACTTCCTTAAGAAATTAAAGTCAATTACGCCTACCCCTAATTAAACCAACACCTTTTGCCAATAAAATACCAATAGCTTCGTATCATTCAAGCTTTATCTAATTAACCTTATGGTTTGATTCCTGGCACGGGTTCAGAAGTAGATTTACCAATGAGAACAATTCCAGATAGGTGAGTTCAGGATTGCAGCCATTAAACAAGGCGTAGGAGTATGAAAATATGTGGACTGTTTGAGTTTTAATAGTGGTATCTCTCTTTGTTTTGAATGTGGTGCGGTGGCCTAGAGGCGGAGCTCTCGCCTCACAATCAGGAGGCTGTGAGTTCGATCCTAGGTAGAGGCAGATATCGCTCTCTCTGGGCACACTGAGATTGTATCTGCTGAACAAAACTCCTCATTGGCGACAGGAAAGGCATCCGGCCAGTAAAACACTCAGCTCCATTCAGTTGCCCAGACTCCGCCCCCCAAGGGATTATGGGGTCATTAAAAGGAGATGATGATGATCCCTCTTTGTTTTGAATAAAATAAGAAAATAAGATTGGGCTAATATTCCTTAACATGTTTGATCCCTTACAGATTAGATTAATATTATTTATTTTTCCTAAAATAGGAAAAAGATAAGATACAGCTGGTCCTCAACTTACAACCACAATTGCCTCCCCCCCCTCACATTTCCGTTGCTGAGCGAGATAGTTGTTAATTGAGTTTTGCCCCACTTTTATGACCTTTCTTGCCAGAGTTGTTAAGTGAATCTGACTTTCCACATTGACTTTGTCAAACGGTCACAACAGGGGATCACGGGACCCCTGGGACATTGTGACCGTCATAACTACGAGTCAGACAGACCCACTGTCAAGTCCTAAAATAAGGAGCAGTGGGGAAAAGTCGAGTCGAGCTTCTAGTGAGGACCCAGATGGTGGCAGAGTTAGGATTGAGTCTTTCTCTCTGAAGTGTCCACAAAGAGGAGGGTTAAAAATGTCCAGATGTGTTGGCATAACCACACAGTGAGAGCTCGCTCATTTTCACACCCTCAACACAGTTTTCTCTGTTCCACAACCAGAAGTTTCTGGATGTTGTTGGCCGAGGTCAGCTCAATCTATACGAAGTGTCCTAACTCTTGACCGGTGTCTTTCCATGGAAGGTTCCCCCATGACTCGGTGGGCTGAGGAACCTCATTGTACAACAGGATGAGTGACCGGGTCCTTAGATGGAGATGCTATTCTCTACCTCAGGAGGGTTGAGATAATTGTACGGAAGCGGAAGGCGTCGGTTCCTCTCTTGAATTTCCTGGGAGATCTTGGCCAGATGTTTTTGGAAAGCGGCGATGACGTTCTTTGGGCCTTCCTCGGTGAAATGTTCCTCAGGGTAGTAACCCAGCGATCTCTGGAAGGAGATGAAAGAAAACCATAGTGAGATCCAGAGGTGGTATTCAGCCGGTTCGAGCGAATCGGTAGCGGAAATCACAGGTGGAGGTGGGGGCGGCATATAATATAAATATAATATGCATCCGATTTAGGCATGTTTTTGAAGCCGGGCGCATGCGCGGAAGGCAGGCATGCGGGTGAACTGGGCATGCGTGCGAACCGGTAGTAACAAAATGTGAAACCCACCGCGGGTGAGTTCCCATTTTAGGAGATCTGGAAAACCATCTTCTTCAGAGAAGACTGAGTCAGCAAACTGAGGCTCTGGAGCTGTGGCTCTTTTACTCCTCTGCTGCGGCTCCCTGTCACTCAAAATATGTGTCACCACCGCCAATGTGCGACACCCGCCGGCACGCGATTTATTGAGTTTTTCAACCCCCGGTAGGCCAACCATGGATAAATCCAAGAAAAGAAAAGTTTCAGAAGAAAACAGAAAGTTTAATTCAACAACATATGCTAGTTTTGTAGCCGTTCAAGAAATCGTCAGGCACGGGAAGGGTTTTGTGGCTCCCGGTGTTTTCCTTTCTGTGGGAAACGGGTCCAAATGGCTCTTTAAGTGTTTAAGGTTGCAGACCCGTGGGGTAGGAGAACCATCAGCCCAAGGGAGACGTTTGGAGACCACGAGACGTGTCCCCCTTTGGAGCAGACGTTCTGGAGTTGGGGGCTCCATTCGCTCGAGGGAAGTGTTTTGGAATGATCGAGGAAATCCTCCCAGGATGGAGATCTCCTGGGATCTGAGGAAGGATCCCTTGAAGGGAACGTTGTGTACCTGGGAATCCAGGAACAATGGTGGGCAGAAGTGCGTTTCATATAATTTTAACCACCGGTTCGCCGCGCACCGAAAATGTGAGCGCTCGCATGCAAGCGGCTTAAAAGACATGGCTAAATAGGATGGCATAGCGCTGAGGCAGGTGGACAGGCCTGTTCGCCACTACCGGTTGAATCCCATCACTGATGGTGGCCCTCACAAAACTAGAACATAGATTTCCTCTCAGAAAATTGCAAATATTCTAATATGGGAGCTCTCCACCGCCAACCAATTTAAGGAAAAACAAAGCTATATATGGACTGCAGCCCTGATCCTCACATTATACGTTAAGTGATTCATAAGGGTAGTCCTCGACTTACAACAATTCATTTAGTGACCGTTTGAAGTTACGACGGCAGTGGAAAAAGTGACTTAGGACCATTTTTCACACGAAGAGTCGAAATTCAGGCACTTGGCAGCTGACTCATACTTACGACGGTCGCAGTGGGGTCGCGTGATTCCCCTTTTGCGACCTTCTGAAGAGCAAAGTCAGTGTGGAAGCCGGATTCACTTAACAACCGTCTGACTCATTTTATAACCGCGGCGATTCACTGAACAACCGTGGCAAGGAAGGTCGTAAAATGGGACAAAATTCACTTGGCTGTTTCACTTAGCAATGGAAACTTTGGGTCCTATGTTCTTCCTTCCTCTGAAGAATCTAAGCGAGCAGCAAATTTCCCGTATCTCCCTTTTACAGGTTGTCCTCAACTTACGACCGTAATGAAACCGGCCTATTGGGTATGTTACGTTGTGACAGTCATAAAGTGAGTGTCACCACATGACCGATCTGATTTTATGACCTTTTTTTTTGCAGTGGTCATTAAGTGAATCACAAAGGTTGCTAAGTAAACCTGAGGTCGTTAAGCAAACCCATTGTTCGCTCTCGGGTGTTTTCGCCAAACATTGGAAGTAAATGATGGTTTTTTTGGCAAAAACATTATTAATTTTGATCATGTGATTAGTGCATTGGAAACAGCAATATGGGATTGTCGCTTAGCTCCAAAAATGCAATCATGTGACTTTGGGGAAACCGTCAGAACTTCAGAATTGGGTCGTAAGTCCCTTTTGAGGGGGTGTTCTGTGGTAATTTCAAATGATCGTATAAGATCGTCGTAAGTCGAGAACCTGGTTTATCTTCACAACAATCCACAAGGTAACTAAGATTGAGAAGCCAAGACCGAATTCAGATTTCACTCTTAAAACATGGTTTATTAACTAAACTAGGATTGTTTGGGCTTGCAAACCACGGTTTATAAACTACAGTGGCTGGACCGACATGTCCAGTGGTGGGTTGCTCTCGGTTCGCACCGGTTCACAAGAACCGGTAGTAAAAATTTTTAGTATTCGGAGAACCGGTAATAACAGGTGCTGACCACGCCCCCGAACTGGTCCCCGGCCCGGTTGCCGCATGGTTACCCCGCCCACCTCATCAGAGGCTTTTTTTAATTATTATTTTTAAAAGCATTTTTTCTACAACCTCTTTGGCCGAAAAAATGCTTTTAAAAGTAAAAAAAAAAAAAAAACCTCTGATGATCCCGCAGCTCAGCTGGGATCGTCAGAGGCTTTTAAAAGAATTTTTTCTACAACCTCTTCAACCAAAGAGGTTGTAGGAAAAAAAAATGCCTTTAAAAGCTTCTGGCAATCCCAGATGAGTTGCCTGATCGTCAGAGGCTTCTAAAAGCATTTTTTTTCTGCAACCTCTTTAGGCTGTAGAAAAAATGCTTTTAAAAGTAAAAAAAAAAAAGCCTCTGATGATCCCACGGCTCAGCTGGGATCGTCAGAGGCTTTTAAAAGAATTTTTTCTGCAACCTCTTTAGGTTGTAGAAAAAATGCTATTAAAAGTAAAAAAAAAAGCTTCTGATGATCCCGGGGCTCAGCTGGGATCGTCAGAGGCTTTTAAAAGAATTTTTTCTCTTTTTTCAACCGAAGAGGTTGTAGGGAAAAAAAATGCCTTTAAAAGCTTCTGGCAATCCCAGATGAGTTGCCTGATCGTCAGAGGCTTCTAAAAGCATTTTTTTTTCTGCAACCTCTTTAGGCTGTAGAAAAAATGCTTTTAAAAGTAAAAATAAAAATAAAAAAAAAAGTTGGTCACGCCCACCCAGTCACATTACCCCCACCACCAAGCCACGCCCACAAAATAAGCCACGCCCACAGAACCGGTAGTAAAAATATTTAGAACTCACCCCTGGACATGTCACTTTAAATCAAGCCAACCAGAACCAGAAAATCATTCTATAGCGCAACCTTGATTTGTCGATTCTCAGTAGTGGGGTTATTTAAAAACCGCGTGGCTAGATTACTGATTGGGATTAGAGATTAAAGATTCCTTAATCCTTCCTTCCTTCCTTCCTTCTCATCATCATTATCATCTTTTAATGGCTCCATAATCCCTTGTGGGTGGAGTCTGGGCAACTGAATGGAGCTGAATGCTTACTGGCCGGATGCCCTGCCTGTTGCCAATGAGGAGTTTTGTTCAGCAGATATATTTCTCATTGTGCCGAGAGAGAGAAATACCTGCCTCTACCTAGGATCGAACTCACAGCCTCCTGATTGTGAGGCGAGAGCTCTACCTCTAGGCCACCGCACCACTCCTTAATCCTTCCCTCGCGTGGCCCACCCTAATTTGGCTTGTGACGCCGAAAATATCACCTTACCTTGTCTCCTCGCTCTCGGCTGAGAAGCCACAAGATGAGCAACGTCTGGCAGCTTGTGCTGACATCTGGCAAGGTCTCCAGGATGTCGGCAAAAGTCACGCTGCCCTTGGATTCCGGGGGAGGCCTTCTCATGGTGGAAGGGTAGTTGGGCATCCAGGCTCCAAAATCAAACTGGAGAAGAAGGAAAGTTGGAGGTTAGAGGATCTTCAGACCCAGGAGCCATTCCTTAGCTCCGGAATTCTTCTCTAGAGGAGGTCTAGAAAGGAGACCTCCATTGACTATCTGGGATGCTTTCTAAAGGTGTAACTTGTAGCTCCATCTCTCAAGCATGGAGGCATCCAAAGAGTTCCATCTCCAAGCATGGGGTCATCTAAGGAGTGTCATTTCCAAATATGGAGACATCTAAGGAGCTTTATCTCCAAGCAGGGAGTCATCTAAGGAGCTTCATCTCTAAGCATGGAGGCATCTAAGAAGCTCCATCTCCAAGCATGGGGTCATCTAAGGAGTGTCATTTCCAAACATGGAGATATCTAAGTAGCTCTATCTCCAAGCATGGAGTCATCTAAGGAGCATGTCCAAGCATGGAGACATCTAAGGAGCTTCATCTCCAAGCATGGAGACATCCAAGGAGTTCCATCTCCAAGCATGGAAACATCTAAGGAGCTTCATCTCCAAACATGGAATCATTCAAGGAGCTCCATTTCCAAGCATGGAGACATCTAAGGAGCTCCATCTCCAAGCATGGAGTCATCCAAGGAGCTTCATTTCCAAGCATGGAAACATCTAAGTAGCTTTATCTCCAAGCATGGAATCATCCAAGGAGCTTCATCTCCAAGCATGGAATCATCCAAGGAGCTTCATTTCCAAGCATGGAGACATCTAAGGAGCATTATCTCCAAGCATGGAGACATCTAAGGAGCTTCATCTCCAAGATGGAGTCATGCTTATTAAGCCCCTTTTTCGTGCATACGGTGAGATTTCCACCAATCTGATATCATCCAGATATCTTGGTTTACCTTCCATCATAACCTAGCCAGCATGGGGAGCATTGGGTCGGAGAAAAGGGGGGCAGATGGACGGTTCAACCCACCCTATCCTCCCATAGAGTTAAGGAAGAAGAAAAAAGGACCCTCCAAACCTGGCTATTGTTGACACTGGCATGACGGGCTGAACAGGTGAAGATCATCATGGTCAGATACTTGGTTAATTCGGCAATAGTTCCTAAGTGTGCAGGGAAACCTGGAAGAATTAAAAAGAAATATTGGTGAGACGCAGGGGTGTGCTTTTGGCACACGACGGCAAAAAGGTTAGCCATCATTGGCCTAGGAGGTCTCCCTGCATTTACCTGGGAGCCAAAATGGGACGTGTGGGGACTCCTGGAAGGGGTGGGGCGGGAAGGAACGAGGCCAGCCAGCAATTGAACTACCAGTTTACCCGAACCGGCTGAATCCCATCACTGACTATACAACTAATGGGTTTTGAACCAATTGAAACTTCCAGATACTTCTGAAAGACAGCACCATGTCAAGGCATGGCCTCAAACTGGGTTGTCCAACCTTAAGACTGGTGGACTTCAACTCCCAGAATTTTCCCCAGCCAGCTCTTTTTTTTTTTTTCACTTCGCCGAAGTCAAGGTATATTATGTCGACCGCATTCCCACTCTCTATTAAGAAAGCTATCCTATCAAAATGATATAGTCCAGCCACATTCGTTCGTGTCCTATCGGTGCTGAATTCTGGTAAATCTTTGCGGGAATCGGGGGAATTCCGGGAGCCGAAGTCCTCAAGTCTTCAAGTGGACCAGGTCCGGACACCCGGTGGCTTAAATGGCACCTGGCCTTTCTCGATTTCACACCTCGATCGCAGAAAATCCGCGTCGCAGTTGGAAAGTGAAGGATTTTTATACCAGAGGATTGCCGCTGATGGAAACATTTCTCAAAGATTTCCGCCACCCAGGCCTGAAGCTCCATATCCTTCTCCACAGCTCCGTCGCTCGGGTAATAAAGGCCGATCATTCCCGACACAAAACTGCAAAGCACGGTGGGCAGGGGAAGAGAAGGGCCATTGTCAATCCCGGGATACGAGAGAGAAAAAACTCACATTTGCCTAAACAGCAGTAGAGCAGCAGGAACGTCTGATAAACGAATGGACTGTAAGAAAGCTAAGAAGCCATTACGGAAGGATTCTACCAACTGCTAAGTATTAAACCCGAGCTCTATTTATGCCGATCGGTGTTTAAAATTCCTCGTGTTTTTTCTTGGGCTCGTTCAGAGGTGGGCTGCTGGGGGTGTCAGGTTACAATGTCGTCTCAAATAAATTGCGTTTCCAAACAAATAGTCTTTGATGAAATCTTTCATTTATTGAGTACAACGATCTGCCCCCGACTCCATCGTAGCCGACACTGACCCTCTGACCCCAAACCCTTCCCCAATTCTCAGCGTCTCATTGGCCATCTTCCAAGTCACTCTCCCCCCCCTATCTCTACTACTTCAGCTCACAGGAATGTCCCCCCCTCCCATCCCATCTCCTAGGGGATATTATCTGCAGGGAAAATAAGTAGGTGAAAAGTCAAGCGTCTTCTTCTTCTCCTTATGTCAGCACTGGAGTGCTGACAGGGGGTTCATAGGGATTCGGGAGAACCTTTAGCTAAGAATCTGTGCAGTTCGGAGAACCCTCAAATCCAACTCCTGGCTGGCCCCGCCTACCCTGTCCCTCCCTTCCCCACGCGGCCCATTTTAGATGCAGGTAAGTGCAGGGTGCGTGCGGAGGCTCGGGGAGGGTGAAAAACGGGCCTACTGAAAATTAGTGAAGGCGGGAAACGGGCCTCCAGAGGGCCTCCGGAGCCTGGGGAGGCCGTTTTCGCCCTCTCGGAGGCTAGAGGAAAGCCTCCGGAGCCCGGGTAGGGTAAAAACGCCCCCCACACACTGTGGTGCAGGATGCCAAGTAGGCTACGCCCACCATGGCCACACCCACCCAGCAACTGGACAGAGAACCCCTTGCTAAAAGTTTTGAAGCCCACCCCTGGGCTCGTCGATATTATTGATTCATTTATTAAAACATTTTTAGAGCCGCCCATCTGGAAAGGGACCCTGTAGATCAGTGATGGCTAACCTCTTTGCCGTCGCGTGCCAAAAGCGGGGGGGGGGGGAGGGCGGGGAGGTTGCCCATGTATGTGCACACCCATAATTCAATGCGCCCTGCCCCCCCACATACATGCGCAACCCGCTGCCCCATGTTCCCCCCGCTTTTGGCACGCGATGGCACAGTGGGGCTCAGTAGGCCCATTTTTCGCCTCCCCAGGCTCCAGAGTCTTTCTTGGAGCCTGGGGAGGGCAAAAACAGCCTTCCCCAGTTCCTCATCCCACCCGGAAGCCCTCCGGAGGCCGGAAATGGCCCATTTCCCGACTTCCAGTCGGCCTGGAAGTCCCGAAAATCAGCTGGCCGGTGCACGCATGCCCGCTGGAGCTGAGCTATGGCAATGCTCGCGTGCCCACTGATATGGCACCGCGTGCCACCTGTGGCACCCGGGCCATAGGTTCGCCTTCACGGCTGTAGGTCATCTAGTCCAACCCCCACCCCCGGCCCAAGCTAAAATCTCCAATCTAGAGATTATCTTGCAGGCAAGATGTTATGACCCGAATTCCCCCCTATAGCAGTGTTTTTTTTCCCCCAACTTCAGCAAGGTTTAAGACGTGTGGACTTCAACTCCCAGGATTCCCATGCTGGTTGGGGAATTCTGGGAGTTGAAGTCCAGCCATTTTAAAACCGTTGAGGTTGAAAAACACCAGATACTGAATGAAAGGGGCCCCGTATCTGCAGTTCTGTAATTGGAGGAGGGGGTGCAGATAAGCCTTGCTTGCCGTATTGTCATCCTCTCCCATCGCCTTCTACGGGGATCGCACCTCTCTATAGCGCTCCAGAGCTTCAATCCGTCCTCCTTGTAGTGGTAGTTGGGCAACGCATCTATGCCTCTGTCCCGAAGGTCATCAGGGAGGCAAAGCATAGAGTAGGTCAGCTTTGAAAGACCTCTGGCCACCAGCTGGGACAGACCCTGGAAACCTGTGCCTATCATCTAGAAAGAAAGAAAGAAAGAAAGAAAGAAAGAAAGAAAGAAAGAAAGAAAGAAAGAAAGAAAGAAAGAAAGAAAGAAAGAAAGAAAGAAAGAAAGAAAGAAAGAAAGAAAGAAAGAAAGAAGAGAAAAATAAAAAAGACAAAGAAAGAAAGAAAGAAGAAAGAGAGGGAGAGAGAAAGAGAAAGAGCGGGGAGGAGGGATGGAGAAAGAAAAAAAAAGAAGAGAAAAACAAAAAGAAAAAATGACAAAGCAAGAAAGAAAGAAAAAGAAAGAAAGAAGGGAGGGAGGGAGGAAAGAAAGAGAAAGAGAAAGAAGGAAAAAAGAAAGAAAAAGTGAAAAACAAAGAAAAAAGAAAAGTAGAAAGAGAGAGGGAGGGAGGGAGGAAGGGAGGGAGGAAAGAAAGAGAAAGAGAAAGAAGGAAAAACAAAGAAAAAAGAAAGGTAGAAAGAGAAAGGGAGGGAAGGAGGAAGGAAGGGAGGAAAGAAAGAGAAAGAAAGACGGAAAAAAGAAAGAAAATTGAAAAACAAAGAAAAAAGAAAGATAGAAAGAGAACGGGAGGGAGGGAGGGAGGAAGGAAGGAAAGGAGGGAGGGAGGGAGGAAGGAAGAAAAAGAAAGAAAGAGAGGGAGGAAAAAAAGAAATAACAAAAAGAGAGAGAAAGAAAGAAAGAAAAAGGAAGAAGGAAGAGAAGGAAGGAAGGAAGGAAAGAAAGAAAAGCAGAGGAAAGAGGATAAGGGGAAGGGAATGGGGAAAGAAAGAAAAAACAAACAAAGAAAAATAGATTAAAAAAGAAAAGGAAGGGAAGGAAGGAAGGAAGGAAGAAAGAGAAAGAAAGAAAGAAAGAAAGAAAGAAAGAAAGAAAGAAAGAATCACATTTGTAGTACACCTTCATAAGAGGACACCTGGCACATGTAAAAAAGGAGAAGGATCCTACTCATTCAGTAGCGCCTTCTATCTTCCATTTTTGGACCTACACATACCCGCCAGACTCCCCCCATCTTCTGATGCCTGGAACAGTCTAACCCACAAAAATGTTCTCTCCACCCCACATAACTTTCCTGGAACCTCCTCCCTTCCCTTCCCAGGCCAGATGTAGGCCCATCGTGTGGACAATCCCCTCCAAGGCTGATCAAGAGTGAGAAGAAGCCGTCCATATTACCTTGTCCAGCATCCCATCGGGAGACAGGAGGTGCGTCCGGCCAAGGATGTTGATATGCAGTGTGTAGCGGAAGTGGGGGATTAAGAGCTGCGGACAAGGAAACAACGAGGGAGGTCACAGAAGACACGACGCAAGTTATGGAGTCCCTGGGAGATGTTCTCCTTCTTCTCGCTCTCTACGACGTCTTGAGCAAGAGTGGGATTCAGCCGGTTCGGACCATTTCTGGCGAACCGGATGTTTAATTTTAACCTGGTTCGTCGAAGTGGTAGTTCCAAGGACTGTCTGACCCCGCCCATCCTGCCCCCTCCCCTCCCAGGAGTCTCCACACAGCCCATTTTGGATGCCAGGTAAGTGCAGGGTTCGGGCGGAGGCTCTGGGAGGGCGAAAAACAGGCCTAACGGAAGTTCCGGAAGTCCGGAAACAGGCCCGTTTCCGGCCTCTGGAGGGCCTCCAAAGCCCAGGGAAGGCTGTTTTTGCCCTCCTGGAGGCTCGAGGAAAGCCTCCAGAGCCTGGGAAGGGTGAAAAAATGGGCCTACCGGAAGTACCAGAAGTCCAAAAATGGGCTTGTTTCCGGTCTCCAGAGACCCTCCGGAGTCTGAGGGAGTCCGTTTTCGCCCTCCCGGAGGCTCGAGAAAAGCCTCTGGAGCCTGGGGAGGGTGAAAATGCAGGAGGCCACGTAGGCCACGCCAACTGGGCAGAGAACCAGTTGCTAACATTTCTGAATCCCACCCCTGGTCTTGAGGGGAGACGATCGGAGAGGAGGACCTCCCTCCTGGACCCCTCCTGGGAATTCCTCAACTTCTAGGGATTGGTGGCATCTCAACCCTCTTGAGATGTTTTTGGAGCAGGTGACAAGTCACACACAACCGTGACTCGCAAAGTCCAGGGGACATCTGGGCGACCCGGTGGCCAAAATCTTTGTTTCATCTCGGAACATTCAATGGGGTTGAAACCCCCACCCCACGCCTCGTGGCCGGAGGCCTCTCTGACCTCTAATTTCCCCTCCCCACACCGACACACCTTGTGGACCGGATGGCACTTGGGAAGCTGCCGGAGGGTGGCCAGAAGATAGACCTCCACCAACAGGTGGGTATGAAGCAGGTGAGCCAGGATCTCGTGGAGGTATAACGTGCTGTTACGAACCCAAAACTTGGCCAGGGCCCAGTCCCACTCTGGATCCGTGGGGAGGAAAATGGGGCTCCTTGGTCCAGGCTGCTGAGTCAGCTGGAAGGAGAAGAAACTCGTGAGATTCCTGTTTTTTCAACGGAGCCTCTGGAGAAGATAAAATCAATCGATCAATCAATCAATCAATCAATCAAATCAATCAATCAATCAATCAATCTCTCTCTCTCTTGCTCCCCCCTCCCTCCCCACTCTCTCTCCTCTGTCTGCCTGTCTGCCTCTGTTGCTGTCCATCCATCCATCCATCCATCCATCCATCCATCCATCCATCCATCCATCCATCCATCCATCCATCCATCCATCTATCCATCCATCCATCCATCCATCCATCCATCCATTTATCCATCCATCCATCCATCCATCCATCCATCCATCCATCCATCCATCCATCCATCCATTTATCCATTTATCCATCCATCCATCCATCCATCCATCCATCCATCCATCCATCCATTTATCGATCCGTCGATCTGTCTGTCTGTCATCTATCTATATAAATGGTCTTTCTGAGCAGTTTACAGAGTCAGCCTCTTGCCCCCCCCCCAACAATCTGGGTCCTCGTTTTACCGACCTCAGAAGGAAGGACGGAAGGCTGAGTCAACCTTGAGCCGGTCAGGCTCGAACTCCTGGCAGTGGGCAGAATTAGCCTGCCATACTGCCCTCTAACCACTGTGCTACTTACTGCGTTCTTTTTTTTTTTTTTCCAAAAAAAAAAGTTTTTATTTTTGTTTCTCATAAACATATTTACATGCACAGTCGTTTATCCACCACTTTTCATTCATCTTTTCTTTTAACTTTCATTTTTTAATTTTTAATTGTTCGGGGCTGCTCTTTTACCATTTACCCTTCTTTATTTTTTGCCACAACTTTTCTTCTTCTCCTCCCCTTCTCTTCCTTCCTCTATCTCTTCCTACTTCCTTCGTTCTTCCTCTCCTTCTCTTTCCTACTTCCCCTTCCTTTCCCCCACTCCTCTCTTCTTCCCCCCTTCTAACCTTCTCTCCTACTCCTCTTTTCCCTCCCTTTTCTTCCTCTCCTTTCCCCTTTCTTCTCTCTCTCCCTCTCCTCTCCTCTCTTCTTCCCCCTTCTAACCTTCTCTCCTACTCTTTTCCCTCCCTTTTCTTCCTCTCCTTTCCCCTTCTTCTCCCTCTCCCTCTCCTCTCCTCTCTTCTTCCCCCTTCTAACCTTCTCTCCTATTCCTCTTTCCTCTCCCTTTTCTTCCTCTCCTTTCCCCTTTCTTCTCCCTCTCCTCTCCTCTCTTCTTCCCCCTTCTAACCTTCTCTCCTATTCCTCTTTCCTCTCCCTTTTCTTCCTCTCCTTTCCCCTTTCTTCTCTCTCTCCCTCTCCTCTCCTCTCCTCTCTTCTCCCTTCCTCTCTCTGCTCCTTCCCCTCTCTCTTGTTTCCCTTTTCAGTTCAATCTAGAATGGTATCTAAGCAGCCCCGATTTTCTTTCTTTCTTTTTTCTTTTTGGCAAGGAAAGAAGGTTTATTTGGTTTCCAGAAACTTCAGTGACAACAGCAATGTTTCTGGGGTGGCTGACCCCTTGGCTTAGGAATGGATGGATTTTTATAGGGTCTGAGATGCTCCAGGGGGTTGTCCAATGTAGTGAGCCTTGTGCCTTTTGCCATTCTTTTTTTAAAAATTTTTAAAAACAAACTTTATTCAATATAAAAAGAAAAAAATTGTACAAAATGTTCTTAACTCTAAAATAAAATACAATTCTAAATTACATACATACTAAAACTAACAAACAGGATTATCTATCTATAATATTTAAACATGTGAATATATATATACATTAACCTTAATTTCTTAATGACGGTGTATATTTGTTACCTTTAATTTCTTACTGTATTTGACTTTACTTTTTTTCCCCATCGATTAATCCATTCATACCATCTGTCCCATATTTGGAAATACTGTGAGTCTTCCTTAACGTTTAATTTTAATTTTCTATTTACCTCTATTCTAATTTCAATTTCTTATTTGATGAATAATTGTATCTATTTCATCATTTGTGTACTTTTTACAATAAAAGTACTTTTTCCTAATCCTAACTCATTTCAAATTAAGAAAGGTGTAAGACAAGGATGCCCGTTATCACCTCTGCTACTCATCTTGACACTAGAATCACTATTAAATAGAATTAGGAAAAACAGCGAAATAAAAAGGATTGAAGATTAGGGGAGAGGAGTATAAAAAAAACCAGGCTTTTGCAGACAACATAGTATTCATCATAGAGAAACTGTTAGAAATGGGCCCGAGAATTTTGGAGGAAATAGGAAGGTATGGAGAAGTAGCCGGACTTAAATTGAATAAAGGGAAAACTAAATTGTTAGTCAAAAATTTAACAGAAATGCAAAAGAAAGAATTAGAAAAGGAATTAGACCTGCAAATAGTAAAAAAAATTAAATATTTAGGGATATGGATATCAGCTAGATGCTCAGCTCTGAAAGAAGATAACTACACACCTCTGATTAAAAGAGTAAAACAGGATTTGGAAAAATGGGAGAAAGTTGCAATTATCGCTCTTGGGCAGGATAGCATCAATAAAGATGAATATCCTGCCCAAGTTACTATACCTATTCCAAACGATACCCTGTCTATTTTATCTCCATACCCTTATTGATATTTCCTTTCTAACCAATCGTAAAATTTATCCCCTGTCCTGAAATACATCGACTCCTTTTTATCTTTTATCCTCAACGTTAATCTATTCATTCCTGCACATTCTACAATTTTCTTTATAATTTCTCCTTCCAACGGGATTCTGTCTGCTTTCCAGTTTTGTGCACATACAATTCTTGCGACCACGTTTTTTGGGTGATGGTAAAGTGAATCTTAACGGTTGTTAAGTGAATCCAGCTCCCCCAAGGATGTTTTTTTGCCAGGAAAAAAAAACCCCGGCAACTATCAAAAAAAAAGGCTGACAATATGGAAGTTCTTCCCTGGAACCCAGGAGCTTGAGAGAAGGGGTGGAAAAGTGGAGAGCTTTACCTGAATTGCAACGGGCATCATCTCCCCCCAGGGGTTGAGGTGGAGGAGGCAGAGAGGGGCCGAGACGTACTGGGGGGACCCGTTGAGTGTGGTGGCTGGGATGCCCTCCAGGATCTGGCAGTCAAGGAGGAAGATCCGGCCTTCCTAGGAGCCATAAACAGAGCGCTGAGATGGAGAGGAAGGAAGGCAGGGACAGAAGGTGCCTGGAGAGACCACGCTACGTTTCCCAAATGGAAGATGTGGATTCCTCTTCTCCTTCTCATCTCTTCCTTCCTCCCATTTCCTCTCCCTCTTCCTCTGTCCCTCTTCCTCCTTCCATTGTCCTCCCTCCCTCCCTCCCTCCCACTTCCTCCTCCCTCCCACTTCCATCTTCCTCCCTCCATTCTACTTCTTTCCTCCCTACCCCATCCTTCCTCCCCTCCTCCCACTTTCTTTCCCCTCCCTCTTCCTCTCTCCATTGTACCTTCCTTCCTTCCTTCCTTCTTCCCCTCCTCCTCCCTTTCTCCCTCCCTCCCTCCGACTTCCTCCCCTCCCCTCCTGCTTCCTTCCCTCCCTTTCCTTCCTCCCTTTCTCCCTCCCTTCCTTCCTCCATTTCCTCCTTACTCTCTCTTCCTCTGTCCCTCTTCCTCCTTCCATTGTCCTTCCTTCCTTCCTCCCTCCCCCTCCCTCCCTCATCCTCCCTTCCTCCCTCCCTTCCTCCCTCCCTTCCTTCCTCCCATTTCCTCCTTCCTCCCACTTCCCTCTTCCTTCTTCCCTCCATTCTTTCCTCCCTCCCACCCACTTTCTCCCACCTCCCTCTTCCTCCCTCCATTGTCCTTCCCCCCTCTTTCCTTCCCCTTTCCCACTTCAAATGTAATTATTAGGACTATTTACAATGGACCCAATCCACCATCTTTGTGGAGAACAAATTAAATTCAGAGAACTTGGGGACTATCGAAGATTCATCCACTGGTTGCTACAGAGAGAAAGAGCTCAGTTTGAGCTGGGTCTACCAAAATCAGTCTGTCACCAACTCTGGATGATACCTTGTCCCCATAGAAAGGGGACCTCCAATGGGTCACCTGAAGACTCCATTTTGGATTTCCTACCTCAGGAACTCCAAAACATCTTGGTTTTCTCACTGGGCAGTGACATGAAGGTCAAGGCGTTGGATTGGTTTAGGAAGGTCCTCCTCAACCATGAAAGATCCCTGGAGGACTTTTAGGTGGGACTTCTCTTTCAGCCCACCCTACCTCACAGGGTTTTATGGAGAAAAGGGGTGGAGAGAACATCAGGTGGACTATCTATGAAGCCTCCAGAAGCTGAGGGAGATGTTGGCTTCCCATCAGCTGTTGACCACCAAAGCTTCTTCAGTTAGTCGTACTTTGTAGAGCCAGTCTTGCCTTATGGGTGTTTTACTGTGTTCCACATCTTACCTTCACTTCTTTCTCCAGGGTGGTCTCCAGTCCCAACGATTCGACCACCATCTCTTGTGTCACCGGGAATTTCGCTGGGATCTCTGAGCATCGCTGAATGATCCCGGGGCTCGCCCCATTGAGATATTGGTAGCCAAAGAATGCATCTTCATCCCAATGCTTGCTGACATATTCTGGGGACACAGAAATGTCCTTGAAAAGTCAGAGGCAGGGCTGGTTTTCTGGGACAAGAAAGATATGGTGGACTGTCCTCCAGAAAAATATTTCTCACTTTCTGTCCCTCCTGTTTAAAAACTAAATTTCAGGGTAATGAAATTTGTGTTGTGGCCTGTCGGCCACCAGCTTCTACGGCAGCTGAATCAGAGGAGGAGGAGGAGGTGTGGGAGTCAGGACCAGCATCAAGGTAACCTGGGAGCTCTGAGGGGGAAGAGGGAATGGAGCTGGCAGAGATAGAGACGGAGGCGGAGCCTGGGCCATCCATCAGCCCTCATATGGAGAGTCAAAAGCCCCCAGGTCTGGAGGTGGCTGATGAGGAAGAGGAGGAACAGCTGGGTCCAGTGCCTGACGCTTGGATGCGCAAAAGGCAGAGGAGAGGAGAGAAGTGGAAATCTATGGGCTGGTCCTCTGAATGGAAAAGCCATTGCTGCTGGCGAAGCCCCACCCTAGTTCTGGGGATAAAAGGCAGGGGGCAGAGACAAATAGGTGTGACAGACAACTATTCATCTCCCTGCTGGTCCGCCACTGATAGCCTGCACTTCTGAATCCTGTCTGGAAATTATCAGAATTCTTCTTGGAATCTGCAGCGCCTTCTGAGTGTGTGTGTGTATGTTTGTGTGTGTGTAAAGAAAAGAAGATGATTAATTTTGTTTTCTACTTGGAAACCACTTCTGGACTTTGTGCTCGAGGTGAGGGAAACCCAACTCGAATCCTGTCTGGAGATTATCTTGGAATCTGCAGTGCTTTCTAAACGTGTGTGTGTGTTTGTGTGTGTGTGTAAAGAAAAGAAAATGATTAATTTTGTTTCTACTTGGAAACCACTTCTGGACTTTGTGCTTGAGGTGGGGAAAACTTTTATTTTCATTGCTTTGAGTAAAGAAAAGAAGACAATTCATTTTCTTTCTACTTGGAAACCACTTCTGGACTTTGTGCTCGAGGTGAGGGAAACCCAACTCAAATCCTGTCTGGAAATTATCAGAATTCTTCTTGGAATCTGCAGCGCCTTCTGAGTGTGTGTGTGTATGTTTGTGTGTGTGTGTGTGTAAAGAAAGGAAGATGATTAATTATGTTTTCTACTTGGAAACCACTTCTGGACTTTGTGCTCGAGATGAGGGAAACCCAACTCGAATCCTGTCTGGAAATTATCAGAATTCTTCTTGGAATCTGCAGCACCTTCTGAGTGTGTGTGTATGTTTGTGTGTGTGTAAAGAAAAGAAGATGATTAATTTTGTTTTCTACTTGGAAACCACTTCTGGACTTTGTGCTCGAGGTGAGGGAAACCCAACTCGAATCCTGTCTGGAAATTATCAGAATTCTTCTTGGAATCTGCAGTGCTTTCTAAACGTGTGTGTGTGTGTGTGTGTGTGTGTGCTGGAAGAAAGCGAGCACACCTTACAGGACTTCCTTTGCCAGAGTGGGAAGAGAGAGAGAGAGAGAGAATTCTGGGAGTTGAAGTCCACCCATTTTAAAGGAGTCAAGGTGGAGGAACCTTGTTCTACAGATAGTCCTCAACTTACGACCACAATGGAGCCCAAAATTTATGTTGTTAAGTGAATCGTTTGCTAAGTGACTTTTGTCCCTTTCTTTTACAACTTTTCTTGCCACACTTATTAAGCGAATCACAGCAGTTGTTAAGACTGACCTGAGGTTGGGGTCCGATAAAACCAAAAAGCCCTTCGGATGTCAGCCAGTTTTTTCCAGGAGCCCTTGAGGTTCAGCAACCCTTTCAGCTTCAACTCGATTTCCCTGGCATTGAGAAAGGGAAGATAAATTTAAGAGAAGCCGATGAGAACATAGATGTCAGCACTTCAAGCTGCCTTTACTCTAGTGCTGACATAAGAAGGAGGAGCGGAGGCGTCTGGAAAGGGACGTTTGACTTTTCACCTACTTATTTTCCCTGGAGATAATATCCCCTAGGAGATGGGATGGGAGGGGGGAAATTCCTTTGAGTTGGAGCAGTAGATAGGGGTAGAGTGACTTGGAAGACGGCCAATGAGTACAGGGGAGTGGGGAACGGAAAGGGAGGGTTTTGGGTCTGGAAGTCAGTGTTGGCTACGATGAGTCGGACTTTGAATGTCGTGCTGAATAAATGGGAGTTTTCTTCAAAGGCTTTGTTTGAAATGCAATTTATTTGAGACGACCTCGAAACCTGACAATAGAATAATAGGGTCTAATAATGGATAAAGGACTTGGGGAAAAAAATGGAATTTTGAACGTTATATATGTTGATGGCAGCAAGATTGTGCCCAAAAAAATGGAAGGACACTGTGATTCCCACAAAGGACAAAAGGCTGGAAAAGTTGATGGAGCTAAATTGAGTGCTTTGAGTAAAGAAAAGAAGACCATTAATTTTGCTTCTACTTGGAAACCACTTCTGGACTTTGTGCTCGAGGTGGGGGAAACTTTGATTTTCATTGCTTTGAGTAAAGAAAAGAAGACCATTAATTTTGTTTCTACTTGGAAACCACTTCTGGACTTTGTGCTCAAGGTGAGAAAAAAATTGAAACTTTGATTTTGGGTTTTGCTGATTGGACAGGTTGTTGTTATAGAAATGACTAGTATATATTATTATATAAAATTGAAAAGTTGAGGTTTCATTCTACTGCACCAAAGGAGTCAGGAGTCAAATGCTTTTTTTTTTTTTAAAAAAATCCCCTTCTACCCTACATCTTTCCCTCTTCCCCTTTTCCTCCCCTCTATTTTCATTTTTTTTCTTTACATTTTTGTATTTTATGTTTTGATCAACTAATAAAAATTTCGAACCGAATAACAGAAAATAGAATGACAGGGTCGGAAGGGACCTCGGGGGGGTCATCTAGTCCAGCCCTCTCTGTAGCGATTATACGGCAACTTGTGAAAAAAACCGATTAAATGGCGAATAGAACGAGATCATGTTTCCGGCAATAATGAAGAAATTCTTGGATTCTCCACCAGATCTTTCCAATTTTACGTACGCGGTTTTCAGGAGGACTCGGAAGGAGCAGGATTTGATGCTGGAATATTGATCGCTCAGGTGCAATTGGTCCACCGAATCGGCGTCTAAACATTTGGGCCACCCGGGTTGATAATCTTTATATCTGTAGCATAAATAAATAAAAAAATAAAAAAAAGACATCGGAAAGGATTGCGGGGTTAATAAAGAAGCAGATTTCTCCCCTTTTGAGATGCTTTCAATTCAGATATTCTAAGGCAGGGGTCTGCAACCTTAAACACTCAAAAGAGCCATTTGGACCCGTTTCCCACAGAAAAGAAAACACCGGGAGCCACAAAACCCTTCCCGTCCCTGACGATTTCTCGAGCGGCCCCAAAATAAGCATATATAGTTGAATTAAATGTTCTGTTTTCTTCTGAAACTTTCCTTTTCTTGGATTTATCCATGGTTGGCCTACCGGGGGTTGAGAAGCTCAATAAATCGTGTGCCGGGCGGGTGTCGCACATTAACGGTTGTGACGCAGATTTTGAGTGACAGGGAGCCGCAGCAGAGGAGTGAAAGAGCCACATGCGGCTCCAGAGCTGCAGATTGCTGACCCCTGTTCTAAGGGGTAGGCTTCAAACATTTTAGCATGGGCAGTGGTGGGTTGTTTTTTTAAAAATTTGATTTATATGCCGCCCTTCTCCGGAGACTCAGGGCGGCTTACAATGCGCTAAGCAATAGCCTTCATCCTTTTGTATATTTATACAAAGTCAGCTTATTGCCCCCACAAACTGGGTCCTCAATTTACCTACCTTAGAAAGGATGGAAGGCTGAGTCGACCTTGAGCCTGGCGAGATTCGATCTTACTTTAATTGCAGACAGCTGGTGTTAAATTACAGTGCTTCTGTCTGTTGAGCTAAACCAGGCTCCCGGTTCGCACCGGTTCGCAAGAACCGGTAGTAAAAATGTTTAATAGTTCGGAGAACCGGTAATAACATTGGCTGGTAACGCCCCCGAACCGGTTCCTGGCCCGTTCGCCACTCACTTACCCTGCTTTTTTCTTTTTCTTTTTACTTTTAAAAGCATTTTTTCTACAACCTCTTCGGCCGAAAAAATGCTTTTAAAAGTAAAAAAAAAAAAAAAAAAAAAAAGCCTCTGATGATCGCGCAGCTCAGCTGGGATCATCAGAGGTTTCTAAAGCATTTTTTTCTCTGCAACCTCTTCAAGACTCCAGGAGGGCGAAAATGGCCTCTGGAGGCTCTGCAGGCCCTCTTCCTGAACTTCTGGTAGGCCCGTTTCTCGCCCTCCCCGAGCCTCCACGTGTGTCCTGCATTTACCTGCATTACTACTGCAATGCTCTCTACATGGGGCTCCCCTTGGGGTGCACCTGGAGGCTCCAGTTGGTCCAGAATGCGGCTGCGCGGGGGATTATGGGAGGGACGGGGCGCTCCCATGTGACACCTCTCCTGCGCGAGCTGCACTGGCTTCCTGTGATCTTCAGGGTGCGCTTCAAGGTGTTGGTGACCACCTTTAAAGCGCTCCATGGCTTAGGGCCGGGGTATCTACGAGACCGCCTTCTGCCACCAATAGCCTCCCACCGGCCAGTACGCTCCCACAGAGATGGACTCCTCAGGGTGCCGTCGGCCAGACAATGTCGGCCGGTGACCCCCAGGGGGAGAGCCTTCTCTGTGGCGGCACCTGCCCTCTGGAACGACCTACCCCCAGAGATACACACGATACCAGATCTCCGGACTTTTCGTCGGGCCCTGAAAACACATCTTTTTCACCTAGCCGGGCTGGCTTGATCCCATCCCTTCAGTTTTAATTTGTAATTGTAAAGAGCCTTGATAGTACAGTGGTCTACGCACCCTGTTATTAACACAGCTGCCTGCAATTTCTGCTGGTTCGAATCTCTCCAAGGCTCAAGGTTGACTCAGCCTTCCATCCTTTCTAAGGTAGGTGAAATGAGGACCCAGTTTGTGGGGGCAATAAGCTGACTTTGTATAAAATATACAAAAGTATGAAGGCTATTGCTTAACGCATTGTAAGCCGCCCTGAGTCTCCGGAGAAGGGCGGCATATAAATCAAATTTAAAAAAAAAAAAAATGGTTTTAATCCGGGTTGTTTTAAATGGATAGCCAAAATGATTTAATGTTTTTTAAATTGCTTTTAAATTTTATATGTTATGTTTTACCATGGCTGTTCCCCACCCTGAGTCCTGTTGGAGAAGGGCGGTATACAAATAAAATAAAATAAATAAATAAATTCAAAACGGGCCGCGTGGAGACTCCTGGGAGGGGTCGGGTGGGGTGGCCGTCCAGGAGTGGGATTTGGGGGTTCTCTGAACTGCACAGAATCTTAGCTAGAGGTTCTCCCGAAACCTTTCGAACCCCCTGAGTAGCCCACGCCTGGATATTCTGTGATGACTCGGGGCAAGGCACGGAGGCAACACAGTCAGCTGATAGTCCAAACTCTCCTTTATTGGTCCAACTTTCCCCCAGCACTCCCACGTTTTTGGCAAGTCCTTCCACGCGCACGCTTTCAGCAGCCTCTCTGGCTGTGAGTAGTCCAACAAAATGTTGTTAGCACAACGGCGTCAAGGCAAGAAATCCAGCGGGCAATGAGTCTACGAACAAGCAATGAGTCCACGAAGCAGAGGAACAAGCAATGAATCCACAAAGCAAAGGAACAA
The DNA here is from genome assembly GCA_037215915.1 of Pantherophis vulpinus. Taxonomy (NCBI): domain Eukaryota; kingdom Metazoa; phylum Chordata; class Lepidosauria; order Squamata; family Colubridae; genus Pantherophis; species Pantherophis vulpinus. Next base: position 2,980,202 of record JAXLNS010000009.1, read on the forward strand.
GCAATGAGTCCACGAAGCAAAGGAAAAAGGCAATGAGTCCACGAAGCAAAGGAACAAGGCAATGAGTCCACGAAGCAAAGGAACAAGGCAATGAGTCCACGAAACGAAGGAACAAGGCAATGAGTCCACGAAGCAAAGGAACAAGGCAATGAGTCCACGAAACGAAGGAACAAGGCAATGAGTCCACGAAACGAAGGAACAAGCAATGAGTCCACGAAGCAAAGGAACAAGGCAACGAGTTCAACGAAAAAAAGGAACAAAGTAATGAGTCCACGAAAAAAAGGAACAAGGCAATGAGTCCACGAAAAAAAGGAACACGGTATGGAGTCCATGAAGCAAAGGAACAAGGCAATGAAGTCCAGCAAACTCCAGACGTCGGCAGCGGCACACAAAACTCCACAAATTCAGTGACAAGTGTCCCTTCTCACAGCGTCTCCTTAAGTCTCAGTCCCCAGGTGTGCCTTGTGAAGGGGAGCGGGGTGCTCTCTTCCCGAGTTGTCGGGTTGGCCTGCGTTGCTCTCACCTCCTCTCCACTCTCCATGCTCGGGGATCAGGAGGGGGCAGTCCTTGCTCATTGCCTGAGCTCCGCTGCTCCTCATCTCCACTGCCTGCCCTCCCTTCCCCTCTCTCTCGGTCGTCCTGTCCCTGTTCTTCCCTGCTGGCAAGCTGTCCCAAGCCCGAGGGACCCGGGGCTGCCTCGTCCTGCTCCTCCCCACATTCCTCCGAAGCCAACAAGGCCGCCCCCTCGACCTCTGTAGGCCCCAGCTCTGGCTCGTCCTCCTCCGCGGACTCAGGCTCCGACAGAGCCATGACATATTCTGATTTTTTTCCCAGCATGGACAGAATGCAGGGAGTCCTGGACTTACAACCATTCATTTAGTGACCGAAATTATGGTGGCATGGAAAAAAGGGGATTAATGACCGCTTTTCACAATTTATGAAGTTGCAGCCTTCCTGGGGTCAAGTGATCAAAATCCCCCTTTTGTGACCTTTTGACGAGCACAGTCAACGGGGGAAGCCGGATTTACTTAATTAATTAATTTATTTATTATTCAAATTTCTATACCGCCCTTCTCCTTTTGGACTCAGGACGGTGAACAGCCAAAATAAAAACATCTATACATAACATTACAGTTAAAAATAAAGTTAAAATAATTTATAAATTTGGCCCATAATTTAAAACTTGTCAATTTAAAATCAATATTAAAATTTTAAAACTAACCCTAAAATCAAGACAGACCGGCTAACTGAAAAAAATAAGTTTTTAGGGCCCGACGAAAAGTCCATGTTGTGTCCGTAATAACCGTGTTGCTGACTTAAGAACAGCAGTGATTCGCTTAAGAACGGTGGCAAAGGTCGTAAAATGGAGCAAAAACTCACTTAACAACAGTCTCACTTAACAACAGAAATTTTGGGTTCAATTCGGCCATATGACAAGGGATGGGGCCGTTTTCTTCCTCCTTTATTTATACAGTCCCCCACCTCTCAATAAATTATTTTTTTTCTTCTTTTCTAGAAAACATTTGCTCTTCAATAGCTCATACAGGTAGTCCTCATTTTACAACTGTAATGAAGCTCGCCAGGACGTTGTAAAGTGAGTCACCCATGTAACTGACTCGGTTCCACAACTATTTTTTTTTTTGCAGTAGTGACAAGTCCTTGATTTACGACGGTATAACGGAGCTTTGTTAGGACGGTTGCAAAATGGGATCACCCATGCGACTGACTTATTTAACAATCCTTTCCCCCCCCCCCCAGTTGTCATTAGTAAAGGTAAAGGGTAAAAGTTCCCCTCGCACATATGTGCTAGTCGTTCCCGACTCTAGGGGGCGGTGCTCATCTCCGTTTCAAAGCCGAAGAACCAGCGCTGTCCGAAGACGTCTCCGGGGTCATGCAGCCGGCGTGACTCAACGCCAAAGGCGCACGGAACACTGTTCCCTTCCCACCAAAGGTGGTCCCTATTTTTTCTACTTGCATTTTTTACGGGGTTTCGAACTGCTAGGTTGGCAGAAGCTGGGACAAGTGACGGGAGCTCACCCCGTTACATGACGCTGGGATTCGAACCGCCGAACTGCCGAACTGCCGAACTGCCGACCTTTCGATCGACAAGCTCAACGTCTTACCCGCTGAGCCACCGCATCCCTTATTAAGTAAACCCATTATTTGCTAGGGTTTTTTTGGGTTATTTTTGCCAAAAACTGGAAACAAACTGCCATTTCCTGCAAAAACATTGTAAATTGTGGAGAACTGATATGTTGCAAACAGTCCTAAATGCAAGCCGGTTGGCTGAAAAGCGGTCATGTGACCACGGGAAGGAGGGGGGAAACGCTGGCTGGGGAATTCTGGGAGTTGAAGTCCGCAGATCTTCAAGTCGCTGAGATCGAGAAAAACAGCCTGAATTTATTAAATTACGCCTTCGTGTTTATTTATAAGGCAGGTAGCCATTTTCCCCCCTGGGGAAACACACCTCATTTTCATTTTCATTTTTCATTTTATTTGATTTATATACCGCCCTACTCCCGAAGGATTCAGGGCGGTGAACTGGCAGAAGATAAAACACATAGAATACAAAAATTTAAGAGCAGAAGTAAAATCGAATTAAATCAATTTAGCCCAAGACAAATTTAAAACCCCAGGTTAAGAACAAATTAAAATTTACATTAAAAAGAGAATGGGAGAAAGTTAGGCCAGACCAGCCTGGTGAAATAAAAAGGTCTTGAGAGCGTGGCGGAAGGTGCGTAGATCTGGGATCCTCCGTATCTCCGGGGGGAGCTCGTTCCAGATAGTAGGTGCCCCCACAGAGAAGGCTCTCCCCCTGGGGGCCGCCGGCCGACATTGTTTGGCCGACGGCACCCGGAGGAGTCTCTCTCTGTGAGAGCGTACCGGCCGGTTGTGGTAGTAGGCGGTCCCGTAAATAACCAGGTCCTAAGCCATGGAGCGCTCTAAAGGTAGTAACCAAAACCTTGAAGTGCACCCGGAAGACCACCGGGAGCCAGTGCAGCTCGCGCAGGAGAGGTGTTACATGGGAACGCCACGTCGCTCCCATAATCCCCCGCGCGGCCGCACTCTGCGCCAGTTGGAGCCTCTGGGTGCTCCTCAAGGGGAGCCCCATGTAGAGAGCGTTACAGTAGTCCAGGCGGGAAGTGACGAGGGCATGAGTGACCATGTTTAAGGAGTCCCGATCACCTGATGGTCTTCAGGCTTGGACTCCAATCCCCATCATTCTTAGCCAGAAAAACCACTTTAGGGGGTATTGGAAGAGACAGAAGGGGGAGTTATGGAAATCAGGTCTGGAGCAAATTTGTAGCTGTGTTTGAGACTCTGCCGCCAAAAATTGAATTTCTCGGATCATTTTCACGGAGGGGAAAAAAACAACAACAACAACAGGATTTTAAAATATTCCCGGGAGTGCCTGCAATTGTTTGCGTCTGAATGCAGGGAGGAATCCTTCACATTTATTTGTGAAGATTCACATCCTAGTTATACATATTTACACCTGGCCTTAGCATGTCAAATTGGCTGACTCACCTGTAGGTTTCCTGTTTTGCTAGCAGCTCGTACCGGCGATGTTCTGAGAGCAATCGGCTGTTTGCGTCCACTTGAGCGAGTGTAGCTGCGAAAAGAGGGGGGGGGGGGAGAAGAAAAATTAGAGTTATTTGTAATTTGTCTGCTTCCTTCTGCCCTACCGAAAGGAAGAGAAGATCAGAACCACATCAGAATCACATTAAAGCAGGGGTGAAATGCTACCGGTTCAGCCCGGTTCGGCCGGTGCGAACTGGGGCGAACCGGTTCGGCCGGTACGAATCGGAGAACCGGTAGTGGTGGCAGCACGAGGCTCCGCCCCCCCTGCCCAGACTTCATTACTTCCTGGTTTTAACCAGGAAGTAACCTGTTTTTGACCCTCTGAGCATGCGCAGAAGGCTTTGCGCAATGCGCAGAGGGTCCAAGCGTGCAGATGATGCGCGCAGAGCACGCACTTCCGAACCGGTAGGGAAGGTAAATAGATTTCCCTCCTGCATTAAAGGAATAATTTGGGACTGTGAAATATAGGCGGTGCTTCATTTAGTGACGGCTTGAAGTTACAACGGCCCTGAAAAAGTGACTTACGGCCGTTTTTCACACTTACGACCGTTGCAGCATCCCTGGCCGGGGGGGGGGTGTATGTCACGTGATCAAATGCTTGGCAACTGACCCGTGTTTATGACGGTTGCAGTCCCCCAGGGTCATCGGATCCCCTTTTGCGGCCTTCTTACAAGCAAAGTCAAGGGGGAAGGCAGATTCACTTTACGACCTTGTTACTCACTTAACAACCGCAGTTCATAAAACGGAGCGAAAGCTCACTTAGCAACGGCCTCGCTTAGCAACAGAAGTTGTGGGGCTCAATTGTGGTCGTAAATCGAGGACTACCTGTAACTGGAACCCAGATTTGGGGCAGCTGCGTACCTCTTAAAACCTCCCCCATTGTTTCACGCTTTTGAACAGCTGTCACCATCATCTTCTTTTAACGAATTTGCAGAGTGAACTGAATGGAGCTAGCAGAGTGTTTTAATGGCCGGATGCCTTTCCTGTCACCAATGAGGAGTTTTGTTCGGCAGATATATATATTCTCATTGTGCCCAGAGAGAGAAATATCTGCCTTTACCTAGGATCGAACTCACGGCCTCCTGATTGTGAGGCGAGAGCTCCAACTCTAGGCCACCGCACCACTCCTTTTGAAATACTAGCTGTCACCGAAGGCAGAAATTCCACCGGGAAAGCTTTCCGGCTTTCTCAGAAGAGCCTTTTGAGTTATCGTCAACAGGCCGTCCTCATCATATTTCTTAGGCTAAATTCATTTTATTTGAAAATTGGGTTGGGATCTGACAGCTGTCGAGAGTCCCGACAGCGAGACCGGTGGGTGGCTGGATAAATTTAATAAATCAAATAATAAATTTCTCCATCAGAGAGACAAAATTATATCTGTGGATTCTTGCCTGCCTTGTTGCTGGAGCTGGAGGCAATGCAAGGATACTTAACCAACCTTAAATTTTTCTAGGACACAACACAAACTCCAAAAGTTCCAGTTTTTCATTTCCTAATAAATCATCCCTGGGTTTCGTAACTTATTTTTACCTACTAGGAAAGTGTGTCCAACTGGATGTGACAATGTTGTAAAATGGTCGAACTATTGCTGGACTTTTCATTGTAAAGCACTGTTTCTTTAAACTTGGCAACTTGAAGTTGTGTGGACTTCAACTCCCAGAATTCTCCAGCCAGCAAGCTGAATTCTGGGAGTTGAAGTCCACATATCTTAGAGGTGCCAAGATTGAAAAAAAAAACTGAATTAGATTCAGTTCCTCGTTGAATATTGACTGAAGGTTCTGGATCTCACTCTACTTTCTCAAGCTTGGAAGTCTTCAAGATGAACTTCTTCTGAACTTCCATCTTCCATGCTGGGAATTGAAGTTTAGTCCACCCATCTTCAGTTCTGGGAATTGAAGTCCACCAATCTTCAAGCTAGAGTCCATTCATTCAGTTCCGGGAATTGAAGTCCATTCATCTTCAGTTCTAGGAGCTGAAGACCATCCATCTTCAAGGTGAAGTCCTCTCCTCTTCAATTGTGGGAACCGAAACCCACCATCTTCAAGATGAAGTCCACCGATCTTCAGTTCTGGGAATTAAAGTCCACCCATCTCCAAGGTGAAATCCATCCATCTTCAATTCTGGGTGTTGAAGTCCACCATCTTATAGTAACAGTAACAGAGTTGGAAGGGATCTTGGAGGTCATCCAGTCCCACCCTCTGCTCACGCAGGGATTCGAACTGCCAACCTTTCTGATTGACAAGCTTCAAGGTGAAGTCCACCTATCTTCAATTCTGAGAATTGAAGTCCACCATCTTCAAGGTGAAATCCACTCATCTTCAATTCTGGGACCTGAAGTCCATCAATCTTCAACCTAAAGTCCATTCATCCATTTCTGGGAATTGAAGTCCGTCAATCTTCAACCTAAAGTCCATTCATCCATTTCTGGGAATTGAAGTCCGTCAATCTTCTACCTAAAGTCCATTCATCCATTTCTGGGAATTGAAGTCCGTCAATCTTCAACCTAAAGTCCATTCATCCATTTCTGAGAATTGAAGTCCACCGTCTTCAACCTGAAGTCCACCCATCTTCAGTTCTGGGAATTGACGTTCACTCACGATCAAGCTGAAGTCCATCCATCTTCAATTCTGGGAATTGAAGTCCACCCATCTCTAACCTGCCAAGCTCGAGAAACAATGCTCGAGGGCTTCCTTCCAGAAGCTTCCTAGAAGGTGGGAAGGTCTCACCTGTTCCTTCTCGGAGCTCAAAGGTGGGGTACCCCGGGATCCATTGGTAGCAAGGGAAACGGTGGGTCTGCCCCTCGGGGGTCTCCACTTCGATGAAGCTGCAGTTCCAGTTGGTGGGAGGGAAAAACCCGTAGGGCTCCTTATGGAGACGGACCAACAGGAGGTCCCCCAACTCCACCTGGGTTTCCACCACGAATTCCTCCACCTGCGAAGCCAAAGAGGAAAGTTTAAGCGCGTCTGGACTACAATTCCCATCCGTTCTCATCGATCATTGGAGTGGGGATGGAGAGAATTGGAGAAGGCAAGGCAGAAAGAAACTGTGAGAAAAGTGCAGAAAGGCCCGGAGATGAAAACATACAAAGAACGGTTGCCGGAATTGGGTATTGTTAAGTAAATCTGTCCGGTTGTTAAGCGGTTCATGGGGTCATTAAACAGATACAATTTTCCCCGTCGACTTCGCTCGTCGGACTGCGACGTCTTCGACGGACTTCGCTCGTTGGAAGCGGGCGAGGAAGGTTTCAAACGGTGACCCCGAGATGCTCAAATAAATACAGGTAGTCCAGGGTTGGGTTCTACTTACCTTTTACTACCGGTTTGCAACGGGGGCCGCATGCTCGATTTGCTCATCCGCGCATGCGCAGAAGCATTTTGATGACGTCGAGGTCGGTGGGCGGAGCCTCCCGCCAGTTTTACTACCGGTTCTGTAGAACCGGTGTGAACCAGGGGCAACCCACCACCGAGGTAGTCCCCGACTTACGACAGTTCGCTTAGTGACCAGTCAAAGTTAGAACGGCGCTGAAAAAAAGCGAGTTGGGACCGGTTTTTCACGCTTACGACCATTATGACCTCCCCCACATCATGGGATCAAAATTCGGGTGTTTGGTTTACATTTACGACGGTTCGCACTGTTCCGGGGTCCTGCGACCTGACCCCTTTTGCGACCTGACCAGCAAAGTGAAGGGGGGGGGGAAGTCAGATTCGCTTAACAACCGTGTGACTCCCTTAACAACGGTGGCAAGGAAGGTCGTAAAACGGGGCGCGGAGGGGCAATGCTCTCTTAACCAAGGCCTCACTTAAGCCAGAGATATTTTTATGCTGCCCTGAGTCTTCGGAGAGAGGCGGCATATAAATTGAATTAATTAAATTTAATTTAAATTTAATTAAATTTAAAACCCGGCCTGAATAGGTTTGATGGGTTAGTTTTTAATTGTATTGCTAGGGGTTTTAAATTGGGGCGGCCGTTTAATTTAATTTATTTTTAATTATTTTAACTTTTATA
>JAXLNS010000009.1:2992788-2997788 GCA_037215915.1 Pantherophis vulpinus
GGCACCCAGCCGAAGCCAACCGACCGAATGCGGGAAAGAGCCCAGGTGCCAACCTTGCGAAGCACTTCCTACAATGTGCAATCATCCAGGCGGGGAGGGAACCCCGGAGGTCATTTAGTCCAACCCTCCGCTCGGTGCCTGATTTGCAGTTGCCGGTGACTCGCCTGCCTCCCGAGATCTCCAAGTGTCATTTTGGGACGCTTGCTGCGCATCATCGAATCGCGCTGATTCTGGATCCTTGACAACGGATGGAGCTGGTAGAGCTGGAGCCAAACCACGATTTGTGGAAACTTTGATTCGTGGTTAAGAGGGCCGCAGACTCACGTCCCCTCTGTCCGTTGCATCAGATCAGTGTTTTGCAACCCTTTTAAGATGGGTTCTTAAACCCATCCCCGAATTCCCTATCCGGCAGCGAGCAGAGGGTAGGACTAAATGACCTCCAGGGTACCCTCCCACCGGAATGATGGCTTATTGTAGGAAGCACTTAGCAGACTTCTAGCATCACGGCTCCGGTTCTCACACGCCTTTTAGGGACCGGCTAAAATCCTGCTACTCTCTTCGGAGACGTATTTTTAAAAACCCACATGCCGTCTTGAGTAATAATTACCATCAAACTGACTTTCGTGGTTTAAATCTCAGCCGGAAAACCTGGTTTTATCCTCTCGGGCGTAACTGGGCCTCTCCTAGTTTTGCATCATTGCAAAAATCTGATCAACAGGCCTGATTTTATTTTTTTATCCTCTGTTATGCGGCTCGGATTTTTGAGCACAGGGTGCGAATTTCTCCAGGCCAAACTGACTTTCATAGTTTAAATCTCAGCTGGAAAACCTGGTTTTATCCTCTCGGGTGTAACTGGGCCTCTCCTAGTTTTGCATCATTGCAAAAATCTGATAAACAGGGCCTGATTTTATTTTATTTTTTTATCCTCTGTTATGCGGCTCGGATTTTTGAGCACGGGGTGCGAATTTCTCCAGTTTTCAGAAAATATGACCCAGTGCTGGGAAAAGCTACTAAATCGGTTATTGATTTTTATCTGCTAACTTATTGCAGGTAGTCCTCAACTTACGACCACGGTGGAGCCCAAAATTTATGTGGCTAAATGAGAAATTTGTTAAGGGAGTTTTGCCTCATTTTATGACTATTCTTTTCGCATTCGTTAAGCGAATCACTTAACAGTTGTTAAATGAGTCACACGGTTGTTAAGTGAGTCTGGCTTCCCCATGGAGTTTTCACTGGTCAGGAGGTCGCAAAAGGGGGAATCATGTGACCCCGTTGTAAATGTGAGTCGGTTGCCTAGCATCCGAATGCGACAGTCGTAAGTGTGAACAACGGTCGTAAGTCATCAGTCCCTTTTTTTTCAGGGCCGTTGTAACTTGGAACGGTCACTAAATGAGCTGCGGTAAGTCGAGGACTTACAATCTGTATTACGGCAGGACCCTGGAGATTTTGCAGGCAGTCCTCGACTTACGACCGCTCGTTTAGTAACCGTTACAATGGCCTTGAAAAAAAAGGGACTGATGCCCGTTTTTCACACTTAACGACCGTCCCTAGGCTCACGTGATCAAAAATTCAGACATTTGGCCGCCGACTCGTAATTATGACGGTCTCGGCATCCTGAGGGTCACGCAATCCCCTTTTGCGACGGCTTCGGCGGGGGGGCTGGACTAGATGACCTCCAAGATCCCATCCAACTCTGTTCATCTGTCGATTGTTGTCTGTTCATTGTTGACCAGCAAAGTCAATTGGGGGATTCGCTTAACAACCGTGTTACCAACTTAACGACGGTGGGGGATTCATTTAACGACGGTGGCAAGTACCTCTACAACTCTAAACAACGTGTGCCGGCAATTTTATTTTTGCTTTCCGGAGAGATCCACTTGGGTCCTGGGTTCAAAAAATGCAGCTCTGACCAATGTTGGGCTCTCGGTTTTGCCAGCTGTGAAATGGGAATAAATAGCATTGCAAGTAATGATTAAAAAGCCAAGTCAAGGAAGCCAGCAGGGCGGGCCCCGAAGAATTAATCAAGGCTCGGCTGGCCATACCTTTGATTTTACGTTTCTCTTTTCTTCTTCCGCCTCCGGAAGATAATTTTAACAACATTAAACCAGGTTTAATTGAAGGCTTCTGGCTTGAAGGTGGCCAAGAGGCTGTCTTGTCTCTCTTCACCTGTTGGGTTTTAAAGAGCAAGCCTTCAATCCCAGCCAGCTGGCTGGGTGAATCAACCAAGGTTTTATTTTCCAAATTCTATAAACAGATGTGGAAGGGACCTTGGAGGTCATTTAGTCCAGCCCCTCCATCTGCCCAAGCAGATGGAGAGATCCTACCTACCTACCTTCTCAGCAGAGTGACACATCTGGTTGGTGTGAGTCCCGAGAAGACAAAAAAAAAAACAAAAACAACTGGAGGAAGATTCAGGGTAGTCCTCGATTTACGACAATTCGTTTAGTGACCGTTTAGGGATCGATGACCATTTTTCACACTTACGACCGTTGCAGCATCCCCGCGGTGACGGGATCAAAATTCCGACTGACTCGGATTTATGACGGCTTCAGAGTCCTGGGTGGGGAGTGGTCATGTGATCCCCCCTTTTGCGACCTTCTGACGAGGGAGGGGGGGAAAGCCAGATTCACTTAACGACCCGGCGACTCGCTGAAAGAGGGCAGTGATTCGCTTAACAACGGTACGAAGGAAGATCGTTACGCCCGGGCGAAACTCCCTGAACGAATGGGCCGCTTAGCCACATAACTTGAGTTGTGGCCATAAGTTGAGGACGGTACGGAAAGTTATTGAACTCTAATAACTGGGGGGGGGGAAAACTCATTATAATATAGGAAAAACGCCCCCTGAAAATTCAATTATTCATTAACAAGGTCATGCTGAGATATAATAGATATAACAGATTAACAGAGTTGGAAAGGATATTATAGGTCAGTGATGACTAATCTCTTTGCCGTCGCGTGCCAAAAGCGGGGGGGGGGGAGGGCGGGTGTGTGCCCACACCCATAATTCAATGCGCCCCGCCCCCCCCACATACATATGCGCCCCCCCTCCCCGCATTCCCCCCTCTTTTGGCACGCGATGGCACAGTGGGCCCATTTTTCGCCTCCAGAGTCTTTCTTGGAGCCTGGGGAGGGCTAAAACAGCCTTCCCCAGTTCACCATCCCACCCGGAGGCCGGAAATGGCCCATTTCCCCGACTTCCAGTCGGCCCCGGAAGTCCTGAAAATCAGCTGGCCGGTGCACACATGCCCGCTGGAGCTGAGCTACGGCAATGCTCGCGTGCCCACTGATATGGCGCCGCGTGCCACCTGTGGCACCCGTGTCATAAGTTCGCCATCACGGTTATAGGTCATCTAGTCCAACCCCCCACTAGAATATTAGGGGATGCTATGAATCTTTACACAGGATTATATATAGTTACTGAGCCCTACTCACCAGATACTCAGTGAGAAGTGGAGAAGAAGAGGTGGGGGGGAGGGAATAGAGAGGGGACAGGAGAAGGAGAGAAGGAGAGAGGGAAGGAGAGGGGAAGGAAGGAGGGAAGGAGAGAGAAGGAGAGGGGAGGAGAGAAGAGAGGGAGGAGAAAGAAGAGGAAAGGAGAGGGGTGTTGTAAAAAATGGGTGAAATATGGTGTACAGGAGAAAAGAAAACGGACGGACAATTTCTTCTTTCTTTTTTGAGGGTTATAATATTGAAACTATAACGGAAGATAATTGGACTAGGAGACTTCCAAGGTCCTTCCAACTCTGTTATTCTATTCTATTCTATTCTATTCTATTCTATTCTATTCTATTCTATTCTATTCTATTCTATTCTATTCTATTCTATTCTATTCTATTCTATTCTATTCTATTCTATTCCATCCCATCTCATCCCATTCTATATTTTCTATTCTATTCCATTCCATTCCATATTTTCTATTCTATTCTATTCTATTCTATTCTATTCTATTCTATTCTATTCTATTCTATTCTATTCTATTCTATTCTACTCTATTCTATTCTATTTTATTCTATTCTATTCCATTCCATTCCATTCCATATTTTCTATTCTATTCTATTCTATTCTATTCTATTCTATTCTATTCTATTCTATTCTATTCTATTCCATTCCATTCCATTCCATTCCATTCCATTCCATTCCGTTAAATATTTTCTATTCTATTCTATTCTATTCTATTCTATTCTATTCTATTCTATTCTATTCTATTCTATTCTATTCTATTCCATTCCATTCCATTCCATTCCATTCCATTCCATATTTTCTATTCTGTTCTATTCTGTTCTGTTCACCTTACGATTCTTGATGAACGTACCTTTTCTTTTATGTACACTGAGAGCGTATGCATCAACACAAATTCCTTGTGTGTCCGATCACACTTGGCCAATAAAAAATTCTGTTCTGTTCTGTTCTGTTCTGTTCTGTTCTGTTCTGTTCTGTTCTGTTCTGTTCTGTTCTGTTCTGTTCTGTTCTGTTCTTGCTTGGTTCCTTGCAACAAGCACACTGGGTTAAAGAAACGTGCCTTGAATTACACCTTACAAGACCAGGGTTATAAACAGCTAAGGTTTGTGTGTATTTCCTGCAGGCACCTGCTGAGTCGGTGGAGTTGGCATTTTAAAAAACCTGTTTGCATCACCTGCTGGTATAAAATTGCCATTTAGGCAACCTGTCTAATTTGCCTCTTTGTCATTACCCGGTCCTGCTCAACTGGCTGGCTGCAAAGGACGTCCCCAGCTGACACCTGCTGGGTTTTAAAGGCAGGTCGGTAGGGGAGGATGGGCGTTGTTATCCATCACAGCCTGAGGTCACCAGACAGGGAAAGGCTCTTAAATATCTAGGTAGATCTGAGATGTTTCGGTGTGAAAAACATCTGGAGAGATCCTATTGCAATTTCCAGAACGGAGGAACTCCCCGCATTCAAGAGGAGTGAATTGAAATTTTGAGTGGCCTTTGGGTGTGTCCAGCCCGTCTTATCGGAGGAAGAAGGCTCCGAAAGGGAAG
>JAXLNS010000009.1:3005288-3020288 GCA_037215915.1 Pantherophis vulpinus
GGACAGCTACTTTGCCGAGCTGCCTACGGTTCACGCCTTCCAGCCATCCGAGCGACTGGGGAGAGAGATGGTGAGGAAGGGATGGGAATTGTAGTCCAAAACTTCCTGAGGGTTTGCTGTTTAGGAGAGGAGAATCCAAGTTATTGTTGATTTGGGAAGGTTTTCAATCCATTCGTTAGGAATTGTGTACAGCTAGTCCTCAACTTACGACTGTTTGAAGTAACGACAGTGCTGAAAAAAAGTGACTTGTGGCCGTTTTTCACACTTAACGACCGTTGCAGCATTCCCGTTATCACATATTTAGGATGGTCAAATTGTCCCTGGGTCACATGATCCCTCCCCTTTGCGGACTTCTGACAGGCAAAGTCCAGGGGGGAAGCCAGATTCACTTAACAACTTAACCACTGCAGTTAACAACTATGGTAAGGAAGGTCGTAAAATGGGGTGAAAAACCCACTTGGCAGCTGTCTCGCTTAGCCGTGGGAATTTTGGGCTCAATTGTCATACATTTCTTGTTTCTGATCTATCTGATTTATGGAATGGTTCCAGTTTTTGTCATTATAAGAGAGGGAGGAAGTGTCTTCTTCAGAGTTGGGATTCAGCCGGTTCGGAGCAATTCTGGCGAACTGGTAGTGGCGACCTGCAGGTGCTGCACACCTACCCCGGCGCTATGCCGTCCTATTTCGCCACATTTTCTAAGCCGCATGCATGCGTGCAAGCTGCGTGTGAGAGAAAAGGTGCGCACTCACATTTTTGGTGCACGGCGAACCGGTTGTAAAATTATGCGAAACCCACCTCCGGTCTCCCTTGCTCAAATCTATAATCTGCAGAGCCAGAATTTCCCCTTCTTGGGTTGTTGGGCCAGTTGAAAACCTGCTGGATGCAACAGCTCGATCCGAATCCGAATCGAGCTGCATGGGACCTTGGAGGTCTTCTAGTCCAGCCCCCCCCCCCCCTGGTCAAAGCAGGAGATCTTAGACCATTTCAGACAAATGATTTTAGTTTTCAGATTATTATTTTTTTTGGTATGTAGGAAGGGCCTTGAGAGCCGGATGAAAAGATGCTGTAAAGGAACATCTTTTAGATCGGAATGGGTCTATTCGTCTCTGACTCTTCATTCTCATCGGGCATTTCTCCTCGGGCGATTCTCCCCCGACTTATCTCCTCAGCTTGCATGCCTCCACTCATTCGCCCTGGGGAATGGGCCACCGTCCACTGGGACAAATTCCCAGGTTGAATGGCTGGAGGCGTGCCAGCTGAGGAGATAAGTCGGGGGAGAATCGCCCGAGGAGAAACGCCCAACTAGAATGAAGAGTCAGAGACGGAAAGTCCTCGACCCCTTTTAGATAAGAGGCAGCGTAGCCCAGAGCTGTATAATGGGATGGAGAAAGAAAAGAGACTGTCCCTAGTTACTCGGGCTGTAAAAGAGACCGGGGAAGAATTATCCTTCCAGATTTTCAAGACTCTGTCAACGTCGTTTTACAATCAAGGAGAATTATCTTATCTGGTTATGTTTTCCATCTGGTCTACCTTGTTTCCACCTACAAGAGAAACGAGTTTGGTTTTTTTCACCTTGATAATCTGGCATATATCTTTGTCGTTCCTCCTTCTCTTTCAGCCCTGCCTAAAACTGGAGCCAATTTCACACCTTCCTCTGAATAATCCAATTTTAATAAGATCCCACAAAGCATTTTTTCCCCCATATTTCACAGCGCCGGGATTGCCCTGGGAAACCTTGAGTCATTATAGGACTAAAAACAGATGACAGGGTTTTGTTATCTCCATCTCCCCCCTATTTCTGAAGGAGGATGCAAAAAAGTAAAACGAACAGAGTTCACCATTTTGTTGTCCCAGTCGGATCTTTTTATATGTTACTTTTTCCAGTCATAGCTTAGGCCAATGTTTCCCCGCGTTGGCCCCTTTAAGATGGACGGACTTCAACTCCCAGAATCCCCCAGCCAGCAAAGGCTTACTAAAAAAATTCAGCATGGCTAGGACAAGAACAAATGATGGGGTAACTTTCTTAATAGATGGTGGGAATGCAGTAGACGTAATATATCTTTGACTTCAGCAAAGTGGAAAAAAAACGAGCTGGCTGGGGAATTCTGGGAGTTGAAGTCCACACGTCTTAAATCAGGGGTCTCCAACCTTGGTCACTTTATGGCCTGTGGACTTCAACTCCCAGAATTCCCCAGTGAGCCATGTAGGGTAACTTTCTTAATAGATGGTGGGTATGCAGTGAGCATAATATATCTTGACTTCAGCAAAGTGAAACAAAGAGCTGGCTGGGGAATGCTGGGAGTTGAAGTCCACAAGTCTTAAATCAGGGGTCTCCAACCTTGGCCACTTTAAGACATGTGGACTTCAACTCCCAGAATTCCCCAGTCAGTCACGTAAGGTAACTTTCTTAATAGATGGTGGGTATGCAGTAGACATAATATATCTTGACTTCAGCAAAGTGGGGGGAAAAATAATCCATGACAAGTTACATTGATAAATGGGTTAAAGGGATAGATGACATGACAATTAAATGGGAAACTGACATAAATAGGGCTAGATGGCATGACAATTAATTGGGGAATGGATATGCTGGCTGGGGAATTCTGGGAGTTGAAGTCCACCCATCTTAAAGGTTGAGAAACACTTAGATGAATATAAATATCCAGACATCAAGGCAATGTGGAATATAATTTACTGTGGATAATGACACTTCTTTTTATCTAGGATTACTAAACTCGTGTTTCTAGTCCTCATGATTTAAATTTTGCAACTACTGGGCGATCATGACACTTCTTTTTATCTAGGATTACTAAACTCGTGTTTCTAGTCCTCATGATTTAAAGTTTGCAACTACCGGGCGACCATGACGCTTCTGGTTATTTATGATTGCTAAACTCGTATTTCTAGTCCTCATGTCTTAAACTTTGCAACTACTGGGCGATCATGATGCTTCTTGTTATTTATGATGACTGAACTAGTTTAAACTAGCGTTTCTAGTTTAGTCCTCATGACCTAAAATCTTTGCAATTACTGGGCGTTCATGACATTATTTATGATTATTAAATGAGCGTTTCTACTCCTCATGTTTTAAACTTTGCAACTACCAAGCGATCATTAAACATGAAGAAGAAAAGAAAAGAAAAGAGAAGCAATCCGATTGAGTTTCCAGAAGTCAAAGAGCATTCGTTTCTTCAATGGATACAATCCTTTTCCCTCCCTTATTCAGCAGAAAAATTTGGGGATTTCTTGCAATCTCTTCTGGTTCACCCACCAACCCATCCATCCCCCCTTGCAGGTCCCACCTAAAAATAGCTGAATTTCCCTCACCCTCTAGTCTTCCTCCCCCAATTATTATTATTATTATTATTATTATTATTATTACTGGCAGAAAAGCAGATTTTCCCCGATGGTCAAAACGTTATCAAATTCAAGGTAATGAATCATCATCTGCCTTCGGCGTCATTGTATGGCTTGGCCATTAAATGGAGACGCTGTTCTGGACCAGTGAAGGGTTGAGATAGTGGTAGCCGATGGGTAAACCTTGGTTCCTTTCTTCAATTTCGTTGGATATGGTCGCCAGGCGTCTCTGGAAATCGGAAATGAGGTTTTTGGGCATCTCCTCGGTGAAATGTTCTTCGGGGTAGTGGCCCAGAGGTCTCTGGAAGGAGAAAATGATGGAGACCGTCACTTACGGAAGTGCAACCCAACAAATCTTCAAAGCCACAGACTGAGCTTGTAAAAAAAAAGACGCAGGATGTAAAATATGGCTAACGTCTTATTATTATTTTTTTTCCTACTAATCTGCAAATTTTTCCAATGGATTGCCCTAATTAAATCATGAGTCTCGAGCCAAGCTTCAAAAGAAATCCAGTTACTTATTAGGAGCTTCATGTCAGCAATTCCCAAGCGAAGCCAGCTTTGACCCTACGTAATTTACACTCCAATTATGACCCTGTTTCCCCCCTCCCCCCCACAGGGTGTGTCATCAATCACATTCACCAACGGAGCAGTTTCGCGGGTTGTAGAGGTCACTCCCCTCCAGCTGCTGTAGGTAACCCTGGGAGACAGCCTTGAGAGAGATAAGCCTGGAATGTGCATCTGTCTTTGGCTACTGTGTAGTTTCGCTGAGGGACTTTCAAGAAAAGATTGGACTGCCATTTGTCAGAAATGGTATAGGGTCTCCTGCTTGAGCGGGGACCTTATAGATGACCTATAAGGTCCCTTCCAACTCTGTTAATCTGTTAATGACAACTCGAGAGCAGGCCAGGGATGCTTTGAAAGTTGACACTATCATTGCAGAAACAACTGAATCCGGAAAGGTCAAAGGTCAGAATGTTACCGGTTGCTAAAAATTTTGAATCCCACCCCTGGACATAAGGCCATCGTTCTATTGACTTTCTCTGTCTTTGTTATCATCTTCTGACTCTTAGGTCCACTTACCAGGTCTCCTGGCTCATAGCTGACGATGGAGAGCAGGGACAATAAGGCACAGGTGGAGTTGACTTCAGGAAAGGTCTCTAAGATGCTTTTCAAGGAGGCCGTGCCTTTGACTGTTGGTGGAGGCTGTCTCAAAGTGGCCGGCGTGTTGGGCATCCAGGCAGCAAAGTCAAACTGTCGCAACACACAAGGAACACAAAATTAGAAGGTCTACAGAAGGTAGGGTGGCATCTCAGCTGTTGTGTCCAGCACATGGAGAAGATCTAAGGCAGGAATGATGGAACTCAACGTGAAGGACAAGGTTGTTCCCAAGGAAATCAGCAGCAGGAAGCTGAAAACCAAGCTTGGACCAAGATTAGACCCAAGGAACACAAAATTAGAAGGTCTACAGAAGGTAGGGTGGCATCTCAGCTGTTGTGTCCAGTACATGGAGAAGATCTAAGGCAGGAATGATGGAACTCAACGTGAAGGACAAGGTTGTTCCCAAGGAAATCAGCAGCAGGAAGCTGAAAACCAAGCTTGGACCAAGATTAGACCCAAGGAACACAAAATTAGAAGGTTTACAGAAGGTAGGGTGGCATCTCAGCTGTTGTGTCCAGCACATGGAGAAGATCTAAGGCAGGAATGATGGAACTCAACGTGAAGGACAAGGTTGTTCCCAAGGAAATCAGCAGCAGGAAGCTGAAAACCAAGCTTGGACCAAGATTAGACCCAAGGAACACAAAATTAGAAGGTCTACAGAAGGTAGGGTGGCATCTCAGCTGTTGTGTCCAGCACATGGAGAAGATCTAAGGCAGGAATGATGGAACTCAACGTGAAGGACAAGGTTGTTCCCAAGGAAATCAGCAGCAGGAAGCTGAAAACCAAGCTTGGACCAAGATTAGACCCAAGGAACACAAAATTAGAAGTTCTACAGCTGGTTGGATGGCATCTTGGCTATCTGTCCAGCAAAAGGAGAAGATGTAAGGCAGGAATGGGGGAACTCAACATGAAGGACAAGGTTGTCCCCAAGGAGATCAGCAGCAGGAACTAAGGTTGAAAGGCAAGGTTGGACCAATAGTAATCTCAAGGAACCCAAAATTAGAAGTTCTACAGAAGGTAGGATGGCATCTTGGCTGTCTGTCCAGCAAATGGAGAAAATTTAAGGCAGGAATTAGGGAACTCAAGTGAAGGACAAGGTTGTCCCCAAGCAGATCAGTAACAGGGAGCTGAAAACCAAGGTTGGACTAGGAATAGACACAATGATCCCAAAATTAGAAGTTCTACAGAAGGTAGGGCAGTATCTTGGCTGTGTGTCCAGAAAATGGAGAAGATCTAAAGCAGGAATGGGGGAACTCAACATGAAGGACAAGGTTGTCCCCAAGGAGATCAGCAGCATGAAGCTCAAAACCAAGGTTGGATGAAGAATAGACACTAGGAACACAAAATTAGAAGTTCTACGGAAGGTACCACACCAATATCTGTACGGAAGTTCTACAGTAGTTACGACGGCAAATGGAGAAGATCTAAGATAGGAATGGGGGAACTCTCAACCTGACAGACAAGGTTGCCCCCAAGGAGATCAGCAGCAGGAAGCCATCAGACTAAGGCTAGAAGGCAAGGTTGGACCAAGATTAGACACCAGCAGGTGTGAAGACATTAATCCGAGGCTAAGTCGTTTTGGAATGCAAATCTACGATCACACCCAGCCCTCAGAAGTTCTCAGAAAAACCGCTTGGAAAATAAATGTGTTTTGTCAGACAAGTGGTTTTTTTGGGGGGTTCTTTTCCAAACAACAAGCCCCGAAGCCCAGTGTGAGTGTACTGTGGGGTTGTATTTGTGATACTAAGACACGGTCTAGTGCAATATTCAGAACTTCCTGCCATCCCGAAATGTGCAGGAAGGGGACGTAGCAAACAGACATCTCTTCCTCTTCTTGACGTTGAAGGTGATGTTGAAAAACACTCGGTAGCTGTAACTTTAAGAAGCAAGGATTTTAAGTCCCAGAATTCTCCAGCCAGCCATGCATAGCTGGCTGGAGAATTCTGGGAGTTGAAGTCCATCACACATCGGAATGGATGTGTGGATAGAAAAGAAATATGAATAAAAGTTGATAGATAAATGATATAGATAATAGAAAGTTAAATGAGGGATAAGACAAAAAAGAAATAGAAACTCAGATGACACCAGAGAAAATGGAAAAGAGGGATGGGGGGGGGGGGAAAGAAAGAAGATTAAATATAAATGTACAATTATGAAATGATAGATTAGGTAAAATGGGAAAGAAATTGAAAAGAAAGTGTCTATATTATTAGAAAATTGGAGTTGCTCGGATACCAAATAAGGGAAATATTGCACAACAGAGGAGAAAGTGATACGGCGGATCCCTGACCTTCGTGCTTTCCGAACTGCCCTAAAGACGTTTTTGTTTCATCAAGCCGGGCTGGCCTGACCTACTCTTTTTAAAAAGAATTGTTTTAAAAATTAGGGGTTTTAATATAGGGTTTTTAACTATGGGCCAAATTGATTTAATTGGATTTTAATATTGTTTTAAATTTTGTATCTGTGTATTTTATTTGCTGGCTGTTCACCGCCCCGAGTCCCTTGGGAGAGGGGGCGGTATATAAATATAATAAACTAACTAACTAAACTAAAGAAAGGAAAGAGGAGGAGAGGGAGAGAGAGGAATGGAAGAAAGGGGAAGGAGAGAAGGGACAAGAGCAGAGGAGAAGGTGAGAAAGGGGAGAAAGAGGGAAGGAGTGGGGGAGAGGAAGGGGAAGTAAGGGAGGAGAGGAGGAGGAAGAAAGTAGAAGAGGAAAGGAGGGAGGGAGGGAGGGGAAAGAAAGAAGAAGGAGAAGAAGGTTTGTTGTGAAAAGAGGGAAAAGAGAAGGTAGAAAAGCAACCCCAAATGTGATTAAAATATCTTATTTTTATGCTTTCGTTAGAAAAAAATATGTAGATATACATATATGATCAATTATGGATAATTAGATAAATAATTATCCTTCAGAGGATCATTAGAACTGCAGAAAAAACAATGGTTACCAACCTGCCTTCCATGGAGGACCGGTATACCGCACGAATCAAAAAGAGGGCTGTGAAAATGTCTACAGACCCCTCGCATCCTGGACATAAACTGTTTCAACTCCTACCCTCAAAATGAGGCTGTAAGGTGCTGTACATCAGAACAACTAGCTAGACACAAGGACAGTTTTCCCCCGAACACCACACTCTGCTAAACAAATAATTCCCTCAACACTGTCAAACTATTCACTAAGTCTGCACTACTATTAATCTTCTCATCCTTCCCACCACCCATCTCCCCCCACTTATGACTGCATGACTGTAATTTTGTTGCTTGTATCCTTACGATTTATATTGATATTGTTTCCCGGTTGCTTATTTCTACCCTACGACTATCATTAAGTGTTGTACTTTACGATTCTTGATGAACGTATCTTTTCTTTTTATGTACACTGAGAGCTTAGGCACCAAAGACAAATTCCTTGTGTGTCCAATCACACTTGGCCAATAAAAAAAAAGAAATCTATAAGAGAATGTACATTTACAATATGTGTATAAGAAATAAAAATAAAAAACTTTTTAAAAAAAAAAAAAAAAGTTCCCAACGTTGGGGAAACACCGCTCAACAGCAAATTTTGCAAATCTTAATCCCAGGGATGAAGGAGGAACATTAGAAGAAGTAAAACCCACCCACCCGCCAAAGGAATTGCCTACCTGTCCACTGTTGACTGCCGAATGCCGTGCAGAGCAGTTGAAGATAACCATGGTAAGAAACTTGATCAACTCAGCTCTGTTGTCGAAAGCGGATGGAACACCTGTTGGGGGATGGACAGGACGTCAGGTATTGTCCAGCGGTGAGTTTCACATTTTGTTACTACCTTCTCCACATGCTCCCGGCCTTCCGTGCATGCACTTTGCTCGCGCGCGTGCCTTCCGTGCATGCACCCGATCTCAAAACATGCCTAAATAGGATGGCATAGAGCCAGGGCAGGTGGGCAGGCCCACCCACGTTTTCTGTTACCGGTTCGCAATACCACCTCTGGTATTGTCCAACGAAGTTGTATTGATCAGGAAGACACATGACCTGTTGCGGTCCGCCAGCAGCCTGCAAAGCTGGTAACAGAGTCGGACAGTGAGGAGGCTGGGAAGGACCATGGGCCAGTCCTGGAGTCTGGGGAAGGCCCAGATGAGGGCTCTGTGTGTCGGAGGCAGAGATGGGGCCAGGGCCATCTGGGAGTGATGCGCGGACTCCGGAGCCCCCAGAGTCAGACAGCAGAGAGGCAGAGGAACAGGAGGAGCCTGTTCCTAGTGCGCGCATGCCCAGAGAGTCCAGAAGGCAAGAGTAGCTAAAGCGAAAGGGACGACTCGGGAGTAAGGCCAGGAGATGATTGGCCCCTCCCAGAAGGCTTAAAAGAGAAACAAAGGCCTTTTGCAGAGAGCAACGTTGCTAACTCTGTTTCCAGTTGGCATCTCTTGTTTGTTTCTGAACTCCGTGGGGCTTTGCCAAGTAAGGCCTTTGGCAGGGTGTCAAAGAAGATAAAGGTTGGTGATTATCCCAAAGGACTTCTTTTGCAACTAATTGGGACTCAACTGGGAATGAATGTAATTCTCAGCTGTTACAATAAAATCGGGTTTTTTTGGGACTAATTGTGTCTTGTAATGACTCAGTAAGCCTAGGTCACAACAGGACCCTCGTCATACAATTGTCACAAAACCAGTATCTGACAGTGTTCTAAACAAGAGGAGACCTCCCAGAGGAAGCGGAGGTCCACGAGACCCAAGAATCCTGAAGGAGGCATCTGGCAGAGCTTTCCCAAAATGAGAATTCGTCGAGAAATTATCTAAATGTTTAAAATGTCTACGGAGATTCTCAAATCATCCAGGTCACAGTTGCCCCAAAGGTGCTTTGGACTTGTTTTGTTTTTCCTCGAAGAGGTTTCGCTTCTCATCCAAGAAGCTTCTTCAGTTCTGAAGAAGTGATCTCTTTTGCTCTGAAGAACTGAAGAAGCTTCTCGGATGAGAGCGAAACCTCTTCAAGGAAAAAACAAAGAAAGTCCTCTTGAAAAAGCACCTTTGGGACTTCTGACCTCACAAACACACTCACACACACAAAACCAGCATATGAAAGTCTTCTAAAGAAGAGGAGAAGGAGAAGGAGAGACTACCACGAGGCCAAGAATTCTGAAGGAGGCATCTAAGACACCTTCCCAGGAAGTGACAGTTTGCCAAGAAACCTTCTAACCCTTCACAAAAACCAATATCTGAAAGTCTTCTAAACCAGTTTATCTGTTTGGGATTATTATAATTTTTTTTTTAGCTTGCCAGCTGTTCTCTTAATCATCAGTTTTGCTAATTAAAGAGTGGGAACGAAGTTGGGACTCATCAAACGTATACAACGAGGTGGTACTCTATGGAAGTATTCTTCAACCTCAGCAAATTGAAGCGGTGTGGACTTCAACTCCCAGAATTCCCCAGCCGGATGAGGGAATTCTGGGAGTTGAAGCCCCCATCTCTTAAAAGTTACCGAGGTTGAGAGGATCATGGCTCCGTGGGGTTCAAGTAACATCTGGATGCCTACATCTGCTGAGCCTCAACCATGCAGTGACCAGTTCCTGAGGATCAAGGTAGTTGAAAACACAACACAAGAACCACAC
This sequence comes from Pantherophis vulpinus, assembly GCA_037215915.1. Lineage (NCBI taxonomy): Eukaryota > Metazoa > Chordata > Lepidosauria > Squamata > Colubridae > Pantherophis > Pantherophis vulpinus. The sequence continues at coordinate 3,015,383 of JAXLNS010000009.1, forward strand.
CGCACAGTGTAAAAAAAGAGATAATTCCCCTCACTCTGAGGTGAGAGCGTGGAAATCTTATAAAATGTTGCACATGGGCAGAGGGGGGTTTCATATAATTTTACCACCGATTCGCTGTGGGTCACCGGAACTGGTCCAAACCGGCTGAATACCACATAGGGACATAATCAGGGGTGAAAATCGACCGGATCAGACCGGCTCGGGCGAACCGGTAGAGACGATTTGAATCAGTTCGCCGAACCGGTAAAAATCACCCCTGGTTGGCCACTCCCACCCCCATCTGCTCGCCTGGTCTCCGCTCACCTCTTCCGGCCCCTGCAGCCTGTCCCCCTAATGTAGTCCCCGGGAGGGAGGGGGCCAGGGGGTGGACCATAAAGGGAGCAGCAGCTCCGCTGTGAATGGAGGGAGAAACATTCGGCTTCTCTCCAACACAACATTCACCATGAGCCCTTCTGGTGCTCATACACACATTTTTTTCCTACCGGGTTCTGTGGGCGTGGCTTGGTGGTGGTGGAGGTCATGTGACTGAGTGGGCATGGCCATGAGTGAGATCACTCAGTCACAGGACACCCCCCACCCCCACCAAGCCACGGCCACAGAACCAATAGGGAAAAATTTTAACGTCACATAATATCATGTAACGTCGGCATCACTGAGAACGTCAGGCATGGTGGACCATATATCTTCTTCTGACACATGTCCAACCAAGGGATGTATTATTCAGTTTGGTTTGTCCGTGTAATTTCCACTTCTCTAGAAACCCAGGAATCTGGGTAGAGGAAGGAAGAAGGGGAGCACCGATCTCTGGTGGATCTACCACCAAGGTAGTCAAGACGAGGTCTTCTTCCTTTTAGCAGAAAGCATTAGGGGCATCAACGTAGATGGTGCACCTTCTTCCAGACAGTTATTTTGTACGTTCAACACAGAGAACCGTTCTGGAACCCATCTCCAAGTAGAGATGGTATGGAGGAAACCAACTTTGTTCCCTCTATGTGGATTCGACCTTCTAGCTGAGGAATCCAGAGAGGTCCTCAAGAGAGACCGGGATGGGTGACGGCTGGTGGCAAACCTTACCTGAAGATGCTCTACTCAAGAAAGCTTCTGTGAAGATCTCATGTATCCAGGCTTGTAGTTCAGAGTCCTCCTTTACGGCGTCATCGGATTTGTAGTAGAATTCAACAATGCCTGAGACGAATCTGAAAATCACCGAAGCAAAATGGAGTTTTATTTGTGATCCTAAATCCCAGAAAGTCCTTGGAGTTCTGACCGCAGCCCGAAGAACAGAAAATTGACAAATATATCCATCCCATTTTGCATTTTGGAGAAGCTCCGTTTACTGTCCTCTGAGAACGTTGCAAAGTGAGGGGAGAACTTCCAGAGGAAGGGGAGGTCCATGAGACCCAAGAATCTTGAAGGGGACATCTGGTAGAGCTTTCCCAAAAAATGAGAATTTGCGGAGAAACCTTCTGACCACACTAAATGTCTATGGAGATTCTCAGTCATCCAGGCAGGGATGGGATTCAGCCGGTTCGGGCGAATCATATGTTAATTTTAATCTGGTTTGTTGAACTGGTAGTTGCAAGGACTGGCTGACCCCTCCCTGCCCCTCCCAGAAGACTCCACGTGGCCCAATTTAGATGCCAGGTAAGTGCAGGGCCTGCGCAGAGGCTCTGGGAGGGTGAAAATTGGGCCTACTGGAAGTACCGGAAGTCCAGAAATGTGTCTGTTTCCAGCCTCCGGAGGGCCTCGGGAGCCCGGGGGAGGCTGTTTTCGCCCTCCCGGAGGCTCGAGGAAAGCCTCCGAAGCTTGGGGAGGGCAAAAACGCCCCTCCCCGCCGTGGTGCAGGAGGCCAAGTAGGCCACGCCCACCCAGCCACCGGGGAGAGAACTGCTTGCTAAAATTTTTGAATCCCACCCCTGCATCCAGGTCAGGGTTGTCGCAAAGATGCTTTTTCAAGAGGCAACTGGGCTTTGTTTTTCCTTGAAGAGGTTTCGCCTCTCATCCGAGAAGCTTCTTCAGTTCTGAAGAATGATTTCCTTCGCTCTGAAGAACTGAAGAAGCTTCTCGGATGAGAAGCGAAACATCTTCAAGGAAAAAAAACAAAGAAAGTCCACTGGTCTCTTGGGGAAAAAAAGCATCTTTGGGACCACACACACACACACAACCAGTATCTGGGGGAGGAGGAGCTTGACGTCGCAACGAAACGGACGGTGGATTCCTGGGCTCCAGGGTCGCCGCCGATACTCCCGCTGCCGGATGGTCCATTTTGGACCTCACAGTCTTGTTTTGAAATCTTCTAAAAATAATCTGTTTGGGATTATTATTATTATTATTAGCTTGCCAGGTGTTTTCTTAATCATGAGCTTTGCTAATTAAAGAGGGGGAGCGAAGTTTTGGCTGAATTCATTGGGCTGGATTTGCAGGAAAACCCATCTGGAAAACGAAGACGTGACTTCCACAATGAATACCTTCCACCCCAAATCCTCGGGGAGGAATGTTTGATTCCCTTTAATCATCCTCGTTCGGCACGGCTTTCTTCCCGAGGAGGTGGACCAGCCTGCGAAACAGACGCCTCTTAGAGCTAGAACTACTTTGAGGAAGACGGGGCTGCTATGCTGAATTACCGCAATTTAGATCAAAGTAGTTGTAGCCACACCCGGTGTCTGTTTCTGCGTCTGATTGTCCCTGCAGGGCTGACATTTAAGAAACATCTCCATCACCCGAGGACTTAGCGTCGGTTAAAAGTCGGTCGATCACGGACCACTGTCAATGTCTAACTTGGGGTAACTGAGTGGGGGGGTGTCTTTGTGGGGGATCCATGTTTGCAAAAAACCCTAAACAAACAAGGGGGGGAGAGGGGAAGAGGTGTTTGGGCTCTGCAGGGGTGAAGCTACGTGGAGACTTCAGGTTTTTCTGTCTCAATGGAAGGTTCTGGCACGCCAAGCTAGAACCGATCAAGAACTAAGCAGAAAGGTCCCAACGGTGAGAACAATTAGCCAGGAGAACAGCTTGCCACCAGAAGTTCTGGGTGCTTCATCAACTGGAGGTTTTAAAGAAAAGATTAGACAGCCATTTGTCTGGGAATGGTGTAGGGTCTCCTGCTTGAGCAGTGGGCTGGACTAGAAGACCTCGGAGGTCCCTTCCAGCTGTATTTTGATTATTATTAAGAAAGGAATGAAAGAAAGAAAGAAAGAAAGAAAGAAAGAAAGAAAGAAAGAAAGAAAGAAAGAAAGAAAGGAAGGAAGGAAGAAGGAAGGAAGGAAGGAAGGAAGGAAGGAAGGGAGGGGAAGGAAGAAGGAGGAAGGAAGAGGGAAAGAAAGAAAGAGGAAGGAAGGAAAAGGAACAAAGGAAGAAGGAAGGAACAAAGGAACAAAGAAGGAACAAAGAAAGGAAGGAAGGAAAGAAGGAAGGGGAATGAAGGAAGAGGAAAAGAAAGAAAGAGAGAGGAAGGAAGGAAATCAGAGAAAGAAAGAAAGAAAGAAAGAAAGAAAGAAAGAAAGAAAGAAAGAAAGAAAGAAGGAAAGAAAGAGGGAGGAAGGAACAAAGGAAGAAGGAAGGAACAAAGGAAGAAGGAAGGGGAAGGAAGGAAAAGAGAGAAAGAAAGAAAGAAAGAGGGAGGAAGGAACAAAGGAAGAAGGAAGGAACAAAGGAACAAAGGAAGAAGGAAGGAAGGAAGGAAAGAAGGAAGGGAAATGAAGGAAGAGGAAAAGAAAAAAGAAAGGGAGGGAGGGAGGGAGGAAAAGAGAGAAAGTAAGAAAGAAAGAAAGAGGAAGGAAGGAAGGAAGGAACAAAGGAAGAAGGAAGGAAGGAAAGAAGGAAGTGGAATGAAGGAAGAGGAAAAGAAAGAAAAAGGAGGGTGGGAGGAAGGAAGGAAAAGAGAGAAAGAAAGAAAGAAAGAAAGAAAGAAAGAAAGAAAGAAAGAGGAAGGAAGGAAGGGAGAGAGAGGATGAAGGAAGAGGGAAAGAAAGAAAGAAAGAAAGAAAGAAAGAAAGAAAGAAAGAAAGAAAGAAAGAAAGAAAGAAAGAAAGAAAGAAAGAAAGAAAGAAAGAAAGAAAGAGAAGCAACCTGGAATTAAGGAGAAACTTCCTAACAGTGAGAAGAAGAATTAACCTGTGGAACAGCTTGCCACCAGAAGTTGTGGGTGCTCCGTCACTGGAGGCTTTTAAGCAGAGACTGGACAACTGTTTGTCCGAGATGTTATAGGATCTCCTGCTGGAGCAGGGGGTTGGACTAGAAGACCTCCGAGGTCCCTTCGAACTCTGTTATTCTGTTATCCTTTCCTTCTGAATTTTGACAGCTTGTGTGTCTATTTCAAAAGGGAACGTGGTGTGATTTAACAGGATGAAAGTGGCCAAGAATCCTACAGGCCTTTCTGGCAAGGGATGAGTGGGTGGACAGGGAAATTATCCTTTTTTTTTTTTTTTCTTTTTCTTCTTGGGTGCCATGAGGCCCTTGGCCAATCGGATTTATTCTCGTGGGCAGAAATGCGCTTTGCAGCCTCAAAAGTACATTACTCAATTGGATTGGGAAATTACGACCTTCCCACCCTCTGATTTAACTCACTGCTTCCCTTCCACCCCCGGAACTGTGGTTGGGAGGTGCACAACACCTGGTTGTAAAGGGGATGAGATGACAGTGCAGGATTTTGACAAGCTTCAGGGTGAGGGACTTGTTCAGGGGAATGAGGGCTTTGCAGTCAGGCAGCTTCCTGCGTATACAAATGTTCGGATTTTTCCACCCACAGCTAAACAATGCACAGAGGATAAACTAAAACCTTATCTATCTATCTATCTATCTATCTATCTATCTATCTATCTATCTATCTATCTGTCAACGGTCGGTCTGTCTGTCTCTCTCTCTGTGTCTCTCTCTGTGTCTCTCTCCCTCTGTCTCTCTGTCTCAGTCT
>JAXLNS010000009.1:3022788-3037010 GCA_037215915.1 Pantherophis vulpinus
GAGGAAGGAAGGAAGGAAAAGAAAGAAAGAGAGAAAGAAGGAAGGAGGAAAATAGAAAAGAAGGAAGAGAAGGGAAGGAAGGAAGGAAGGAAAGGCAGAGAAAAAGGAGGAAGCGGCTCAGCTGGGATCATCAGAGGCTTTTAAAAGCATTTTTTCTACAACCTCTGAAGAGGTTGTAGAAAAAAGGCTTTTAAAAGGCCTCTGACGATCCAAGATGAGTTGCCTGATCGGCAGAGGCTTTTAAAAGCATTGTTTTACAACCTCTTCGCTGAAAAGGTTGTAGAAAAAATGGTTTTAAAAGTAAAAAAGAAAAAAAATTGGCCACGCCCACCCAGTCATATTACTCCTCCCCCACCAAGCCACGCCCACAGAACTGGTAGTAACAAGGTTTAGATTTCACCCCTGCTCTGAACCCATCAGAACGCAATGACCCAATGCTCACTCACTTCTCAATGGCGGCCCAGATCTTCATCCCATCATCCCGGTAGTAGAAGTTGGGCAAGGAGGAGACCCCTCTTTCTTCAAGGTCATCGGGGAGGCACAGGGACGTGTAGTTGGAGGTCTCTACTCCTTTGGCTAGCAGTTTCAGCATGCCATCCCGGCCTGTAGCTGTCGCCTGGAGAAAGGGAGATATGAAGTCAACCCAACGGCCATGAAAAGCGAATTCTCTCCCAGGAGAACCTGAGGTGGACTCCTCAGCTGGCCTCGGTGAGGCCAGTTGACTTGGGAGTGACTTCCTGGGTCCTCCTGTCTGTTGTGGCCTACCAGTGGATCTGGTAGCGGATTCGGACAGTGAGGAGGTTGGGGAGGAAGCTGGGACAGTCCTTGTTGTGGCTCCATTATCGGAGCCTGTGTCATCGGCAGGAGAGGACTCCAAGAGTGAAGGAGAGGAGTTGGCAAGGCCTCCCTCTCCAGGACCCTCCTCTCTGGCAATGCCTTCGGTGTTCGCCGAAGGGCAAGAGATAGGACCGGGGCCAAGCACGTCCATGCAGCCACAGATGGACAGTGATGAGGGTAATGAGTCTTGGCTGGATCCACGCCAGCGTCACAGAGATTAGCGCGTGCAACAGAAGAAAAGGCGTGCCCGAGATTAGGCTGAGTCACTGGACCACACCCCACAAGGTATAAAAGGGAGCGTGGTGGCCAGTCAAACCTTGTGACGAACAAAGCTGAAAGCTTCCACGCCATTCTGCATTGCCGGACTTTTTGCTATAGACTTTGCTGGATTATCTTTGGACTTGATTGACTCTGTAATTATTGAGCTGTTTCTTTTGATGTATCAGAAGTGGGGAGAAGTTATCTCTCCTCTTCGTAAGTACTAAACTCTTGGCAGGCAGCCACTAGGTTGTTGCCAAGTTCCGTTATCATAAGGAAAAGGATTTTGCCGACTGGTTTGGTCTTTAACTCTTGAACGTCTGTTGGTGTGTGTGTGCGTGTGGGACGGGGATAGAACAGTCCTGGAGTCTGGGGAAGGCTCTGATGAGGGCTCTGCGTCGGAGGCAGAGAGGGGGCCAGGGCCGTATGCCAGTTATCAGCCGCCTTCTGAGTCAGACATCAGTGGGGCAGAAGAGCAGCTGGACCCTGTTCCCAGTGTGCGAATGCACAGAGTTGCCAGACGAAAGGAACAGCTAAAGAACAAGGGTCGACTCAGGAGTAAAGCCACAGGTGGACGATGAATGGCTCCTCCCAGAGGGACTAAAAGAGGAGCGAAAGGGGGGGGGGTGGAGTCAGAGCTAGTGATAGAAACCCAAGGAACTCATCCATGGAGGAAGATGGAGGAGAACATCTGACCAGGGATTGTTGGTTTGGTTTCCAATTCGTCATTCTAGGGTCTCGTCGGGATCTTCTAAATCGTCTGCGGGTTCCTCGGCTACGTTTCTGATCTGTTAGAACAGGGGTCTCCAAACTTGGCAGCTTTTAAGACGTGTGGACTTCAACTCCCAGAATTCCTCAGCCGGCCGGGGAATCCTGGAATTGAAGTCCACAAAGTTGCCATGTTTGGAGATCCCTGCGTCTGGATCTTCGACTACTTCTACATCACCAACTACCCTTAGTAGAGTCGTATTTTTACATTTCTCTAATTCAGACCAGCGTTTTTCAAGATAAGGCACTTTTAAGGCGCGTGGACTTCAACTCCCAGAATTCCCCAGCCAGCTGAGGAATTCTGGGAGTTGAAGTCCACACGTCTTAAAATCGCCAAGGTTGAGAAATGCTGGTTTGAAGGACCGTGTAAAGAAACGGAGAGCTATTGAAAAGAAATGCAGAGTGGTGAATGTTAGACACTTACAGGAATTATATTTCGTATTTCAAATTGACAAAATAAAATAAGTAAAAGCAAAGTTGATTGGTTTGGCAGGCGCTAAAATATGCATGTTTTAAGTTGTGTTCTCTGGTTGAACTCGTGATGTAGAATGCACAGGCCAACCTTTCTGTTGTCAAAAAATATCTCTCCTTTTTGAAGATTTCTTACCTTATCAAAGACTCCACCGGGCTGGATAAGATTGGTCCGAGCAAGCGTATTAATATGGAGAGTGTAACGGGTATGGGGTATCAGGAGCTGAAATGAAGAAAAAAAGGAAGGGAAGGGAAGGGAAGGGAGGGAGGGAGGGAGGGAGGAAAGACAGAGAGAAAGGAGGAAGGGAGGAAATTCAAAATAAGGAAGGAAGGAGATAGAAAAGAGGAAGAAAGAAAAGAAAGAAAGACAGAAAGGAAGAAGAGAGGGAGGAAAATAGAAAAGAGGGAAGAGAGGGGAGGGGAGGAAGGAAGGAGGAAAAAGGAAGAAAGGAAGGAAGGAAGGACAGAGAGAAAGGAGTAAGGGAGGGAATTCAAAATAAGGAAGGAAGGAGATAGAAAAGAGGAAGGAAGGAAGGAAGGAAGAAAGAAAGAAGGAAGGAAGAGAGGGAGGAAAATAGAAAAGAAGGAAGAGAAGGGAGGGGAGGAAGGAAGGAAAAGAAAGAGAGAGAGAGAGAAGGAAGGAGGAAAATAGAAAAGAAGGAAGAGAAGGGAAGGAAGGAAGGAAGGAAAGGCAGAGAAAAAGGAGGAAGGGAGGAAATTCAAAATAAGGAAGGAAGGAGATAGAAAAGAGGAAGAAAAAAAGAAGAAAAAAGAAGAGAGGGAGGAAAATAGAAAAGAAGGAAGAGGGGAGGGGAGGAAGGAAGGAAAAAAGAAAGAGAGAGAGAAGGAAGGAAGGAGGAAAATAGAAAAGGGAAGGAAGGAAGGAAGGAAGGAAGGAAGGAAGGAAGGAAGGAAGGAAGGAAGGAAAGGCAGAGAAAAAGGAGGAAGGGAGGAAATTCAAAATAAGGAAGGAAGGAGATAGAAAAGGGAGGAAGGAAAGAAGGAAAGAAAGAAAAAGAAGAAAAGAAAAAGAAAAAGAAAGAAAAGGAAGGAAGGAGGAAAGAGGAAGGGAGGAAAATAGAAAAGAAGGGAGGGAGGGAGGGAGAGGAAAGGAAGGAAGGACAGTCGGAAGGAAGGAAAGAAAGAGAAACAGAGAAGGGAGGATGGGAGAAAGAGAGGAAAACGGAGAAGAAGGAAGGGAGGAAGGAAGGAGAGAGAGAGAGAAGGGAAAATGAGAGGAAGGGAGGAAAATAGAAAAGAAGGAAAGGTGGGAGGGAGGGAAGGAAGGAAGGAAGAAAGGAATAGACCAAAGGAAGGACAGAACAGAAAGGACAAGAGGGAGGAAAAAGGAAGGAAGGAAAGAAGAGATACTGCTTAGACTTCACCGTGGAATATAATGTGGGGGATTCTGGGAGTTGAAGTTCCCCCTCTTAAAGGGGCCAAGTTTAAAAAACTCGTCGTCAGACTGCGGTACTGTCTCAAAATTAAATGAATTTCCAAACTGCCAATCTTTAAGGAAATCTTTCTTTAATTGAGCTCAGCCACCGGATCATGACTCTGCGCGGACAAGACTGACCTTTTGCCTCCCAATCCCTCCCTTTCTGACCCCCAAGACTCTGCTTCTCATTGGCTGTCTTCCAAGTCATTCTTCAGACTTCTTTTCCCCGTCATTTCTCAGGAATGTGCCCCCTCCCCTGATCTCCATGACAACCAAGCTTCAAAGGGATTTTGCAGGCAAAAGTTTCAGAGTTTATCTTTCGCTGTCCTCTGCTCTCTCTATGCCAGCGTTGCAATGCTGACACTCGTGTAATAGATCCCCCCCCCAAAATGTTGTTAAGGTCAATCTAGCTGGGTGATCCCGTAGTCCCTGCCTTTTCAAAATCTCCACGGTCGTCTTCTCAGGTTGGTTTTGAAGGCCACCAACCAACCCATCTTCAAAAACAAACCCAAGAAGTTGGCTCTCTCAACGTGTGTCTCCCCTTGCCCCCCCAAAAAATCTCCCTCCAGATTATCTCCGGGATCCCCTCCCCAGGTGCCCAAGAGAGACCCAGCGCTGGGACATCCCGTTCTCAAGGACAATTACCTTGTAAATAGGGTGACACATGGGGAGCTGGCGAAGGGTGGCCATGGCGTAGACTTCACAGTGGAAATGGGCCTCCAGGAGGTGGGTGATGACCTCGTGGACGTGGAAGTTGGCCATTCGCACCCAGATCTTGGCTAAAGTCCAGTCCCACTTACGGTCTGTGGGCAAGAAGATGGGGCTTTCCATGCTATGGGTCTGGCTCAGCTGGGGAGAGGAAGGAGAAAGTGGATTTTCAGGACATTCAACAACTCCATGGGCCCAACTGGTTTCCCAATTGTCCCATAATCAGAGAGCAAACTCTCCTGCCTTCTTCTACTGATGTTGTTACGGAGTTGGGTCATGAAACTTCGGCGAGGAAACAGCCAAGCTCAGAGGGCATCAAGGACCTCACAGTTGTCATCCTTCTCCTTCTCCTTCTCCTTCTCCTTCTCCTTCTCCTCCTCCTCTTCTTCCTCCTTCTCCTTCTCCTTCTCCTTCTTCTCCTCCTCCTCCTCCTCCTCCTTCTCCTTCTCCTCCTCCTCTTCTTCCTCCTTCTCCTTCTCCTTCTCCTTCTCCTTCTCCTCCTCCTCCTCCTCCTTCTCCTCCTCCTCCTCCTCCTCCTCCTCCTCCTCCTACTTTATTCCACAAACCCCACTCCCTTCTAACACTGATGATGTTATGTAGTTGGGTCATGAAACATCTACAAGAAAACAACCAAGCTCAGAGAGCATCAAGGACCTCACAGTCCTTAAGCACAGAATTCTGGGAGTTGAACTCCACTTATCTTAAGCATGAAATTCCGGGGAGTTGAAGTCCATCTATCTGAAATATGGAATTCTGAGAGTTAGGTCCACCTATCTTACGCATGGAATGCTGGAGCTTGAGGTCCACCTATCTGAACCATGGAATTCGAGGAGTTGAAGTCCACCTATCTTAAGCATGGAATTCTGAGAGTTGGTTCCCCTATCTTAAACATGGAAGTTTAGAAGTCCACCTATCTTAAACATGGAATTCTGAGAGTTAGGTCCACCTATCTGAACCATGGAATTCTGGGGGTTGAAGTCCATCTAGCTTAAGCATGGAATTCGAGTCCATCTATCTTAACCATGGTATTCTAGGAGTTGAAGTCCACCTATCTTAAGCATGGAATTCTAGGAGTTGTAGTCCACCTATCTGAAGCATGGAATTCTGGGAGTTGGTTCCCCTATCTTAAACATGGAATTTTAGAAGTCCACCTATCTTAAAGATGGAATTCTGAGAGTTAGGTCCACCTATCTGAACCATGGAATTCGAGGAGTTGAAGTCCACCTATCTGAAGCATGGAATTCTGGGAGTTGGTTCCCCTATCTTAAACATGGAATTTTAGAAGTCCACCTATCTTAAACATGGAATTCTGAGAGTTAGGTCCACCTATCTTAAACATGGAATTTTAGAAGTCCATCTATCTTAAACATGGAATTCTGAGTGTTAGGTCCACCTATCTGAACCATGGAATTCTGGGGGTTGAAGTCCATCTAGCTTAAGCATGGAATTCTGGGGGTTGAAGTCTATCTATCTTAAGCATGGAATTCTAGGAGTTCAAGTCCACCTATCTTAAGCATGGAATTCTAGGAGTTGAAGTCCACCTAGCTTAAACAGGGAATTCTGGGAGTTGGACCACAAATCTGAAGCATGGAATTCTTGGAATTGAAGTCCACCTATCTCCACCCATCTTTGAGGGACCAAGGTTGAAAAACACTGATCAACATTACCTGGATAGCTATCGGCATCATCTGTTGCTCCGAATTGAGGTACAACAGGCAAATTGGGGCTGCGAGAAACTGGTGCTTCCCATTCAGTTTGGTGGTCGGGATGTCCTCCAGGATCTTGTAGTCAGCGATGAAGAGGTTCCCCTTCTGGGTAGGAGAGAAAGAGATGAAGGAAGACAGGTGTGAATGCAACATAGGCCTGCAATTCTGGAAAATCCAGATTTCCCAGTTGGGACCTGAAGGATTCAGGACTTCTCTTCGCAATCATCAGAGGAGACCAACCCAGTGTCATTCGCATTTTAGAAAGGGGGAATAGCACTGAAGAATGTGTTTTGGGTTCTACCATGAGGGAAGAATGTGTTTTGGGTTCTACCATGAAGGAAGAACGTGTTTTGGGTTCTACCATGAAGGAAGAACATATTTTGGGTTCCACCATGAAGGAAGAACGTGTTTTGAGTTCTACCATAAAGGGCCCATCTCCCCAATCTGAATTCTATTCCGATTTAGCATCCTCCAACTCTAACAATCCTAAATTGCATTAACAGAGGGATTCAATCAAGATCAAGGGAGGTACTAACACCACTCTATAAAGTCTTAGTAAGACCACACCTAGAGTACTGCATCCAGTTTTGGTCACCACACTATAAAAAAGATCTTGAGACTCTAGAAAAAGTGCAGAAAAGAGCAACCAAGATGATTAGGGGACTAGAGGCTAAAACATACGATGAATGGTTGCAGGAACTGGGCATGGCTAGTCTAGTGAAGAGAAGGACCAGGGGAGACAGGATAGCAGTCTTCCAATATTTGGGGGGCTGCCACAGAGAGGAGGGGGTCAAGCTATTTTCCAAAGCAGCTGAAGGAGACCAGACTGCCACCTTGTCAGAAATGATGTAGGGTCTCCTGCCTGGATGGGGGTGGGGGTTGGACTAGATGACCTCCAAGGTCCCTTCCAACTTTGTTAATCTGTTTTCTGTTAAACTCAGATCCTTGTGAGGAGATCTTCTTGGAAGGTCGGCACCCCGAGCTATAAACATCCCCCTTTTATCGGTCTTCGGAAGGTTCTCAAATTCCCCAAACGGCCCATCTTCTCCCACCCATCCGATGGGTCCACCTAAAGTTACCTTCAGTTCTTCTTCAAGGGTGGACTTTCCCAAGCTTCCAGCCACCATCTCTTCCGTCACGGGGAGGTTTTTGGGGATCTCGGTGCATTGGCGGAGCAGGACGGGGTTGACTCCGTTGAGGAACTGGTACCCGAAGAAATCATCGTCCATCCAATGGTCCATGACGTATTCTGGATTTACAGAAAGGCTTCTTAGAGAAGGTTGTGAGGGCCTCTTTGCTACGGCTAAATATGGAGGCATTTAAGAAGGAAAGAAAGGGAAGGGAAGGGTAGGACAGGATACAACATGGTGATCGCACCTCCGGGGTGTAGTACAGGTATTTACAACCATTCGTTGAGTGACCGTTCGAAGTTACGAACGGCTGTGAGAAATGAGGACTCGTGCCCATATTTCACACTTACGACTAGGGTTAGTACTCACTTACTTGCCCTACCGGTTCGCTCACACGCAATACTTCTGCTCATGCACACGGCCTCAACGAAGTGTCTAAATCGGACGGCATAGAGCCGGGACAAGTGGACGGACCCACCAGCAATATCTGCTAGCGATTCAGCCGAACCGGTCTGAACCGTCCCGAACCGGCTGAATATCACCTCTGCTTACGGGCCTTTGAAGAATCCCCGTGGTTACGGGATCAAAATTTGGATGATTGGCAACGTATTTTAAGACGGTCGCCGTGTCCCCGGGCGGGGTGGGTGTCACGCGATCCGATTTTTGTGACCGCAATGATTCACTTTAGCGACATCGGCCAGCAAGGTCGTAAAATGAGGCAGAAAACTAGCTGTATTGCAAGAGAGAGATTAATCCTACATGTGTCGCAGTTGGCGGGATGGGGCGGATATTCTTTTAATAATCCAAGGGGAATAAAAATATCCAAGCGTCCTTTTGAGGTTTTCCTTCAAAAATAATTTATTGCGTTTATTTATCAAAGGTCCATCCCGCCCGTCTCTCAGTTGAAAGCAAGGAAAGGCGCGAGGGCCACAATGCAACGGAACAAGCGATGCATCTTTATTGCGAGAGAGAGAAAGAGAGAGAGAGAAAATAAAAGGCAATATCTGGGCGTTTGGGGACTTAGGAAAAAAAAAAGGAGAAAAACGGGAAGCCCCTTTGGAAAGGCATAAAATTATACGCAGAGTGGAGAAAACGGGAGAGGAAAAGCTATTCTCTTCCTCTCTTTCTTTTCTCATCTCCAGGAATAATCCGGTAAAGCTAAATAAATATTGGGAATAGAGGACGGGAAAAAACTATTTGTGTCTCTCTTGTTAATAACTTTTTATCATCTGTTCTCTCTCTTTCTCTCTCTTCATCCATCCATCCAACCTACCTTCCTACCTACCTACCTACCTATCTACCTACCTCTATCTATCTATCTCTCTATCTCTCTATCTCTATCCATCCATCCATTTACCCATCCATCCATCCATCATCTCTCTCTCTCCATCCATCCATCATCTCCATCTCTCCATCCATCCATCTTATCTATCTCCATCCATCCATCCATCCATCCATCCATCCATCCATCCATCCATCATCTCTATCTCTCCATCCATCCATCATGTCTATTTCTCTATCCATCCATCCATCATCTCTATCTCTCCATCCATCCATTATCTCTATCTCTCCATCCATCCATCTTATCTATCTATCTCCATCCACCCACCCACCCACCCATCCATCCATCCATCATCTCTCTCCATCCATCCATCATATCTATCTATCACCACCCATCCATCCATCATCTCTCTTTCCATCCATCCATCATCTCTATCTCTCTATTTATCCATCCATCCATCATCTCTATCTCTCCATCCATCCATCCATCCATCATATCTATCTATCTCCATCCATCCATCCATCCACCATCTCTATCTCTCCATCCATCATATCTATTTCTCTATCCATCCATCCATCAATCCATCCATCTCTCCATCCATCCATCTTTTCTATCTATCTCCATCCACCCACCCACCCACCCATCCATCCATCATCTCTCTCCATCCATCCATCATATCTATCTCTCTTTATCCATCAACCCATCATCTCTATCTTTCTATCCATCCACCATCTCTATCTCTCCATCCATCCCTTATCTATCTATCTATCTCCACCCACCCACCCACCCATCGACCCATCCATCCACCATCTCTATCTCTCCATCCATATCTATTTCTCTATCCATCCATCCATCCATCCATCCATCCATCCATCCATCCATCCATCATCTCTATCTCTCCATCCATCCATCCATCATATCTATCTCTCCATCCATCCATCCATCCATCCATCCATCCATCCATCATCTCTATCTTTCCATCCATCCCTTATCTATCTATCTCCACCCACCCACCCATCCATCCATCATCTCTATCTCTCCATCCATCCATCCATCATATCTATCTCTCTTTATCCATCCATCCATCATATCTATCTCTCTTTATCCATCCACCCATCATCTCTATCTTTCCATCCATCCATCCCTTATCTATCTATCTCCACCCACCCATCCATCCATCCATCTCTATTTCTCCATCCATCCACCCATCATATCTATCTCTCCATCCATCCCTTATCTATCTATCTATCTCCACCCACCCACCCACCCACCCATCCAACCATCCATCCACCATCTCTATCTCTCCATCCATCATATCTATTTCTCTATCCATCCATCCATCCATCCATCCATCTTTTCTATCTCCATCCACCCATCCATCCACCCATCCATCCATCCATCATCTCTCTCCATCCATCCATCCATCCATCCATCTCTCTCCATCCATCCATCCATCCATCATCTCTATCTCTGCATCCATCCACCCATCATCTCTATCTCTCCATCCATCCCTTATCTATCTCCACCCACCCATCCATCCATCCATCCATCCATCCATCCATCCATCCATCCTCTATCTCTCCATCCATCCCTTATCTATCTCCACCCACCCATCCATCCATCCATCCTCTATCTCTCCATCCATCCATCCATCCATCCATCCATCCATCCATCCATCATATCTATCTCTCTTTATCCATCCACCCATCATCTCTATCTTTCCATCCATCCCTTATCTATCTATCTCCACCCATCCATCCATCCATCCATCCATCCATCCATCCATCCATCCATCCATCATCTCTATCTCTCCATCCATCCATCCATCCATCCATCATATCTATCTCTCCATCCATCCATCCATCCATCCATCCATCCATCCATCCATCATATCTATCTGTGCCTGCCTGCCTGTCTGTCTGCCTATCATCTCTCTCTGTCTCCCTCCCTCCCTCCCTCCCTCTCCCTCCCATCATCTGCGCTATCTTGTTTCTGGACCGCTTGGCAAAAGGGAGACCCACCTGTGACGGGAGTTTTGTGAAACCAAAAGATTTTGCGGAGATCATCCAGACTCTCCCACGATTCCACCAGGTCCGAGAAGCCTTCAGCCTCAGTTCAATCTCCCTGCGAGGACAAGGACAAGGACAGGTGAGCTGGTGGGGGGTGGGGGATTCTGGGAGTTGAAGCCCCCCCCCCTCCCCATCTTCAAAGTTGCTAAGGCCGGACATCGCTGCGACAGCCTCCCTGGAATCGGAACCTTATTATTGAATTTAAATGGCAAATGTCCTCCAAGGTGGTGAAAAATTCCCTTGGTTTTGAACTTAGCGTGCGCTTGGCGGAGGGTCAGATTAGATGCCCTCAAGGTACATCTCCCAATCAGGATCTTCTGCGTTTCCAACATACGTTATCCTCTCTCTGTTTTACTAGGAGTGAAAGAGAGACCTCAAATGCTGACCTCCTAGAACAATTAACCAGTGGAACGCCTTGCCACTAGAAGTTGTGGGCACTGAAAACTGGACCGCCATTTGTCTGAAATGCTATTGGCTCTCCCGCTCGAGCAGAGGGTGAGTCTAGAAGACCTCCAAGGTCCCTCCCAGCTCTCTCATTCTTGTTCTGCCGAAGCTAAAAACCCAGATCCCGACCCACAAACGTCGGTTACTCACGACTTGAGGGTGCGAACGGCAAAGACGGTGGTTTTGCTGAGCGCATACTTTGAATTCGAATGCAGGTCATCGGTGGTGTGGGCATCCACGCACCTGGGCCAGCCCGGAGCGTAGTTCTTCCAGCTGTGGTGAGAAAATCCAGGCCCAAAGATTTTTTTTTTTTTTTTAACAGACACACATACACACAAAAGAGACTATGGAACTCCTGGCTACATGATGCAATAGGCGAAGAAGGTTATGCATTGGAGGTGAATTGCGCGTCGCGTTCTTCCCCAACCTGGCGCCCTCCACGGGGGCTGGGTTGCAAGGTCGTCGGTGCATGGGAATTATGGAAGTTGGAGTCCAAAAGGACAGCGGGGGTTGGGCACCAGGCAGGAGACAGAAATGCACAATTCTGCAAATCTTTGCAGAGAGGGAAAGAAGAAAGGGAAAAGGAGAGGAAGAAAGAGAGGGGAAACAAGAGTAGGAGAGAAGGTTAGAAGAAGGGAGGTGTGGGGGAAAGGAAGGAGAAGGAGAGAAGGAGAAGGAGAGGAGAAAAGAAGAAAGTAGATGGAGAGGGATAGAGGAGAGAAGAGAGGAAGGGGAGAGAAAGGGAAAGAAGAAAGGGAAAAGGAGAAGACGAAAGAGGGGAAACAAGAGTAGGAGAGAAGGTTAGAAGAAGGGAGGTGTGGGGGAAAGGAAGGGGAAGGAGAGAAGGAGAAGGAGAGGAGGAAAGAAGAAAGTAGATGGAGACGGATAGAGAGAGAAGAGAGGAAGGGGAGAGAGAGGGAAAGAAGAAAGGGAAAAGGAGAGGATGAAAGAGAGGGGAAACAAGAGTAGGAGAGAAGGTTAGAAGAAGGGAGGTGTGGGGGAAAGGAAGGAGAAGGAGAGAAGGAGAAGGAGAGGAGGAAAGAAGAAAGTAGATGGAGAGGGATAGAGGAGAGAAGAGAGGAAGGGGAGAGAGAGGGAAAGAAGAAAGGGAAAAGGAGAGGATGAAAGAGAGGGGAAACAAGAGTAGGAGAGAAGGTTAGAAGAAGGGAGGTGTGGGGGAAAGGAAGGAGAAGGAGAGAAGGAGAAGGAGAGGAGGAAAGAAGAAAGTAGATGGTGAGGGATAGAGGAGAGAAGAGAGGAAGGGGAGAGAGAGGGAAAGAAGAAAGGGAAAAGGAGAGGAAGAAAGAGAGGGGAAACAAGCGTAGGAGATCCCAGCTGAGTTGCCTGATCGGCAGAGAGGCTTTTCAAAGCATTAGAAAAAATGCTTTGAAAAGTTTTTTTTTAAAAAAGTTGGCCACGCCCACCCAGTCACATTACCCCCGCCCACCAAGCCACGCCCACCGAACCGGTAGTGACAAATTTTACATTTCACCCCTGCTTTGGGCTCCCGGTGGGTCCCCGAAGAGAGAAAAGGGGGGCAGGGTGGGTGGGGGGCTTTGCTCGACTCACCCGTAGCTTTCCTGCTTTGTGGCCAGCTCTTTCTTGCGATGGGCCAACAGGGTGGGGCTCCCCGCATCGTCTTCGATCGTTTTGGCTGCAGGAAAAAAGAGAACCGAAGGCCGGTTTGGGGGGTGGGGGTCAGAGTGGGGAAGTCGCCCCCCCCCAAAACACGGGACACTTGATGCCCGGGAGCTCAGCCTTCCCTAATGAACCGAGGAGGCTGTTGAGTGCTGGAAACTCTTTGCATGCTCAGAGGCACCGTTTCACCAGATCTTTTAATCCCACGTATCTCCGGCCTGGCACCCGGAGGTACCGGATATAGCTAATCCCCAGCCAGCAAGGGTGCTGGGGAGGCTGGTTATTGCAATACCATACATCGGGGTGGGGTGGGGGGCTTCATCGAATAATCTTTCTTCCTCCTGTTTTCCCCACAACGACAACCCTGTGAGGTGGGGTGGGCTGAGAGGAAGGGACTGGCCCAAAGTCGCCTTGCAGGCTTTCGTGCCTAAGGCGGGACTGGAACTCACAGTCTCCTGGTGATTGGCCTAAAGTTATCTAGTCGGCTTCATAGCGAAGGCAGGACTAGAACTCACCGTCGCCTGGTGATTGGCTCCAGACTCAACCAGCTGGTTTACATGCCTAAGGCAGGACTAGAACTCCCGATCTCCTGGTGATTGGCCCAAAGTCACCCAGCCGACTTTCATGCCTAAAGCAGAACTAGAACTCCCCATCTCCTGGTGATTGGCCCAAAGTTACCTAGCCAGCTTTCATACCTAAGGCGGGACTAGAATTCACAGTCTCCTGGTGATTGCCCAAAGTCACTCAGCTGGCTTTTAATGCCTAAGGCGGGACTAGAACTTTCAGTCTCCTGGTAATTGGCCCAAAGTCACTCAGCTGGCTTTTAATGCCTAAGGCGGGACTAGAACTCACAGTCTCCTGGTAATTGGCCCAAAGTCACTCAGCTGGCTTTCATGCCTAAGGCGGGACTAGAACTTTCAGTCTCCTGGTGATTGGCCCAAAGTCACTCAGCTGGCTTTTAATGCCTAAGGCGGGACTAGAACTTTCAGTCTCCTGGTGATTGGCCCAAAGTCACTCAGCTGGCTTTTAATGCCTAAGGCGGGACTAGAACTCACAGTCTCCTGGTGATTGGCCCAAAGTTACCTAGCCGGCTTTCATACCTAAGGAGGAACTAGAACTCCCTGTCTCCTGGTGATTGGCCCAAAGCCATTGATCTGGCTTTTAATAGCTAAGGCGGAACTAGAACTCACTAGTCTCCTGGTGGTCGAAGCGAGCACCTTAACCCGTATACCAGGCCATCTTTGGCCGTATCTTGAAGACCCTTCTCCAGAACCACCCACCCACCCAGCTGGGTCTGGGGCTGAGGGGGCTGGCTCACCTGCCTTTTCCCCTCCCTCCAGGGGTGAAATGCTCCCGGTTTGGACCGGATCACCTGATCCGGTAGCGATGGAGGCAGGTGGTTCGGAGAACCGGTAGCAAAAATCCCTGCCCCCCCCCATTGCCCAACTGAGCCGCGCAATCATCAGAGGCTTT
>JAXLNS010000009.1:3037210-3094710 GCA_037215915.1 Pantherophis vulpinus
TTCTCCTCTCCATATTTTCTACTGCTATTCTGTTCTGTTCTGTTCTGTTGTTGTGTTCTGTTCCGTTCCGTTCCGTTCTGTTCCGTTCCATTCCATTCCATTCCATTCCATTCCATATTTTCTATTCTACTCTATTCTATTCTATTCTATTCTATTCTATTCTATTCTATTCTATTCTATTCTATTCTATTCTATTCTATTCTAGTCCAGTCCAGTCCAGTCCAGTCCATTCCAGTCCAGTCCAGTCCAGTCCAGTCCAGTCCAGTCCATTCGATTCGATTCGATTCCATTCTATTCCATTCCATATTTTTCTACTGCTATTCTATTCTATTCTATTCTATTCTATTCTATTCTATTCTATTCTATTCTATTCTATTCTATTCTATTCTATTCTATTCTATTCCATATTTTCTATTCTACTCTACTCTACTCTACTCTATTCTATTCTATTCTATTCTATTCTATTCTATTCTATTCTATTCTATTCTATTCTATTCTATTCTATTCTATTCTATTCTATTCTATTCTATTCCATTCCATTCCATATTTTCTATTCTATTCTATTCTATTCTATTCTATTCTATTCTATTCTATTCTATTCTAGTCCATTCCATTCCATTCCATTCCATTCCATTCCATTCCATTCCATTCCATATTTTCTACTGCTATTCTATTCTATTCTATTCTATTCTATTCTATTCTATTCTATTCCATTCCATTCCATTCCATTCCATTCCATTCCATATTTTCTATTCTATTCTATTCTATTCTATTCTATTCTATTCTATTCTATTCTATTCTATTCTATTCTATTCTATTCTATTCTATTCTATTCCATTCCATTCCATTCCATTCCATATTTTCTATTCTATTCTATTCTATTCTATTCTATTCTATTCTATTCTATTCTATTCTATTCTATTCTATTCTATTCTATTCCATTCCATTCCATTCCATTCCATATTTTCTATTCTATTCTATTCTATTCTATTCTATTCTATTCTATTCTATTCTATTCTATTCTATTCTATTCTATTCCATATTTTCTATTCTATTCTATTCTATTCTATTCTATTCTATTCTATTCCATTCCATTCCATTCCATTCCATTCCATTCCATTCTTGCTGCTCTCCAAGACCCCAGTTTTAGAGATTTCATCCTCTTCTATCCCATCCTTTAGCGAGCCACAAACAGGAGCCAGACTGGCACCAAAAACAGGTGTGGACAGAGATGAGGGGAAGGCCAGCTCTGTAATTCACCTGACCTAAATCAGACTGACCTTCTTGGTAACCTTCCAGAGAAGCAACCTACCCATCATCCAGGCGAGGCACTCCATCAGGTCAGTGCCCCTGGCTTTTGGGCTGGGAGATCAAAGGCCCGTGAACCTTTTCCAAACCTATTTGGGGAGCAATTAGATTTAACTTTGAAAATGTTTTGATATTTATTTTTTATTTTTTTTTGGCAGGTCAAAAATCACTCAAGAGTTTGGGAACCTGAGCTCTGCTTTTTCAGAGATTCAGCTTGGGGTTTTTCGGTGTCCGAATAGAGCTGGAAGGGACTTTGGAGGTCTTCTAGTCCAACCTCCTGCTCAGGCAAGATGTCCTATACCAGGTGTCAGCAACCTGCAGCTCTGGAGCCACATGCGGCTCTTTGGGCCCTCTGCTGTGGCTCCATGTCATGTAATCCCACCACTGGCTGGTCCCGCTTCTCTCCCTCCTCTCCCAGTCACTCCTTGCCTGGCCTGGCCTTAGAAAGTAAGGGCAGTAGTGAGTTGCTCCCGGTTCAGCCCGGTTCGGCCGAACCGGTAGCGGTGATGCTATTACGTCACCGAACCGGTTCTCTTTCTTCGGGAGCTGGGCCCTCCCGCCTGCCCCCGCGTTATTCCACCCTTATATTTCTTCTTTTTCCGCCCAGCTGAGAGGTGCAGCAATCCACTCAGCTGGGCAGATTCGCAACGGGCTTGCGCAAAGCGCACGACCGAAGAGGCGATCGCGCGCGATGTGCGCGCACAAAGAGAACTGTGTAGTAAAGCCAGTTAGAACCCACTCCTGGGTAAGGGCGACGGCGGGGGATGGAGAAGTGGCCAGGGAAGAGACAGAGAGATACAGAGAGAGTGGGAGAGAGATAGAGAGAGAGAAGGGGGGAGAGATACAGAGAGAGAGAAGGGGGGAGAGAGAGTGAGAGAGAGGGGGGACGGAGAGATGTCAAAAGGATTTTGTGATTCCCGGTGTTTTTTAACAACTGGTTCTCTGCCCTAATGACCAGCTGGGTAGGCGTGGCTAGGGGGCGTCATGTGACTGGTGGAAGTGAGTGACGTCAAGCTGGCCACGCCCACGCAGGTTTTGTGGCTCCCGGTGTTTTCTTTTCTGTGGGAAACGGGTCCAAATGGCTCTTTTGAGTGTTTAAGGTTGCAGACCCTGTCCTGTCCTAGACAATTTCACCCAAGTGACTGTCCAATCTCTTCTTAAAAAACCCCCCGTGATGAAGCACCCACAACTTCTGGTGGCGAGTTGTTCCACTGGTGAATTGTCCTCACTGTCAGGAAGTTTCTCCTTCCTTTCAGGTTGCTTCTCGCCTCAATTCGTTTCCATCTGTTGCTTTTTTGTCCTGCCTTCAGGGGTTTTGGAGAATAGACATTCCATGATTCCATAAGGTTGATCCCCTCTTCTATGGGGCAGCCCCTCAAATACTGGAATACTGCTATCATGTCGTCGTCGTCCCCCAGCAATCTGGCCTATTGGACTGATCCAATCTCAACATTCTCCCCCCCCTTCCATCCCTAGGGATTGGTACGCCCTCCAAAAAGACGAGAAAAATTCCTAGCAGATACCGCAGAGGGATGCTCAGGCAGAAGAGAGCAATGGCGCCACCTGGAGACCGCAGAGGGTATAACCAGAGCCCTCCAGGTGCTACCGTCGTCCGACGCATTTGCAAGACTTTGACCTATTTTATTTTATTTATTTTTTTAAATTTAATTGTCGACCTTCCTTTTTCTCTCCCCTCCCGGGAACATTTTCATCCTCTGAGGGGATAGTCTGCAATTTAAAAAAATCATAATAATAATATTCGCCGTCTCCTTTGAACTCAAAAGACAGGGTGCAGATTTTGTTTGCGAGGTGAAGAGGATTATAATTCGTATTTTGAGAGTGCTTTTATGGATGGACCAACTTTGGGGGGGGGGTTTTTGGTCACTGTCTCGCTCCGGGACATCCTTTCATCCTCCCTGAGATTTCCTGATGGTTCTCCTATCCCAGAGGTCTGCAACCTTAAATCACTCAAAAGAGCCATTTGGACTCGTTTCCCACAGAAAAGAAAACACCGGGAGCCACAAAACCCTTCCCGTGCCTGACGATTTCTTGAGCGGCCACAAAACTAGCCTATGTCGTTGAATTAAACGTTCTGTTTTCTTCTGAAACTTTTCTTTTCTTGGATTTATCCATGGTTGGCCTACCAGGAGTTGAAAAGCTCAATAAATCGCATGTTGGCAGTTGTCGCACAATGGCGGTTGTGACGCATATTTTGAGTGACAGGGAGCCGCAGCAGAGGGGGTGAAAGAGCCACATGCGGCTCCAGGTTGCTGACCCCTGCCCTATCCAATCTCTAACCAGTTCTGACCTTACTGTTGTCCTCAATTCGGGTCTGAGCCTGGTGCCGAGGCCAATGATGGACGCCAGACACGAGGTGCGGGTTTTCGATGGCTTTTTATTGGGGTTACCCCAAGGAAAAGGGCTCCTGGCCAGTGGTGGGTTTCACATTTTGTTACTACCGGTTCGCCCCACGCGGGCACCCTCACTTCACATGCCTGCCTTCCGCACATATGTCCGGCCTCAAAAACATGCCTAAAGAGGATGGCATAGAGCCAGGGTGGGTTGCCTGGCCCACCTGCGATTTCCGCTACCAGTTCGCCCGAACCGGCTGAATACCACCTCTGCTCCTGGCTAACTGCCAAGAAGCCAGAACAAAGGATTAAGAAAGCTGTATACATTTTCCCTAAAGGAGAAGGTAGGACAAGGCGGGACGATAAGAAATATTACTAAAATAAACATTTTAGTAATAATTCTACAATTTGTTCTATTGGTCTTTAGTTGTCCCTATTCTTAATTCTTGGCCAGGAGTCAGCAATCTGTGGCTCTGGAGCCGCATGTGGCTCTTTCACCCCTCTGCTGCGGCTCCCTGTCACTCAAAATATGTGTCATAACCGCCATTGTGCGACACCCGCCGGCACGCGATTTATTGAGCTTTTCAACTCCCGGGTAGGCCAACCATGGCTAAATCCAAGAGAAGAAAAAAGTTTCAGAAGAAAACAGAAGGTTTAATTCCACTACATAGGCTTGTTTTGTGGCCGCTCAAGAAATCGTCAGGCACGGGAAGGGTTTTGTGGCTCCCGGTGTTTTCTTTTCTGTGGGAAACAGGTCCAAATGGCTCTTTGAGTGTTTTAAGGTTGCAGACTCCTGGCCTTGGCTAATGGATGCTCCAGGACAAAGGTGGGTTTCACATATTCTTTCCACCGTTTTGCCGCATGTGCGCACGCTCGCTTCACATGTGCGCTTTCCGCGCATGCCCCCAGCCTTCCGCGCATGTGCTTTGCTCGTGCGCGCCCCTTCCGCGCATGCTCCCAGCCTCAAAAACGTGGCTAAATACGACGGCATTATACCGGGGCGTATGGGTGGGCCCAACTGCAGTCACCGCAAGCGGTTCACCTGAACCAGTCCGAACCGGCTGAATACCACCTCTGCTCCAGGAGTTATCTAATACACATTCTATTTGCTGCAGGCCATCTCTAGTCCTAACTTTTAGCTGAGGCCTGCAAGTTGCTTAACTCTTGGTTGCTTTTATCAGCTTTCTAACTGCCCAGCATGGTTACAGGCTTTACACCTGCACATTTCCTGTGAAATAAATAGTCTTGCCACAATTACAGGCGTCCTGATTTACTTTCAAGCGTGTGTGTGTGTGTGTGTGTGATGACGTGGCTTTATTTCAGCAGACAGCTCATCACTACTCCAATGCCGAGACGAACCGGGTTTTGAATCTGCCTCCTACTGACAAGAATTCACATTTTTAAAAGGATTTATCGAAGGCCCAGTTCAATCGTCTTTGGCAAATTTCCAGGAAGCCGGTTTGAGAAATTCAGGCAGCAACCATCTCAGCTTCGTTTGGAGAAGATAGATTAGACATTTGGAAAGACCCTTGTGGTTCCCACCATAGACAAACGGCTGCAAAAATGGATGGAATTAGCAGAGAGGGTGAACCCGCACACAATTACTTTTGTTTCGACTTGGAAACCGTTTCTGGACTTTGTGCTCGGGGTGAAAAAAAAAGAAAGAAACTTTGATTCTGGGTTTTACCGATTAGATAGGTTTGTTATTATAGAAATGGCTAGTTTATGCTATTACGTAAAAGTAAAAAGTTGAGGTTAGGCGTACGTCGGAAGGGACCTTGGAGGTCATCTAGTCCAACCCCCTGCTCCAGCAGGAGACCATTACAGAATCGCAAAATTGGAAGGGACCTTTGAGGTCATCTAGTCCAACCCTCTGTGCAACCAGCATTTCCCTTATAGAAATACTCTAAAATCTGGAGGAAGGGAGGGGAGCAGTTTGCTTTAAATCCAGCTTCGAAATCCAAATCTCCAGCTTCCATATCCCAAAGTTATCGATTCATTTTTCCTCCAGCACTTTTTTCTTTTTTTTTAATTTGATTTATATGCCGCCCTTCTCCGGAGACTCAGGGCGGCTTACAATGCGCTAAGCAATAGCCTTCATCCTTTTCAATAAGCCGCACCGTGGACTTTTTAAATTGGCCCGCAAAAAAAAAAAAAAAAAAAAGGACAAAATCACACCGTTTTAGATCTAAGGCACATTTTTTTTTTTTTCAAAAATATATAAAAGTAATTTTCTTGTCTGCTTATTTAAAAGTCTAGTCCTCTCCGAAACACATCCGAAACGGGGGAAAAAAAACACCGCAAACACCCTAAAATATTAAGAACCCAGGCTGCCCTTAAAATTACAAAACGGTGCCATTATGGATGTGCAATGGCGAAATCCGCATCCGGGTTGCGACAGAACATACTTCATTTTTAAAACATGGTGCAAAACCGGCAGTAAATGATCCAAGTCGCGGGGCTGTTTCGCAACCCGGGGCGACTCGAAATCACGGAACGAGCTTAAAAAGACACTCCGGGCGGTTACCCACAAGAGAAATCTCGCCGACGCCACTGTCCTGGAGTTCACAAACCACAATTACACAAATGGTTGCCGTGTGAGAAGAACTCGATTTGAGGCTTCAGGCTGGAACCAGGCTCCGTTCTTCGTCTTGAGGCGACTTAAGACTTTGAAGTTGAAGTAACCACGAATAGATGTTCTCCTCAGAGGTGAATTTCACATATTTTTACCACCAGTTCGGCCTGCGCGCGCACGTTCGCTTCACACATGCACCTTCCGGCCATGTATTTGGCCTTCCGCACATGCACCCTGCCTCAAAAACGTGGCTAAATAGAACAGCATACCGCCGGAGCGAGTGGACAGGCCCATCTGCAATTTCCACTGATTCGCCCGAACCGGCTGAATTTAGTTCTCCTGCTGGTTTGGTTCTCCTGATACCGGTATTATCATTCTTTACCATTTTGAACCTTTCGTCCAGAAAAACCTGGAAGTTGTTGTTTCTCCCAGCCTAGGGGTGTCCCTCCCAAAATCCCATAATCCCCATCTCTTTACAGGTAAGCCCTCAACTTACGACCCACCGTAGAGAGCCCCAAATTTCTGTCGTTCGGCGAGACATCTGGGAAGTGAGTTTTTGCCCCGTTTTATGAGCATTCTTCACCCTGTGGTTAAGTGAATCACCGCAGCTGGTAAGGTTGTTTGGTGAATCGGGCTTCCTCGTCGATTTGGCTCGCCGGACGGTCGCAAAAGGGGATCACGTGACTTTAGGACACGGCAACGGTCGTTAAGTACCGTGTTTCCCCGAAAATAAGACCAGGTCTTATATTAATTTTTGCTCCAAAAGACACATTAGGGCTTATTTTCTGGTTAGGTCTTATTTTGGGGTGGAAATACAGTACTAAATATATCCATCTGACTGACAATCTTAACTGGGGCTTATTTTTGGGGGTAGGGCTTAATTTTCCGGTTGGCTCACCTCCAGCGTGCATGCGCATGCCGGCCAGTTGATTTTTGGGCCTTCTGGGCCCACCAGAAATACGGAAACAGGCTGTTTCCTGCCTCCGGAGGGCCTCAGGGGGTGGTGGGGAAGGGCCGTTTTTCTCTCTCCCCAGCCTCCAGGGCCTTTCTGGGAATCTGGAGAGGGCGGAAACGGCCTTCCTCACTCCACTGGAGGCCCTCCGGAGGCTGAAAACAGCCCGTTTGCCAACTTCTGGTGCGACCAGAAGTTGGCAAATGGGCCATTTCCGGCCTCTGGAGGGCCTCCGAGAGGGTGGGGAAGGCTGTTTTTGCCCTCCCCAGACTCCTAGAAAGGCTCTGGAGGCTGGGGGGAGCAAAAAATGGGCCTACCATGCCATCACGTGCCAGGAGCAGGGCGCATAGGTTTATGGGTGTGGGCGTGCACGCATGTGACCCCTCCCCCGCTCCTGGCACGCAATGACAAAAAGGTTAGCCATCACTGTTCTAAGTCTTTTTTTTCTTGCCGTTGTAACTTCGGAATGGTCACTAAATGAACTATTACCTACATTAGACAAAGATTTGATCTCATGATTGCGGCCGCCATCTTGGTTTTCTTTGATACCGTGAGCAAATTCCCCCGTCCCCAAGCCAAGTCATTCTTCATGATAGACCAAGCTACCTCTTCTCAAAGAGGTCTGCTCTCTTGAGGGATCCACCAACGAGTACAATATTTGTAGGACAGAAGCACCCAGAACAAGATCCAAACTCAACATCCTCCATGCTTAAGAGCTACCAAATCTATCAGGTTTCCGGTAAGGATGAGCGGACTGGCCTTCAACAAATATTCGGGTGGGGAAAAAAGCTGATTTTTGTTGTGGTGGTGCTGAATTTCAGTGCAAAGGTACAGAACCCCAAATTTGAGGGGTTTGAAGTTCCAGGGGGGCTGCAGGATAAAACATATGATGGTTGCAGGAACTGGAAGGTCTGGACCAGGGGTCTCCAAATGTGGCGACTTTTAAGACTTGGGGACTTCAACTCCCAGAATTCCTCAGCTACTTTAAGACTTGTGGACTTCAATTCCCACAATGCCTCAGTTACTTTTGAGACTTAAAATGGCTGAGGAATTCTGGGAGTTGAAGTCCACAAGTCCTAAAGCGGCTGAGGAATTCTGGGAGTTGAAGTCCACAAGGCTTAAAAGTGACTAAGGAATTCTGGGAGTTGGGGTCCATAAGGCTGAAAGCGACTGAGGAATTCTGGGAGTTGGGTTCCACAAGGCTTAAAGCGGCTGAGGAATTCTGGAAGTTGGGGTCCACAAGGCTTAAAACGACTGAGGAATTCTGGGAGTTGAAGTCCACAAGTCCTAAAGCGGCTGAGGAATTCTGGGAGTTGAAGTCCACAAGTCCTAAAGCGGCTGAGGAATTCTGGGAGTTGGGGTCCACAAGGCTTAAAAGTGACTAAGGAATTCTGGGAGTTGGGGTCCACAAGGCTTAAAGCGGCTGAGGATTCTGGGAGTTGAAGTCCCCAAGTCGTGGCCATGGTGGGCATTTTGACACAGGCTCAGATGCATTTTTCAGCCGCAGCAGAGGGGTGAAAGAGCCACATGCGGCTCCAGAGCCGCAGGTTGCTGATCCCTGACCTACAGAGTATGTAAAATCCGGCATTAAACTGTAGTAGTAACATAGGATGCTGCTTGTTTTCTATCCAGACCAGGCCACATAATTGTAATCCAGTTCAATCCGGTCCTCCTGCAGCACTCTGCTGGCCGAAAACGGGCCCTGCGGAAACTCCACGCGGGCCCCCACGCAGCCCATTTTAGCCCGCAGAGGTACCGCAGGCTGGTCCTTTGATATTTGCAGGCCGGCCTTGCGGGCCAGATTTAAGCACCTTTGAGTTTGACACCCCTGGTCTAATCTAACAAAGAGAAGGATTAGGGCAGTCTTCCAATATTTGGGGGGCTATCACAAAGAAGAGCGGGGGAGGGGGGTCAACCTATTCTCCAAAGCCCCCGAAGGCAGGAGGAGAAGCAACGGATGGAAACTAACCAAGGAGAGAAGCAAGCTAGAACTAAGGAGAAATTTCCTGTCAGGGAGGACAATTAGCCAGTGGAACCACCTGCCACCAGAAGTTGTGGGTTGCTCCATCACTGGAGGTCTTCAAGAAGAGACTGGACCGCCGTTTGTCCCGCAGGGTATCCGCTCGAGCACGGGTTGGACTAGAAGACCTCTAAGGTCCCTTCCAACTCTTTTGTTATTCCAGAAAGAAGCCCGCCGGATGGGCCAATCAGGTGGAGGCTGAGCTCCAGATCTCTGGATTTCATCGTCTCCATCCCCAAATCTAGATGGAGACACTGTTCTCAATGCAAGGTGGGTTGAGGTAATCGTAGGGGAGAGCCAACGACTGGTTCCGCTGGTCGATTTCCTCGGAAATGGCCGCCAGGCGGTTCTGAAACGTCTCCATCAGCCTCTTGGGTTCCTCTTCCACGAAATGGTGCTCCGGGTAGAACCCCAACGGTCTCTGGAAAAGATTTATGAGGAGAAAACATTTCGAGCGGCAAAAACCACTCGCACCGTTCGCCCGGAACAACGGCCTGGCTCCTGAGCCTGGCGCTCCCGTCGCCGTTTTTCTGGCGGGAAATTAGATCAAATATCTTTTGAGGTGCGCCTGAGGGAATAGAGGTTTCAGAGGAGAGACCCTGAAAAACAGGGGAGAAATCGTTTTAGGCCGGCAGACCTCGACTTACGACCCGTTCCTTGAGGGACCGTTCCGAGTTTTAAAAAGTAGTCCTTGACTTATGACCGTTTTTTCACAGGGACGACCTTTGCAGCATCCCCTTGATCGTGTGATAGAGAGGGAGGGAGGGAGAGAGAGAGAGAGAGAGAGAGAAAGAAAGAAGGAAGGAAGGAAGGAAGGAAGGAAGGAAGGAAGGAAGGAAGGAAGGAAGGAAGGAAGGAAGGAAGGAAAGAAGGAGGGAGGGCCTTCCTTCCTTCCTTTCTCCTTTCTTTTGCTCTTTCTTTCTTCTTTCTTTCTTTCTTTCCTTCTTTCTCTTTCTCTTTTTTTCTCTTTTTCTTTTCTTCCTTTCTTTTTCTTCCTTCCTTTCCTTTCCTCCCTCCCTCCCTTTCTTTTTTTCTTTCATCCTTTCCTTTCTTCCTTCTTTCCTTCTCCCTTTCTTTCTTTCGCTCTTTTTCTTTCGCTTTCTTTCCTTCCTTCCCTCCTTCTTTCTTTCTCTTTCTTTCTCCCTTTCTTTTTTCCTTTCTTCCTTTCCTCCTTTCCTCCTTTCCTCCCTCCCTTCCTTCCCCCTTTTTTCTTTCTTTCTTTTCTTTCTTTTTCACCCTTTCCTTTCTTTCTTCTTTCTTTCCTTCTCTCCCTTTCTTTTGCTCTTTTTCTTTCTCTTTCTTTCCTTCCCTCCCTCCCTCTTTCTTCTTTCTTTCTTTCTCTTTCTTTCTTTCTTTTCTTCTTTCTTTCTTTCTTTCTTTCTTTCTTTCTTTCTTTCTTTCTTTCTTTCTTTTTTTTCACCCTTTCCTTTCTTTCTTCTTTCTTTCCTTCTCTCCCTTTCTTTCTTTCTCTTTCTTTCACTTTTTCTTTTGCTCTTTCTTTCCTTCCTTCCCTTCTTCCCTTCTTTCTTTTTCTTCCTTTCTTCCTTTCCTCCTTCCTTCCTTCCTTCCCTCCCTTTCTTTCTTTCTATTTTCTTTTGCCCTTTCCTTTCTTCCTTTCCTTCCTTCCATCCCTTTTTCTTCCTTCTTTCCTTCCTTCCTTTCTCTCTCCCTCCTCCCTCCCTCCCTCCCTTGTAACCTTGTAATTGAACCCACAAGGAATTTGTCTCCGGTGCATAAGCTCTCACTGTACATCCAAACACCGAAGTGGTATCTCGAAGCCTACGCCGACTCCCGCAGTCCTTTCCCTCCTCTGGCTCGGGTATCCCCGCCACTTACCCGATCCCCGGCTTCGTTGCTCAGGAGCCAGAGGGAAGAGAGAGCAATGCAGGTAACGTTGACCTGCGGAATGGTCTTGAGGATGCCCTCCAGTGACGCGGAGCCCTTCACGATTGGCGGGGGTCTCCTCATGGTCGTGGGGACGTTTGGCATCCAGGCGCCGTAGTCAAACTGAGAACGAGAGAGAGAGAGAGAGAGGCCAGGTGAGCTGAGAGTTTGCAATGCCCAACCTGCAACGATCAGGGCAGGTGTTTCCTGAGAATGCGCTGAGGTTCGGGGGGCCAAATTGCAAGAGATTAGACTGGCTATGATTTCTCTTGTCATGAATGAAGATCATACTGAAATTTTGGGCCCAAATGTTCCAGGTTGGAGGCCACAAAGGAAGGGGGAGAGGGTTGAAAATTGTCAGGACAATTAGCGATAGGGGAAGGTTCGTAGCTCAGGGTTGAATTATGGAGTCCGTGGTGATGCCTGAGCTGGTTTGTATTCTTACTGACGTTTCCTGACCCAACTAGAGAGTAACATCAGTGCTGGAAGGGAGGTGGGTTTGTGGAGAGGAGGAGGAGGAGGAGGAGAAGGAAAAAGTGTGGTGGAGAAGGAGAAGGAGGAGTTGGGAGGGGGAGAGGGAGGAAGAGGAGGAAGAAAAAGGAGAGAAGAGAAGAAGAAGAGGAAGAAGGAAGAGGAGAAGAGGAGGAAGTAGAAGAAGAGGAGGAGGAGGAAGAGGAAGGAGGAGGAGAAGAAGAGGAAGAAAAGGAGGAAGAAACAGAAGAAGAGGAGGAAGAGGAAGAAGGAGGAGGAGGGGGAGACCTGTGGGGTCCTTGGTGCTCTCTAAGCTTGATGGTTTTCTTGCAGCTGTTTCATGACCCAACTAGGGAGTATCATCAGTGCTGGAAGGGTTTGGGGGGAGGAGGAGGAGGAGGAGGAGGAGAAGGAGAAGGAGAAGAGAGGAAGAGGAGGAGGAGGAGGAGAAGGAGGAGGAGGAGAAGAAGAAGAAGAAGGGAGGAGGAAGAAGGAGGAGGAGGAGGAGGAGGAGAAGAAGAAGAAGAAGAAGAAGAAGAAGAAGAAGAAGAAGAAGAAGAAGAAGAAGAAGAAGAAGAAGAAGAAGAAGAAGAAGAAGAAGAAGAAGAAGAAGAAGAAGAAGAAGAAGAAGAAGAAGAAGAAGAAGAAGAAGAAGGGAGGAGGAGGAGGAAGAAGGAGGAGGAGGAGGAGAAGGAGAAGGAGAAGAAGAAGAAGAGAGGAGAAGAAAATGTGGTGGAGAAGAAGGAGGGGGAGACCTGTGGGGTCCTTGGTACTCTCTAAGCTTGATGGCTGGTCTTCCAATATTTGGAGGGGCTGTCCCCAAAGAAGAGGGAGTCCACCTGTTCTCCAAAGCACCTGAGGGCAGGACAAGAAGCAACGGATGGAAAGTAATCAAGGAGAGAAGCAACCTACAACTAAGGAGAAATTCCCTGACAGTGAGAACAATTAACCAGTGGCACTTCAGAAGTTATGGGTGCTCCAACACTGGAGGATTTTAAGAAGAGATTGGACAATCCTTTGTCTGAAATGTTATGGTGTCCTGGTTGAGGAGAAGGTTGGACTAGAAGACCTCCAAGGTCCCTTCCACCTCTGTTACTTTGTTATGCTACTATCTACGGTAGGATGCTTCTCACCTGCCCACTGTTGACCGCAGCATGTTGAGCTGAACAGGTAAAAATGACCACGGTCAGGAATTTGGTGAGCTCCTCCGTGGTTGCCAGAGTTGAGGGAGCCCCCGACGCCTCTCGGCTTTGGAACGCTTCCTTGAAGATCTCCAAAACCCAGGCCTGGAGTTCGGAATCTCCTCTGATCCGGTCATCATTCCAGTAATAGTATCTGACAAAGCCTGCTACGAAGCTGGAAGAACAAGGACATTGAGTTGGAAGGTCTTCTCAAGACAGCTTTCCACCAACCTGGTGGACCTCGGACCACACGTTGGGCTTCGATTCCCAGAATCGCCAGTCGAAGGACGAAGAGAGTCAAGTCCATCTGGTGGTCCCAACAGGTGGAGAAAAATAGAAGACGTAGACCCTCCGAATGGAAGTTGGGTGGCTAAAGACCAAAACTGGACCAACAGACTTGACCAAGAGTCTTTTCTGACTCAGTCTTAGCAGAAGCAAGAAACAGACTCCTGGTCATGAAAAAAAACCTTTTTATTTACGTCTTGTGAATTAATGGCATCCACCCACCGAAAAGTCCAGGCAAGGAGTTAACTGTAGTAACAGACCTGATCAGTTCGTTGCAATAATTGCCAGGCCTTGAGCTCCCAGCCGAAAGGCTGCAAATTAAGTTCTGGCGAGCATTTTTTGCGGCACGAAACGCAATGAGCAAAATCTCCAGAAATACGAACGGTTGTCTCCTATGACCACCACTCCCTTTTCCTTCTATTTATTTCCCCAGTCAGGGAGGGGCCATTCAGCGTCCGCGTGTGCTTTGCTTCCCGAGTCGACTCCTTGTCCTCCATTGCTCCCCTCTCCTAACTGCTCTGCGCATACCACGTGCATCTGGAACAGGCCCCAGCTGTTCTTCCTCCTCACTCATCTCAGCCTCCAAAGGCAGCTGTCTCTCCAGTGGCTGGGAAATGTCAGACGGCCCTGGCTCTATCTCTGCGTCCGTCGCAGAGCATCCATCAGAGCCTTCCCCGGACTCCAGTGCTGGCCCACGTTCCTCCCCAACCTCCTCATCGTCCGAGTCTGCCCCCAGCTCCACTGGCAGCTGGTGGGCCACAACAGAGTCACCTGCCTTCCTCTCGGTCCCCCGTTCAGATTTCTGATTCTGTTGACTGCTTCATTATTCTCTTTCTGGTCCTTCCTCTGCAAGGTTAAGCCAGACTTGACTGGGTTTAGAAGCTAGGAAGATTTGAACCTGGTTAGTCTTTGGATCAGATTAACCTGGTTAATCTTTGAAGTCTCCCAGGATGGACTTCATGATCACAAGCTCATTCAGACTCAGCTGGAAGGGGAGGTTCATTTGAAGCTAATCTTCAATTTACGACCACAATGGAGCCCCAAATTTCCGTTGCTAAATGAAACAATTGTTTAAGTGAGTTTTGCCCCGTTTTACGACCTTTCTCAGTTGTTAAATGAATCCTTGCAGTAGTTAAGTTAGTCACACGGCTGTTAAGGGAATCTGACTTCCCCCCCGTTGACTTTGCTTGTCGGAAGGTCGTAACAGCGGATCACGTGGCCCCGGGACATTGCGATCATCCTAAATATGAGCATCCGAATTTTGATCACGTGACCTTGGGACGCTATGACCTTCATGAATACGAGCCAGTTGCCATGCATCTGAATTTTGAATATAATACAATGGTCATGTGAAAAACGGTCATAAGTCACTGGACACCACAAATGGTCATTAAATGAACTGTTGTAAGTCGAGGACCATCTGTACGTATCCTCTCTGGGTGGACCTGAACTAATATGAAAAAACCCAGGCAGGTTAGATTTGGATGGAAAGATATCAAGAAATATCAAGTTCTTATTTGGCAGAAGAAGACAATAGCAAAGACGTTGAAACATTTTGTTCCTGTCGGAATACATTTGGTTGAAATGGTATTTTATGTGCAACAACCACAGTTGTGTTCTGCCAGTAGATGGCAGTGTTTACAAGGTTGGATCTACAGTGTATGCTCTAGCAGAGTTTCTTGTTAAAACAGTTAAGCAGTAAAGCACATGGTGACTGTACTCTGTTTGATCTGTGATGATATATATATATAAACAGAATTTCTAACAGTTCCCAAGAAAACTGTGCGGTTGATCATGGAGACATCCGAGAACATCTTCAGAAACCCAAGACCAGACCTCACCTCTCTATGGCGGCCCAGATCTTGGTGGCATCATCTCGATAATAATAGTTGGCGACAGAGTCAACTCCACGAGCCTTGATGTCCTCCGGCAGGCAGAGTGAAGAGTAGGTCAATTGTTGAACCCCTCGGCTCACCAAGGAACCGATCCCTTCAAATCCGGCTGAGGTGGCCTGCAAGAGGGAGAAGGTTGAGTTGCTCACGGGTAGTCCTCGACGCACGACCAAAATTGAGCTACCAACGTACCATTGCCGAGCGACAGGGTGGTTAAGCGAGTTCTGCCCTCCTCCCAGTTTGGTGGCCTTGCTCGCCACAACTGTTAACGGAATCGCTGCCGCAGTTTAAGTGAGTGACACTGTTGTTAAGTGAATCTGGATTCCCCCGTTGAGTTTGCTCGTCAGAAGGTCGCAAAAGCTGGACACCCCCCCCCCCCGGGACACTGCGACCATCATAAATTCATGCTGGTGGCCAAGGCCTAAATTTTGATCACGTGACCTGTTGGGGATGCTTAACGATTTTTAACTAGGAGGACTAATCATAGATCACTGTCTGTTTATCTGTCTCTGTCTGTCCGTCCGTCCATCATCTATCAAGATCCATCCCTCTCTGCTTGCCTGCCTGCCTGCCTATCCATCCATCCATCCATCCATCATGCTCCATCCATTTCTCTCCCTACCTATCTCCCTACCTACCTATCCATCATTTAAGCTCCAGCCATATCTCTGCCTGCCTACCTATCCATCCATCCATCCATCTATCAAACTCCATCCATTTCTCTACCTACCTACCTATCTATCCATCCATCCATCTATCTACCTATCCATCCATCCATCGTTCAAGTTCCATCCATATCTCTATCTACCTATCATCCATCTCTCTCTCTCTCCATCCATCCATCCATCTATCATCTATCAAGCTCCATCCATCTCTCTCTCTGTACCTATCTACCTACCTACCTATCCATCCCTCCATCATTTAGGCTCCAGCCATATCTCTACCTACCTACCATCCATCCCTCTCTCTCTCCATCCATCATCTATCTATCTATCTATCTATCTATCTATCTATCTATCTATCTATCTATCTATCTATCTATCCATCCATCCATCCATCCATCCATCCACCCATCATCTATCAAGCTCCATCCATCTCTCTACCTACCTAACCTACCCATCCATCCATCCATCCATCCATCCATCTCTCTCTCTACCTACCTATCTATCCATCCCTCCTCCATCATTTAAGTTCCAGCCATATCTCTACCTACCTATCATCCGTCTCTCTCTCTCTCTCCATCCATCCATCTATCCATCCATCCATCCATCCATCCATCCATCCATCATCTATCAAGCTCCATCCATCTCTCTACCTACCTACCTACCTATCCATCCATCCATCTCTCTCTCTACCTACCTACCTACCTAACATCTATCTGCTCACCCGTCCGTCCGTCATCTATCTATCAAGCTTCTTAGCCACCCATCTCCCTCTCAGAGGGCTCTGGGAGGTTTTATCAGTGCTTTTATAACTGCACTAAATGAATGGCCGTAAACCGAGGACTACCCACTACCCAAGCTTCACTTGAGGACGAATTGAAGTCGGCATGAGCTTAATTATTTAATTGTTTTTTAAATTGTTTTTAAATTTTATATGCAATGTTTTATCTTGGCTGTACACCGCCCTGAGTCCCGCAGGAGAAGGGCGGTATAGAAATAATAATAATAATAATAATAATAATAATAATAATAATAATAATAATAATAATAATAATAATAATAATAATAATAATAATAATAATAATAATAATAATAATAATTGTTGCTCAAATGCCTTTAAGCCCTTTCTTTGTTAAAACTGCTGTATTCCAACAAATGCACCTTCTGCTTGTGGAATCCAAAAAAGAGAAGGAATGGAGAAGTGCAGGGATAAAAAGAGACCAGGCAGAGAAACTGCCCCAGAAGGTCCACCTTACCTGATCCATCATGCCACCTTTCCTGATCAGACGGATCCTGGCTAATATGTTGATCTGGAGCGTGTATCTTATGTGTGGAATCAGGAGCTGCAGAGGAGGAGGAGGAGGAGAAGCAATGAAGGCCTTCGGTCTTTGAGTTGGAGAAGGTTCTTGGAGACCACAGAGGTCAAGATTCAGAGCTTCTAATGGAGGACAACAGGGTGGCCATCACAACCTGTGACCAACCCTACCAAATGTGGAAAGCAGGTGATGTATCTGAACCTACTAGGTGAATAGGAAGTTCTGTCCCCGTCTCACACACGCACACAAACAGTCAGCCAGGGGTTAAATAAAGCTTGCAGACAATAAATTCCTTCGATAACAGGATTGGCAGCAACCCAGTAGCTGCTTGCCAAGAACTTTACTCACAGAGGGAGGGGTTGTTCCTCCGACAGATAAACCCAAACAAATACACAAAGCCACAGAATTGTCAAGTCCAGTCCGTATTAAATCCAAGGCAGGCAGATGACGTAGTTTCAGAGATACAATGCGACTCGCTAGTTGTTTAGTTTTGTCCGTCACAGAGCCTGAATGGCCACCACACCCCCTTTTATCCCCTGTGGGGTGTGGTCCAGTGACTCAGCTTAATCTCTGGCACGCCTCCTTTTCTGCTGCGTGCGCTTGTCTCTCCGACGCTGGCATGGATCCAGCCAAGACTTATCTCCATCACTGTCCGACTGCAACTGTTCGGAGATACCTGGCTCCTGGCCAATCTCTTCTCCTTCGGGAGACACCTGAGGCATTGCCAGAGAGGAAGGTCTTGGAGAGGGAGGCCTGGCCAACTCCTCTCCTTCACCTTCGGAGCCTTCTCCCTCCGATAAAACGGGCTCGGGGGTGGAGTCACAACATAGGAAACCTGGATTTGCACCTTCCAGAAGTAGATGGAGATGAGGACAGGGAGAAGACCTGAAGGGGACCAGTTCCTGAGGGTCAAAATAGGGGAACATGCTTGGTGGGACACCTCTCTCCAGGACAGAATAACAGAACGGCAGAGTTGGAAGGGACTTTGGAGGTCTTCTAGTCTGACCCTAACTCATTTCAGACAAATGGTTGTCCCCAATCTCTTCTTTAAAATCGCCACTCTTGGAGCACCCACAACTTCTGGAGGCAAGTTGTTCCACTGAGTAATTGTCAGGAGAGGACATAGGACAATTTAGTAGCATTTGAAGTCCATCTTCACCAAAAGAGAGACCCTCCCAGAGTTCACTTAAATTTCAGATGGACGTGACATCGTGGTGGGTCCGTCCAACTTGAAAAGAAGGAGGTGGGCTCCATACTTCACTTTGGAATATACCACGTTCCAGGAAGGAAAGTCAACCAAGTGAAGATGATGGTTTGTTGCACAGCCAGTCAGATGTTCAGACAGGATTTGGCCTTTTTTGTCCACCTCTTGGGTCCTTCCCAAGGACCCAGGATAGGCAGATGTGGATGTTTGATGGGGTTGAAGGCCACGTCATGGAATGTCAGCCCTTCCGAGTTAAGCTGCCTTTTGCAATTGACTGACGGGGATTCTATTAATGCTGTTCTAAGCAAACATCCTTTTGCAATTGACTGACAGGGATTTTGTCAATGCCATTCAAGTCAAGTTGTCTTTTGCAATTGACCGATGGGGATTTTGTCAATGCCATTCTGAACAAAGATCCTTTTGCAATTGACTGACAGGGATTTTGCCAATACCTTCTCAATCAAGCTGCCTTTTTGCAATTGACCGATGGGGATTCTGTCAATGCCGTTCCCAGTTTTCCTTCTGTTCACAATTGACCGATGGGGATTTTGTCAATGCCGATGGCGTTCAAGGGGTGTTTCCAGATGTTTTGGGACTGCACCTGATATCAGCACTCCAAACTACATTCGTTCCAGTGCTGTCATAAGGAGGAGAAGAGGGGGCAGCTGGCAAGAGGACGCTTGACTTTTCACCTACTTATTTTCCCTGAAGATAATATCCCCTAGGAGATGGGATGGGAGGGGGGACATTCCTGGGAGCTGAAGTAGTAGATATGGGGAGAGTGATTTGGAAGATGGCCAATGAGATGCAGAGAATTGGGGAACGGAAAGGGAAGGTTTGGGGTCAGGAAGTCAGTGCTGGCTATGACGAAGTCGGGGCCAGATTGTCGTGCTTAATAAATGAAAGATTTCATCAAAGACTATTTGTTTGGAAATGCAATTTATTTTGAGACGACACTGAAACCTGACACCAATAGTCCCGTATTGGGACTATTTTGCTTCCTTTTGCTATGGTTTTATGATTATTTGGGTCATTATTATTCAAACAGGATGTCCCTCGTTATTTCATATCAAGTTGTGCACTAAGCTTAGTTGTATTCGTTTCATGGACAGCCACCCCAAACCTCGCATTATGGGGAAGCTGGATGAATCCAGTGACAATATTCCTGTTTACCTGCGTCACAATTCATGTGAAATCCCCCCCCCCCAGTGATCTGTCTCCGTTGTGCCCTACCTTGAACACTGGATGGCACATGGGGAAGTGCCGTAGAGTGGCCATGGTGAAGATCTCGGCCATCAGGTGGGTCTTCAGCAGGTGGGAGATGTTCTGGTGGACCTGGAAATCGGCATTGCGGACCCACATCTTAGCCAAGGTCCAATCCCAGTGCGAGTCACTGGGAAGGAAAATGGGACTCTCGGCACCCGGGATTTGGCTGAGCTGCGAGAAGGAAGAATACAAAGAACGACAGGTGTAGAAAAAAGGATGAATGAACAAGGAGATTGAAAAAAAACGACATTTCCTCATCCTTCGCATCACTGATTGCTTTACCAGAACATTTATAGAACAGGGGAGAGGAGTGGTGCGGTGGCCTAGAGGTGGAGCTCTCGCCTCACAATCGGGAGGCTGGGAGTTCGATCCTAGGTAGAAGCAGATATTTCTCTCTCTGGGCACGATGAGAATGTATCTGCTGAACAAAACTCCGCAATGGCGACAGGGAAGGGCATCCGGCCAGTAAAAAACACTCTGCTAACTCCATTCAGTTGCCCAGACGCCAACCCGCGAGGGATGATGGGCTCGTTAAATGACGGTGATGATTTATAGAACAGTGGACCGTTCTAGGTAGCCGTCCACTTACGACCGTTCATTTAGTGACCGTTCACAGTCACAATGGCGCTGAAAAAAAGTGTACTTACGATCAATTTTCACTGTTTTGTTTTACCTGGATTGCTATCGGTACGAGATTGCCAGAAGATGTCTGGTGGAACAGGCACAAAGGGACAGCCAGGTACTGCTGTTCCCCTTGGATGACGTTGGTCGGGATTCCTTGGAGGATCTTGTAGTCCACTATGAAGATGTTCCCCTTCTTTAAACAGAAGAAAGAGAAAAAGAGAGAGGGGGGAGGGAGGGGAAGGGAGAGACAGAGACAGAGAGAAAAAGAAAGAGAGAGACAGAGAAAGAAAGAAAGAAAGAAAGAAAGAAAGAAAGAAAGAAAGAAAGAAGTTAGAGAGTTCCTTGCTATCATCCGAAAACCAGCCAACCCTCACTGTCAAAAATGTAGCCCACAACAAGATCTTTCTGTGTGTCCATGGGGAAAGTTCAGAAAGACCAGAAGGTCAAGAGGTGGCTTCAGAAAGACCAGAAGGCCAAGAGGTAGCTTCAGAAAGACCAGAAGGTCAAGAGGGTGGCTTCAGAAAGACCAGAAGGTCAAGAGGTGGCTTCAGAAAGACCAGAAGGTCAAGAGGAGGCTTCAGAAAGACCAGAAGGTCAAGAGGGTGGCTTCAGAAAGACCAGAAGGTCAAGAGGTGGCTTCAGAAAGACCAGAAGGTCAAGAGGAGGCTTCAGAAAGACCAGAAGGTCAAGAGGTGGCTTCAGAAAGACCAGAAGGTCAAGAGGTGGCTTCAGAAAGACCAGAAGGTCAAGAGGTGGCTTCAGAAAGACCAGAAGGTCAAGAGGGTGGCTTCAGAAAGACCAGAAGGTCAAGAGGTGGCTTCAGAAAGACCAGAAGGTCAAGAGGTGGCTTCAGAAAGACCAGAAGGTCAAGAGGTGGCTTCAGAAAGACCAGAAGGTCAAGAGGTGGCTTCAGAAAGACCAGAAGGTCAAGAGGTGGCTTCAGAAAGACCAGAAGGTCAAGAGGGTGGCTTCAGAAAGACCAGAAGGCCAAGAGGTGGCTTCAGAAAGACCAGAAGGTCAAGAGGTGGCTTCAGAAAGACCAGAAGGTCAAGAGGGTGGCTTCAGAAAGACCAGAAGGTCAAGAGGTGGCTTCAGAAAGACCAGAAGGTCAAGAGGAGGCTTCAGAAAGACCAGAAGGCCAAGAGGTGCCTTCAGAAAGACCAGAAGGTCAAGAGGTGGCTTCAGAAAGACCAGAAGGCCAAGAGGTGGCTTCAGAAAGACCAGAAGGTCAAGAGGAGGCTTCAGAAAGACCAGAAGGTCAAGAGGAGGCTTCAGAAAGACCAGAAGGTCAAGAGGTGGCTTCAGAAAGACCAGAAGGTCAAGAGGTGGCTTCAGAAAGACCAGAAGGTCAAGAGGGTGGCTTCAGAAAGACCAGAAGGTCAAGAGGTGGCTTCAGAAAGACCAGAAGGTCAAGAGGTGGCTTCAGAAAGACCAGAAGGTCAAGAGGTGGCTTCAGAAAGACCAGAAGGTCAAGAGGTGGCTTCAGAAAGACCAGAAAGACCAGAAGGTCAAGAGGTGGCTTCAGAAAGACCAGAAGGTCAAGAGGGTGGCTTCAGAAAGACCAGAAGGCCAAGAGGTGGCTTCAGAAAGACCAGAAGGTCAAGAGGTGGCTTCAGAAAGACCAGAAGGTCAAGAGGGTGGCTTCAGAAAGACCAGAAGGTCAAGAGGTGGCTTCAGAAAGACCAGAAGGTCAAGAGGTGGCTTCAGAAAGACCAGAAAGTCAAGAGGAGGCTTCAGAAAGACCAGAAGGCCAAGAGGTGGCTTCAGAAAGACCAGAAGGCCAAGAGGTGGCTTCAGAAAGACCAGAAGGTCAAGAGGTGGCTTCAGAAAGACCAGAAGGCCAAGAGGAGGCTTCAGAAAGACCAGAAGGTCAAGAGGTGGCTTCAGAAAGACCAGAAGGTCAAGAGGAGGCTTCAGAAAGACCAGAAGGTCAAGAGGTGGCTTCAGAAAGACCAGAAGGTCAAGAGGAGGCTTCAGAAAGACCAGAAGGTCAAGAGGAGGCTTCAGAAAGACCAGAAGGTCAAGAGGTGGCTTCAGAAAGACCAGAAGGACAAGAGGTGGCTTCAGAAAGACCAGAAGGTCAAGAGGTGGCTTCAGAAAGACCAGAAGGCCAAGAGGTGGCTTCAGAAAGACCAGAAGGCCAAGAGGAGGCTTCAGAAAGACCAGAAGGCCAAGAGGTGGCTTCAGAAAGACCAGAAGGTCAAGAGGAGGCTTCAGAAAGACCAGAAGGCCAAGAGGTGGCTTCAGAAAGACCAGAAGGTCAAGAGGTGGCTTCAGAAAGACCAGAAGGCCAAGAGGTGGCTTCAGAAAGACCAGAAGGTCAAGAGGTGGCTTCAGAAAGACCAGAAGGCCAAGAGGTGGCTTCAGAAAGACCAGAAGGTCAAGGGGTGGCTTCAGAAAGACCAGAAGGTCAAGAGGTGGCTTCAGAAAGACCAGAAGGCCAAGAGGAGGCTTCAGAAAGACCAGAAGGCCAAGAGGTGGCTTCAGAAAGACCAGAAGGCCAAGAGGTGGCTTCAGAAAGACCAGAAGGTCAAGAGGTGGCTTCAGAAAGACCAGAAGGTCAAGAGGTGGCTTCAGAAAGACCAGAAGGTCAAGGGGTGGCTTCAGAAAGACCAGAAGGTCAAGAGGAGGCTTCAGAAAGACCAGAAGGCCAAGAGGAGGCTTCAGAAAGACCAGAAGGTCAAGAGGTGGATTCAGAAAGACCAGAAGGTCAAGAGGTGGATTCAGAAAGACCAGAAGGTCAAGAGGTGGATTCAGAAAGACCAGAAGGTCAAGAGGTGGATTCAGAAAGACCAGAAGGTCAAGAGGTGGATTCAGAAAGACCAGAAGGTCAGGAGGTGGCTTCAGAAAGACCAGAAGGTCAAGAGGTAGCTTCAGAAAGACCAGAAGGCCAAGAGGAGGCTTCAGAAAGACCAGAAGGCCAAGAGGTGGCTTCAGAAAGACCAGAAGGTCAAGAGGTGGCTTCAGAAAGACCAGAAAGACCAGAAGGTCAAGAGGTGGCTTCAGAAAGACCAGAAGGCCAAGAGGAGGCTTCAGAAAGACCAGAAGGTCAAGAGGTAGCTTCAGAAAGACCAGAAGGTCAAGAGGTGGCTTCAGAAAGACCAGAAGGCCAAGAGGAGGCTTCAGAAAGACCAGAAGGTCAAGAGGTGGCTTCAGAAAGACCAGAAGGCCAAGAGGTGGCTTCAGAAAGACCAGAAGGTCAAGAGGGTGGCTTCAGAAAGACCAGAAGGCCAAGAGGTGGCTTCAGAAAGACCAGAAGGTCAAGAGGTGGCTTCAGAAAGACCAGAAGGTCAAGAGGGTGGCTTCAGAAAGACCAGAAGGTCAAGAGGTGGCTTCAGAAAGACCAGAAGGTCAAGAGGAGGCTTCAGAAAGACCAGAAGGCCAAGAGGTGCCTTCAGAAAGACCAGAAGGTCAAGAGGTGGCTTCAGAAAGACCAGAAGGCCAAGAGGAGGCTTCAGAAAGACCAGAAGGTCAAGAGGAGGCTTCAGAAAGACCAGAAGGTCAAGAGGTGGCTTCAGAAAGACCAGAAGGTCAAGAGGTGGCTTCAGAAAGACCAGAAGGTCAAGAGGGTGGCTTCAGAAAGACCAGAAGGTCAAGAGGTGGCTTCAGAAAGACCAGAAGGTCAAGAGGTGGCTTCAGAAAGACCAGAAGGTCAAGAGGTGGCTTCAGAAAGACCAGAAGGTCAAGAGGTGGCTTCAGAAAGACCAGAAGGTCAAGAGGTGGCTTCAGAAAGACCAGAAGGTCAAGAGGGTGGCTTCAGAAAGACCAGAAGGCCAAGAGGTGGCTTCAGAAAGACCAGAAGGTCAAGAGGTGGCTTCAGAAAGACCAGAAGGTCAAGAGGGTGGCTTCAGAAAGACCAGAAGGTCAAGAGGTGGCTTCAGAAAGACCAGAAGGTCAAGAGGAGGCTTCAGAAAGACCAGAAGGTCAAGAGGAGGCTTCAGAAAGACCAGAAGGCCAAGGGGTGGCTTCAGAAAGACCAGAAGGCCAAGAGGAGGCTTCAGAAAGACCAGAAGGTCAAGAGGTGGCTTCAGAAAGACCAGAAGGTCAAGAGGTGGCTTCAGAAAGACCAGAAGGACAAGAGGTGGCTTCAGAAAGACCAGAAGGCCAAGAGGTGGCTTCAGAAAGACCAGAAGGCCAAGAGGAGGCTTCAGAAAAGACCAGAAGGTCAAGAGGTGGCTTCAGAAAGACCAGAAGGTCAAGAGGAGGCTTCAGAAAGACCAGAAGGCCAAGAGGTGGCTTCAGAAAGACCAGAAGGTCAAGAGGTGGCTTCAGAAAGACCAGAAGGACAAGAGGTGGCTTCAGAAAGACCAGAAGGCCAAGAGGTGGCTTCAGAAAGACCAGAAGGTCAAGAGGTGGCTTCAGAAAGACCAGAAGGTCAAGAGGGTGGCTTCAGAAAGACCAGAAGGTCAAGAGGTGGCTTCAGAAAGACCAGAAGGTCAAGAGGAGGCTTCAGAAAGACCAGAAGGCCAAGAGGTGCCTTCAGAAAGACCAGAAGGTCAAGAGGTGGCTTCAGAAAGACCAGAAGGC
Source organism: Pantherophis vulpinus (assembly GCA_037215915.1). NCBI lineage: Eukaryota > Metazoa > Chordata > Lepidosauria > Squamata > Colubridae > Pantherophis > Pantherophis vulpinus. Next base: position 3,061,729 of record JAXLNS010000009.1, read on the forward strand.
CAAGAGGAGGCTTCAGAAAGACCAGAAGGTCAAGAGGAGGCTTCAGAAAGACCAGAAGGTCAAGAGGTGGCTTCAGAAAGACCAGAAGGTCAAGAGGTGGCTTCAGAAAGACCAGAAGGTCAAGAGGGTGGCTTCAGAAAGACCAGAAGGTCAAGAGGTGGCTTCAGAAAGACCAGAAGGTCAAGAGGTGGCTTCAGAAAGACCAGAAGGTCAAGAGGTGGCTTCAGAAAGACCAGAAGGTCAAGAGGTGGCTTCAGAAAGACCAGAAGGTCAAGAGGTGGCTTCAGAAAGACCAGAAGGTCAAGAGGGTGGCTTCAGAAAGACCAGAAGGCCAAGAGGTGGCTTCAGAAAGACCAGAAGGTCAAGAGGTGGCTTCAGAAAGACCAGAAGGTCAAGAGGGTGGCTTCAGAAAGACCAGAAGGTCAAGAGGTGGCTTCAGAAAGACCAGAAGGTCAAGAGGAGGCTTCAGAAAGACCAGAAGGTCAAGAGGAGGCTTCAGAAAGACCAGAAGGCCAAGGGGTGGCTTCAGAAAGACCAGAAGGCCAAGAGGAGGCTTCAGAAAGACCAGAAGGTCAAGAGGTGGCTTCAGAAAGACCAGAAGGTCAAGAGGTGGCTTCAGAAAGACCAGAAGGACAAGAGGTGGCTTCAGAAAGACCAGAAGGCCAAGAGGTGGCTTCAGAAAGACCAGAAGGCCAAGAGGAGGCTTCAGAAAGACCAGAAGGTCAAGAGGTGGCTTCAGAAAGACAAGAAGGCCAAGAGGTGGCTTCAGAAAGACCAGAAGGCCAAGAGGTGGCTTCAGAAAGACCAGAAGGTCAAGAGGTGGCTTCAGAAAGACCAGAAGGCCAAGAGGAGGCTTCAGAAAGACCAGAAGGTCAAGAGGAGGCTTCAGAAAGACCAGAAGGTCAAGAGGTGGCTTCAGAAAGACCAGAAGGTCAAGAGGAGGCTTCAGAAAGACCAGAAGGCCAAGAGGTGGCTTCAGAAAGACCAGAAGGTCAAGAGGTGGCTTCAGAAAGACCAGAAGGACAAGAGGTGGCTTCAGAAAGACCAGAAGGTCAAGAGGTGGCTTCAGAAAGACCAGAAGGACAAGAGGTGGCTTCAGAAAGACCAGAAGGCCAAGAGGTGGCTTCAGAAAGACCAGAAGGTCAAGAGGTGGCTTCAGAAAGACCAGAAGGCCAAGAGGTGGCTTCAGAAAGACCAGAAGGTCAAGAGGTGGCTTCAGAAAGACCAGAAGGCCAAGAGATGGCTTCAGAAAGACCAGAAGGCCAAGAGGTGGCTTCAGAAAGACCAGAAGGCCAAGAGGAGGCTTCAGAAAGACCAGAAGGTCAAGAGGTGGCTTCAGAAAGACCAGAAGGCCAAGAGGTGGCTTCAGAAAGACCAGAAGGTCAAGAGGTGGCTTCAGAAAGACCAGAAGGTCAAGAGGTGGCTTCAGAAAGACCAGAAGGCCAAGAGGTGGCTTCAGAAAGACCAGAAGGCCAAGAGGAGGCTTCAGAAAGACCAGAAGGTCAAGAGGAGGCTTCAGAAAGACCAGAAGGTCAAGAGGTGGCTTCAGAAAGACCAGAAGGTCAAGAGGAGGCTTCAGAAAGACCAGAAGGCCAAGAGGTGGCTTCAGAAAGACCAGAAGGTCAAGAGGTGGCTTCAGAAAGACCAGAAGGACAAGAGGTGGCTTCAGAAAGACCAGAAGGTCAAGAGGTGGCTTCAGAAAGACCAGAAGGACAAGAGGTGGCTTCAGAAAGACCAGAAGGCCAAGAGGTGGCTTCAGAAAGACCAGAAGGTCAAGAGGAGGCTTCAGAAAGACCAGAAGGCCAAGAGGTGGCTTCAGAAAGACCAGAAGGTCAAGAGGTGGCTTCAGAAAGACCAGAAGGACAAGAGGTGGCTTCAGAAAGACCAGAAGGTCAAGAGGTGGCTTCAGAAAGACCAGAAGGACAAGAGGTGGCTTCAGAAAGACCAGAAGGCCAAGAGGTGGCTTCAGAAAGACCAGAAGGTCAAGAGGTGGCTTCAGAAAGACCAGAAGGTCAAGAGGTGGCTTCAGAAAGACCAGAAGGTCAAGAGGTGGCTTCAGAAAGACCAGAAGGTCAAGAGGGTGGCTTCAGAAAGACCAGAAGGTCAAGAGGTGGCTTCAGAAAGACCAGAAGGTCAAGAGGTGGCTTCAGAAAGACCAGAAGGTCAAGAGGTGGCTTCAGAAAGACCAGAAGGTCAAGAGGTGGCTTCAGAAAGACCAGAAGGTCAAGAGGGTGGCTTCAGAAAGACCAGAAGGCCAAGAGGTGGCTTCAGAAAGACCAGAAGGTCAAGAGGTGGCTTCAGAAAGACCAGAAGGTCAAGAGGGTGGCTTCAGAAAGACCAGAAGGTCAAGAGGTGGCTTCAGAAAGACCAGAAGGTCAAGAGGAGGCTTCAGAAAGACCAGAAGGTCAAGAGGAGGCTTCAGAAAGACCAGAAGGCCAAGGGGTGGCTTCAGAAAGACCAGAAGGCCAAGAGGAGGCTTCAGAAAGACCAGAAGGTCAAGAGGTGGCTTCAGAAAGACCAGAAGGTCAAGAGGTGGCTTCAGAAAGACCAGAAGGACAAGAGGTGGCTTCAGAAAGACCAGAAGGCCAAGAGGTGGCTTCAGAAAGACCAGAAGGCCAAGAGGAGGCTTCAGAAAGACCAGAAGGTCAAGAGGTGGCTTCAGAAAGACAAGAAGGCCAAGAGGTGGCTTCAGAAAGACCAGAAGGCCAAGAGGTGGCTTCAGAAAGACCAGAAGGTCAAGAGGTGGCTTCAGAAAGACCAGAAGGCCAAGAGGAGGCTTCAGAAAGACCAGAAGGTCAAGAGGAGGCTTCAGAAAGACCAGAAGGTCAAGAGGTGGCTTCAGAAAGACCAGAAGGTCAAGAGGAGGCTTCAGAAAGACCAGAAGGCCAAGAGGTGGCTTCAGAAAGACCAGAAGGTCAAGAGGTGGCTTCAGAAAGACCAGAAGGACAAGAGGTGGCTTCAGAAAGACCAGAAGGTCAAGAGGTGGCTTCAGAAAGACCAGAAGGACAAGAGGTGGCTTCAGAAAGACCAGAAGGCCAAGAGGTGGCTTCAGAAAGACCAGAAGGTCAAGAGGTGGCTTCAGAAAGACCAGAAGGCCAAGAGGTGGCTTCAGAAAGACCAGAAGGTCAAGAGGTGGCTTCAGAAAGACCAGAAGGCCAAGAGGTGGCTTCAGAAAGACCAGAAGGCCAAGAGGTGGCTTCAGAAAGACCAGAAGGCCAAGAGGAGGCTTCAGAAAGACCAGAAGGTCAAGAGGTGGCTTCAGAAAGACCAGAAGGCCAAGAGGTGGCTTCAGAAAGACCAGAAGGTCAAGAGGTGGCTTCAGAAAGACCAGAAGGCCAAGAGGTGGCTTCAGAAAGACCAGAAGGTCAAGGGGTGGCTTCAGAAAGACCAGAAGGTCAAGGGGTGGCTTCAGAAAGACCAGAAGGCCAAGAGGAGGCTTCAGAAAGACCAGAAGGCCAAGAGGTGGCTTCAGAAAGACCAGAAGGCCAAGAGGTGGCTTCAGAAAGACCAGAAGGTCAAGAGGTGGCTTCAGAAAGACCAGAAGGTCAAGAGGTGGCTTCAGAAAGACCAGAAGGTCAAGGGGTGGCTTCAGAAAGACCAGAAGGTCAAGAGGAGGCTTCAGAAAGACCAGAAGGCCAAGAGGAGGCTTCAGAAAGACCAGAAGGCCAAGAGGAGGCTTCAGAAAGACCGGAAGGCCAAGAGGAGGCTTCAGAAAGACCGGAAGGCCAAGAGGAGGCTTCAGAAAGACCAGAAGGTCAAGAGGAGGCTTCAGAAAGACCAGAAGGTCAAGAGGTGGCTTCAGAAAGACCAGAAGGTCAAGAGGTGGCTTCAGAAAGACCAGAAGGTCAAGAGGTGGATTCAGAAAGACCAGAAGGTCAAGAGGTGGATTCAGAAAGACCAGAAGGTCAAGAGGTGGATTCAGAAAGACCAGAAGGTCAAGAGGTGGATTCAGAAAGACCAGAAGGTCAGGAGGTGGCTTCAGAAAGACCAGAAGGTCAAGAGGTAGCTTCAGAAAGACCAGAAGGCCAAGAGGAGGCTTCAGAAAGACCAGAAGGCCAAGAGGTGGCTTCAGAAAGACCAGAAGGTCAAGAGGTGGCTTCAGAAAGACCAGAAAGACCAGAAGGTCAAGAGGTGGCTTCAGAAAGACCAGAAGGCCAAGAGGAGGCTTCAGAAAGACCAGAAGGTCAAGAGGTAGCTTCAGAAAGACCAGAAGGTCAAGAGGTGGCTTCAGAAAGACCAGAAGGTCAAGAGGTAGCTTCAGAAAGACCAGAAGGTCAAGAGGTAGCTTCAGAAAGACCAGAAGGTCAAGAGGTAGCTTCAGAAAGACCAGAAGGTCAAGAGGTGGCTTCAGAAAGACCAGAAGGTCAAGAGGTAGCTTCAGAAAGACCAGAAGGTCAAGAGGTAGCTTCAGAAAGACCAGAAGGCCAAGAGGTGGCTTCAGAAAGACCAGAAGGCCAAGAGGAGGCTTCAGAAAGACCAGAAGGCCAAGAGGAGGCTTCAGAAAGACCAGAAGGCCAAGAGGAGGCTTCAGAAAGACCAGAAGGTCAAGAGGTGGCTTCAGAAAGACCAGAAGGTCAAGAGGTAGCTTCAGAAAGACCAGAAGGCCAAGAGGTGGCTTCAGAAAGACCAGAAGGCCAAGAGGTGGCTTCAGAAAGACCAGAAGGTCAAGAGGTGGCTTCAGAAAGACCAGAAGGTCAAGAGGTGGCTTCAGAAAGACCAGAAGGTCAAGAGGAGGCTTCAGAAAGACCAGAAGGTCAAGAGGTGGCTTCAGAAAGACCAGAAGGTCAAGAGGTGGCTTCAGAAAGACCAGAAGGTCAAGAGGAGGCTTCAGAAAGACCAGAAGGCCAAGAGGAGGCTTCAGAAAGACCAGAAGGTCAAGAGGGTGGCTTCAGAAAGACCAGAAGGTCAAGGGGTGGATTCAGAAAGACCAGAAGGTCAAGAAGTTGGCTTCAGAAAGACCAGAAGTCAAGAGAGCCAAGGGTGGAGTCGCAACCACAACTTCCCTCTATTGACTCTCCCTGGAGATTCCCCAGTTCCTCCACCGAGAAAGTCACTAGGTCAACACAACCCTAATGAGGTTCTTGGTGGAACGCAACCGCAAGTCACTCAAGAATGCTAGAAACCACGTCCCAGTCACCTGCACTTCTTCCGAGAGAGTGGTGGCTTTTCCAAGGGACTCGGCGACCATCTCCTGGGTCACAGGGAAGTTGGCCGGGATCTCCGTGCATTTCTCAATCACCAAAGGGTTGACCCCATTCAGATACTGGTAGCCAAAGAAGGTATCTTCTAGCCAGTGATCAGCAACGTACTCTGGAGAACCGGAGAAAATCGAAAGCAAAATGAGGGTGACTTTCTGATGGATTATGAAGATCACTCTGAAGATCTTGAAGGCCATTCTGAAGATCTTGAAGATGGGAGGATCTGGATGGAGAATTCTTGGAAGATTAAAAACGCTCTCTTCGTGCATTCTTGCAGAAAGGAGAAGGACATTATTTTAGGGAGACAACTGGGATCTCGTGTCCAATTTGAGTAGGAATGCAATTAGGAGGAACAAGAGCTTGGGGTTCCTCACAATTAGAAGAGGAGAAGGTCTTGGAAGACCTGAAAGGGGAGAAGGTCAAGCGCTCAGGTTTTAAGCCAAAGATCTACTTCCAGAACTACAACCAGATCAACCAACAGGTCAAAAGCTGTGGTGTTACGACTGACTGTTCTTTCACAACATTCAAGATGGCTGCCTCTCTTTTCCGATAGCGGGACCTGCCTAATCCAGGCTCTGCACGTCCATTTTAACTTGGATGAATTCTGGGATTTTGTTTGTGTCGTGTAGAAGAAGAGAAGGGAGAGCTGGAGGTGGAATGAAGTGCATCATCAGCTTAGAATCGTTACGTTGTCACAACTGGTTCACGTCCAACTTCTGAATTCTGTCGACTCTTATCTGGCTCCAATTTAGCATTGAACTTTAAACTGACTAGATTCTAGTGAATAAGCATGAGAGATAAAGCTCTGAACTGCAACTTAACTTGATCCTCTAAACTAACATTAATCTAGTCAACTAAAGTTCGATACTCAGTAGGTTAATGTTCCCCGTAGTGGCTGGGGAATTCTGGGAGCTGAAATCCACCCATCTTAAATCAAACTGGCTGGGGAATTCTGGGAGTTGAAGTCCATCCATCGTAAATCAAACTGGCTGAGGAATTCTGGGAGTTGAAGTCCACCCATCGTAAATCAAACTGGCTGGGGAATTCTGGGAGTTGAAGTCCACCAATCATAAATCAAACTGGCTGGGGAATTCTGGGAGTTGAAGTCCACCAATCATAAATCAAACTGGCTGGGGAATTCTGGGAGTTGAAATCTACCTATCTTAAAGCAGGCTGGCTGGGGAATTCTGGGAGTTGAAGTCCACCCATCTTAAATCATACTGGCTGAGGAATTCTGGGAGTTGAAATCTACCTATCTTAAAGCAGGCTGGCTGGGGAATTCTGGGAGTTGAAGTCCACCAATCATAAATCAAACTGGCTGGGGAATTCTGGGAGTTGAAATCTACCTATCTTAAAGCAGGCTGGCTGGGGAATTCTGGGAGTTGAAGTCCACCCATCTTAAATCATACTGGCTGAGGAATTCTGGGAGTTGAAATCTACCTATCTTAAAGCAGGCTGGCTGGGGAATTCTGGGAGTTGAAGTCCACCAATCATAAATCAAACTGGCTGGGGAATTCTGGGAGTTGAAATCTACCTATCTTAAAGCAGGCTGGCTGGGAATTCTGGGAGTTGAAGTCCACCAATCATAAATCAAACTGGCTGGGGAATTCTGGGAGTTGAAATCTACCTATCTTAAAGCAGGCTGGCTGGGGAATTCTGGGAGTTGAAGTCCACCCATCTTAAATCATACTGGCTGAGGAATTCTGGGAGTTGAAATCTACCTATCTTAAAGCAGGCTGGCTGGGGAATTCTGGGAGTTGAAATCTACCTATCTTAAAGCAGGCTGGCTGGGGAATTCTGGGAGTTGAAGTCCACCCATCTTAAATCATACTGGCTGAGGAATTCTGGGAGTTGAAATCTACCTATCTTAAAGCAGGCTGGCTGAGGAATTCTGGGAGTTGAAGTCTACCTATCTTAAAGCAGGCTGGCTGGGGAATTCTGGGAGTTGAAGTCCACCCATCTTAAATCAAACTGGCTGAGGAATTCTGGGAGTTGAAGTCCACCCATCTTAAATCAAACTGGCTGGGGAATTCTGGGAGTTGAAGTCCACCTATCTTGAAGCATATCGGCTGAGGAATTCTGGGAGTTGAAGTCCACCCATCTTAAAAGCCCCTCAATTCTGGAGCTCCGTGTTCTGTACTCCAAAATAATCGTCATTACCCTCCTATGTCTTTCACACATTTTAGCCAACCCCTAGATCCGTGGTCTTCCCGTATTTTTCCTCCTTTGTCCTTCTCCTCCGATACCAACCTGAAACCAAGGTCTTGTTGAACCAGAAAACCTTCCGGATGTCCTCCAGCCTTTTCCAGGAATGGCGGTAGTTCATTAAGCCTTTTAACCTGAACTCCAACCGTCTGCGGAGCAAAAGAGAAAAGGGAGATCAGGATCGACCGTTTTTCTTCACGGAGGAAGCAAGTGCAAAATGCAAAAGCTTCCCCTGTCAACTTTGGTGAGAGAGGTCTTGGTGATTCTTTCACTGGGCCTACATGAGCCACCGGTACATAAACAAAGATCAAGCCTCACGCTCCCTTCCGGCACTGATGACGTTCCCTAGTTGGGTCATGAGACGTCTGCAAAGAAAACCACCCAATTCAGAGAGTGTTGTGGCCCGCCAGCGGCCTGCGCAGATCGTGGCTGATCTTGACGACAAGGCAGCTGGTGTGGTGTTGCGCCAGCAGCCGGCGCAGCCGGCGCTCGCGTCGGACAGCGAGGAGGCTGAAGAGGATGTGATGCCAGAGGCAGAGACTCAGCCAGGGCCTTCAGAACCTCCAGAGGCTCCTTCAAGTGGAGAGAGCGAAGTGGAGGAGCCTCTCCTCAATGCTCGAGCACGCAAGGGCTGCCAAAAGGCAGGAGTGGCTACTCAGGAGGAGGAGGTTTACTCGAGAGTAGGGCTTGAGGATAATTGGCCACTCCCTTAGCCTATTTAAGTCACACGCAGCCAGTGCTTTCTTGCTAGAAACAACGTCTCATTACTACAGAGCATCTTGGAGAGCATCTTGTTTTCTGGGCTGGTTGCCAACCTTTGCCGGACTTTGTTCTTAATAACTTTGATAAGGACTCTTTGCACGGGAAGCCTGCATTCTTGAAAGGGGTTTGTTTGGAATTAAACAGTGTTTGCGAAGCTTGGTATGTGTCACATTCTCTGGGAATCCGAAGCTGGGGCAGAACAGAGAGCGCTCAGCACTCGCCGGTCGTCCTCCTCCTCCTCCTCCTCTTCCTCCTCCTCTTCCTCCTCCTCCTCCTCCTCCTCCTCCTCCTCCTTGTTGTGGCCCCGCCCTCTGAGCCTATCTCATCGGAGGAAGAAAGCTCCGAACATGAGGGAAAGGAGTCAGCCAGGCCTCCCTCTCCAGGCCCCTCCCCTCTGGCACTGTCTCAGGTACCGGCCGAGGGAGAGGAGATTAGCCAGGAGCCAGGTGTCTCGGATGAGAGCGAAGGAGAGCCGTCATTCCTGGATGCACGCCAACGAAGGCGTGATAAACGGTTGCAGCAGTTAAGGAGGCGTGCTAGGGATTAGAACTGAGTCACTGGACCACACCCCAGAGACTATATAAGAGAGGGTGGTGGCTGGTAAAACTCCATGACGAACAAAAACGAACTTTGGCTAGTCACTTGAACAACGTCTGAAGCTGCCGAAAGGGATATTGTTTTGCTGGACTATTTGCAATGCGTATGTAATTTTGTGTTATCTGTTGCAGTAAAAGCTCTTGGCAGACGGTGATTATATTGCTGCCAAGTTTGAGATAACGACCTGTGTGCGTGCCAAGTACTTTCTTAACCCTCGGCTGGCTGTGTTTGTGTGTGTGTGTGGACGGGGACAGATCACTCCTCCTCTCCACAATCCCCCCTCCCTTCTGGCACTGATGACGTTCCCTAGTCGGGTCCCAAAATGTCTGCAAAGAAAACCACCCAGCTGAGAGCGCGCCCGGAGCCTCCCCAGTTCATCCCTGAGCCACGAAGATTTCGGTGGTACCCACGTCAGTTTTGAACGCGCCATGAAAGTGCTTATCTTGGTCAAGGAGAACTTGATGTTGGTGTTCATCTCTTCGATGGTGTCCACCGCCACGCACCGGGGCAAGCCGGGAGCGAATTCAGTCCATCTTGGATTTCAAAAGGAGATATTAAATTGCATTCGCGGTATAGTTTTTATAGCAGCGATCACATTGGTTTTACAGGACCCCGTAAGGTAGATCTCAACTTACGACTACAATCAGGACCAGAACCACTGTTGGTTAAGCGAGTCGGTCGTGAAGCGAGTTGTGCTTCATTTAACGACCATTTTGGCTGCGGCCGTTAAGCGAATCAAGCTTCCCCCTCCCTCCCCCACGTTTGGTAATCTGGAACGGTCACAAAGGGAAATCACACATTCTCCGGGGACTCTGCCCTGGTCATAAATGTGACAACCAGCCATAAATTTGAGGAGGGATTGCCCATAAGGATGAGGAACAGTCATAAGGGCGAGGAACGGTCATAAGGGCGAGGACATGGCCTTTTTTTCAGAATCGTGGTCATTTTGAACTGTGGCTAAAGCTGAGGCAGTTTGTAAAAGTGTTTGTAAGTCGAGGAGTGCAAGTTCAGTGGCCAATTTGCATATCAACCGAGAGGAAGCCTCACTCCCTTCTAGCACTGATGATAATATGTAGTTGGGTAATGAAATGCCTGCAAGGAAAATAACAAAGCTCAGGCCAAATGCAAACATTTCTGCAACTTGTCCTGGAGACAAATCAGCCATCCACAGACACACAGAGATAAACCACATTTACACACGTCTGCTGAATGGCAGAGAGGAGGCCACGGTGTGTGTGGGTGAGGGGGGGGGGAAGAGAGAGACAGGGGAGAGGGGGGAAGAGAGAGATGGAGAGAGAGAGGGAGAGAGATGGAGAGAGATGGAGAGAGGGGAGGAAGAGAGAGAGATGGAGAGACGGAGAGAGAGAGAGGGAGAGAGAGAGAGGGAGAGAGACGGAGAGAGGGAGAGAGAGGGGGGGAGAGAGAGATGGAGAGAGAGAGACGACGAGAGAGAGAGAGAAAGAGACAGAAAGAGAGAGGGGAAAGAGAGAGAGAGAGATGGAGAGAGAGAGAGAGACGGGGAGAGAGAGAAAGAAAGAGATGGAGAGCGGGAGGAAAGGAGGGAGCTGGAGAGAGAGAGAGAGATGGGGAGAGAGAGAGATGGGGAGAGAGATGGGGGGAGAGAGAGAGATGGGGAGAGAGAGAGATGGGGAGAGAGATGGGGAGAGAGAGAGAAAGAAAGAGACGGAGAGAGAGGGGGGAAAGAGAGAGATGGGGGAGAGAGAGAGACGACGAGAGAGAAAGAAAGAGATGGAGAGAGATGGGGGAAAGAGAGAGATGGGGAGAGAGAGAGATGGAGAGAGAGAGATGGGGAGAGAGATAGAAAGAAAGAGACGGAGAGAGAGGGGGGAAAGAGAGAGAGAGAGATGGAGAGAGAGAGAGAGATGGGGAGAGAGAGATGGAGAAAGAGAGAGAGAGAAAGAGACGGGAAGAGAGGGGGAAAGAGAGAGAGACAGAGAGAGGGGGGGAGAGAGATAGGGAGAGGAGGAGGGGAGAGAGAGAGAGAGAGAGAGAGAAGGTGTTCAAGCCTCAGTAGAAAAGGAATGGTTAGAAAAAGGTTCCAGTAAGCCTTACCTGTAGGTGTCCTGCCTGTTTCTCAGCTCTTCCGTCCTGTGTCCCAGCAGGCAGGAGTTCTGGCCGTCATCACAGATCAATTTGCCTGGGAGAGATGAAAAGGAAGGAAAATGTCCTGGGCACTGGATTCAAATTGCGCGTGTCTTTCTCCCAGGGTTCACGGATCCACCGGCAAAGGGCGAGCCTAGCAAATTCAGGGAAAAGAACATCTTTTCCCTCCAAAGTGGACAGGGATGGGACAGAAAAAAAGGGGATGAGTTAGAAAGAGCAGGGGGTTGGACTAGAAGACCTCTAAGGTCCCTTCAAGATTCTATTCTATTCTATTCTATTCTATTCTATTCTATTCTATTCTATTCTATTCTATTCTATTCTATTCTATTCCGATTTGATTTAAGCTTCTGTCTCAGCATAGAAGCCCTCGCAGGATTGTTGTTGGGAGATATAAAAAAAGGCATCACCTTCCCAACACCCAGGTAGTCCTCAACTTATGACCACAATCGAGCCCAACATTTCCGCCGCTCAGCGAGGCACTTCTTAAGTGGGTTTTTTGCCCCATTTTATGACCTCGCTTCTCACAGCCGTTAACCAAATCACCGCCGTTGTTAAGTGAGTCCCAGGGTTGTTAAGCAAATCCAGCTTCCCCCTTGACTTTGCTTTGGCAGAAGCTCGCAAAAGGGGCAATCGCGTGACACCCCCCTCCCTCGGGTACACCGTGACCGTCATCAATACGAGTTGCCCAACGAACGTTAAGTGTGAAAAAAACGGTTGTACGTTGCTTTTTTTCAGTGCTATCACACGTTGGAATGGTCGCTTCCAACACGTTGGGGATTTTTTGGGGGGTTATTATTATTATTTTTTAAATGGACTAGATCAGGGGCGTCAAATTTTATGATTCGACTAATCATAAAAATGCAACAGCATTAAATAACATGATCATACGAGACCGAACAGCGGAGCTAAATTTCCAGGATCGTAAATAGAAATGGCTGTCGGTTATAGATTGTTGATTGTAGGTTTAAATGGATTTACAGAGTATGTAAAATCCGGCATTAAACTAGTATTAACATACCGTATTTTTCGGACTATAAGGTGCACTTTTTGGTCTCCCAAAGGGGGGTGAAAATATCTGTGTCTTATAGACCGAATATTGCCGAAGCCCCACCCACCCGCCGGCTGTTTTTTGGCCTCTGCACGACCCATTTTCGGGCCTTTTTTCAGCCTTCTTCAGGCCTTTTTTGGCCGATTTTCAGAGCTTTTTTCAGCCTGTTTTTGAGGCTTTTTTCGGCCTGTTTTTGAGGCTTTTTTTGGCCGGTATTCGAAGCTTTTCTTTTGAGGCCTGAAAAAAGCCTCAAAAATGGGCCAAAAAAGCCTCAAAAATGGGCTGAAAAAAGCCTCAAAAATGGGTGAAGACGCCTCGAAAACAGGCCAAAAAAGCCTAAAAAATGGGCTGAAAAAAAGCCTCATAAACAGGCTGAAAAAAGCCTCAAAAACAGGCCGAAAAAAGCCTCAGAGAAATGGGCCAAAAAAGCCTTGAAAACGGGCCAAAAAAAGCCTCAAAAAATGGGCCAAAAAGCCTCGAAAATGGGCCAAAAAAGCCTCGAAAACAGGCCGAAAAAAGCCTCGAAAACAGGCCGAAAAAAGCCTTGAAAACAGGCTGAAAAAAGCCTCAAAAACAGGCCGAAAAAAGCCTCAAAAACAGGCCGAAAAAAGCCTCAGAGAAATGGGCCAAAAAAGCCTTGAAAACGGGCCAAAAAAAGCCTCAAAAATGGGCCAAAAAGCCTCGAAAATGGGCTGAAAAAAGCCTCAAAAACAGGCTGAAAAGGCCTCCCAAAAATGGGCCAAAAAAGCCTCAAAAACAGGCCAAAAAAAGCCTTGAAAACAGGCTGAAAAAAGCCTCGAAAACAGGCTGAAAAAAGCCTCAAAAACAGGCCGAAAAAAGCCTCGAAAACAGGCCGAAAAAAGCCTCAAAAACAGGCTGAAAAAAGCCTCAGAGAAATGGGCCCAAAAAAAAAAGCCTTGAAAACGGGCCAAAAAAAGCCTCAAAAAATGGGCCAAAAAGCCTCAAAAACAGGCTGAAAAAACTTGTTGATTTCCTCTACTAAATTTAGGTGCGTCTTATAGTCCGAAAAATATGGTAGGATGTTGCTTGTTTTCTATCCAGATCAAGCACTTACTTGAGGCCTCATAATTGTAATCCAGTCCAATCCAGTCCTCCCGCAGCACTCTGCTGGCCGAAAACGGGCCCCACGGAAGCCCCGTGAGGGCCCCCACGCAGCCCGTTTAGCCGGGAGAGGCACCGCAGGCCGGTCGTTTGATATTTCCAGGCCAGCTCTGTGGGCCAGATTTAAGCATCCTGCAGGCCGGATGTAGCCCACGGGATTTGAGTTTGACACCCCTGGACTGGATGATCTCACCTGTGGCCTCTCTCAGCACCAGGGTCTGGTCGTCCTCGATCCATTGGTAGCAAGGAAAATGGAAATTTTGGCCATCCGGGGCAGTCAGCTGGACGAAGTCGCAAAACCATGAATCTTCTGGGAAAAACTGATAGGGTTCCTTATGGAGCCGGATGAAAATCAGGGCCCCCAGGTCACGATCGCTCGAGATTTCATAGTCATCCACCTGAGGAAAGAAGCGAATCTGTTGCAGAGAGGGGGAAGCACGACCTGTTGGATACCAGCCTGTTGAGCACCCACTTGCCGAAACGAAAGAAATTAGGGGAAAACTGAGGGAGCAGAGAACCAGCTAGGCTGAGGACGCTCCTGGCATGCGATGGCCCAGTAGGCCCGTTTTTCTTTCTCACCTGGCTCCAGATCCTCTCTATGCATCTGGGGAGGGCAAAAACAGCCTTCTCCACCCCCTTGGAGGTCCTCCGGAGGCCCGAAACGGCCCGTTTCCCAACTTCTGATTGGACAGGAAGTGATTTTTTTGCTGTCCCCCCGGCCTCCAGAGCCTCTCTAGGAGTCTCTGGAGGCTGGGGACAGCAAAAAAAACATCACTTTTCACCCTCCCCAGATGCATAGAGAGGATCTGGAGCCAGGGGAGAAAGAAAAACGGGCCTTCCCCACACACCCCCAGGCCCTCTGGAGGCAGGAAACAGCGTGTTTCCCTACTTCTGGTGGGCCCAGAAGGCCCAAAAACCAGCTGGCCGGCACACTCATGCGCGCCGGAGCTGAGCTGGCGTGCCCACTGATATGGCTACGCGTGCCACAGGTTTGCCATCATGGTCCTAGTATTTATTTTGGGACCAAAAGACTGGGTCTTGTTTTTGGAGAAATACGGATAAGAAAGCAACCTGTTGTGACTCCGACCCCCGAGCCCGTCTTATCGGAGGGAGAAGGCTCCGAAAGCGAAGGAGAGGAGTTGGCCAGGCCTCCCTCTCCAGGACCCTCCTCTCTGGCAATGCCTCAGGTGTCTCCCGAGGGAGAAGAGATTGGCCAGGAGCCAGGTGTCTCCGAACAGTCGCAGTCGGACAGTGATGGAGATAAGTCTTGGCTGGATCCACGCCAGCGTCGGAGAGACAAGCGCACGCAGCAGAAAAGGAGGCCTGCCAGAGATTAAGCTGAGTCACTGGACCACACCCCACAGGGGATAAAAGGAGGTGTGGTGGCCATTCAGGTTCTGTGACGGACAAAAGTAAACAACTAGCGAGTCGCATTGTATCTCTGAAACTACGTTATCTGCCTGCCTTGGATTTAATACGGACTGGACTTGACAATTCTTTGACTTTGTGTATTTGCTTTGGTTTATCTGACGGAGGTGGAACACCTCCCCCTGTGAGTAAAGTTCTTGGCAAGCAGCTACTGGGTTGCTGCCAATCCTGTTATCGAAGGAATTTATTGTCTGCAAGCTTTATTTAACCCCTGGCTGACTGTTTGTGTGCCTGTGTGAGACGGGGACAGAACACGCCGTGACGCTCGCAAGCAGGAAAGACCGGAGATAAATTGCAAGCGGGAAAGTTGCAAAGACAAAACATGGCTTCTTCGCCCACTGCCCTTGAGCCAAGGATGCAATTTTCTCACCGCCCCGGGGATGAAGTCCTTCCCGGTCTTATCCAAGAGCTGCCTGGGGCTCTCCCCCTTTAAGCCCACCAGGGTGATGGAGACGGAGTCGAAGGTGCCCGAACCCCAAAGCTTCCCGGTAGCGACTCGGACTTTGTACACAAAAGGAGAGGTGGTTTCCGGGCAGGACCGAGTGCTCCGTCGTCTCCAAAAATTCTTCTTTTCCTGCTTGGGAGGAGAAAAGGGAGATCGGTGATGGCAAGGTCGAATTTGGAAGAAAAAAAAAAGAAGAAATACAGTGAATTTGGTTCATATAAATAGTCATCGAATCAGAATCAGGATAGAAGGGACCTCTAGTCTAACCTCAAGCAGGAGATCCGATATTCGTTTTTCTCGCCCTCTACATGTACACACCCGAACTAGACTGTGTTGTTTCTATGTGTCGTATAATATCTGGGGGGTATATGCATGGTTTTGTGTTTATTTATTTATTTATTATTTTGTCGTGTTTTATGTAGTGTGTATTGGAGGAGGTGACCCTTTGAGAGCTGGCTGCAACGAAATTTCATTTTAATGTATGACGATTAGTGGACATTCAAAGTGATAAAAAAGTTATTTTATCTTCTATCTATCTATCTATCTATCTATCTATCTATCTGTCTACCTATCATCTATCTACTATTCATCCATCCATCCATCCATCTTCTATCTTCTATCTACTATCTATCTATCCATCCATTCATCCATCTTCTATCATCTATCTACTATCTATCTATCCATCCATTCATCCATCCATCTTCTATCATCTACTATCTATCTATCCATCCATCTATCTATCTACTATCAATCCATCTTCTATCATCTATCCATCTATCCATCCATCCATCTTCTATCATCTACTATCTATCTATCCATCCATCTATCCATCCATCCATCTTCTATCATCTATCTACTATCCATCCATCCATCTATCCATCCATCCATCTTCTATCATCTATCTACTATCCATCCATTCATCCATTTATCCATCTTCTATTATCTATTTATCCATCCATCCATCTTCTATCATCTATCCATCTATCCATCCATCCATCTTCTATCATCTACTATCTATCTATCCATCCATCTATCCATCCATCCATCTTCTATCATCTATCTACTATCCATCCATCCATCTATCCATCCATCCATCTTCTATCATCTATCTACTATCCATCCATTCATCCATTTATCCATCTTCTATTATCTATTTATCCATCCATCCATCTTCTATCATCTATCTATCTACTATCCATCCATCCATTCATCCATCCATCCATCCATCTTCTATCATCTATCTACTATCTATCCATCCATCCATCCATCCATCCATCCATCTTCTATCATCTATCTACTATCCATCCATTCATCCATCTTCTATCATCTATCTATCTATCTATCTATCTATCTATCTATCTATCTATCTATCCATCTATTCATCCATCCATCCATCCATCCATCCATCCATCCATCCATCCATCCATCTATCTACTATTCATCCAGAAGCTGTTCCCCTAGCTAATTGTCCTCACTGTTAGGAAGTTTCTCCTTAATTCCAGGTTGCTTCTCTCCTTGATTCATTTCCATTCATTGTTTCTTGTCCTGCCTTCGGGTGCTTTGGAGATTAAATTGTCCCCCTCCTCATTTAGAAATTATCTATATTAGTTAATAAAGATTATTAAGTGCAAACAGAAATACAAGTAGTCCTCGGCTTACGACCGCAATTGAGCCCAAAATTTATGTCATTCAGTGAGACATTTGTTAGGTGAGTTTTATCCCCCTTTCTTGCCACTGTTGTTAAGTGAATCCCTACAGTCAGTAAACTGGTAACCTGGTTGTTAAGCGAATCTGGGTTCCCCACTGACTTTTCTTGTCGCAAGAGGGGATCACGGGACCTGGGGACACGGCGACCGTCATAAATACGCACAACAGTCGTAAGTGTGAGAAATGGTCCCAAGTCACATTTTTCGGTGCCGTTCAACGGATTGCTTTTATTCAAAGAGGAGAATATATTTAATTATGATTTTATTTTATTTTTTTGGTAAATTTGGAAATCCTTTCTGAGTTTCGTCCTTGGGATGAAAAAACAAACAATCAAAACTCGGAGTTTGGTTTTGCCGATTAGACAATCGGTTGTTGTAAAAATGGCTAATTGTGTACAAGTGTGTAAATAAAAAAGTGGAGGAACAAGTGTGTAAAAGTAAAAAAGTGGAGTAATGTTGTTATTTTGTGTGGGGCTAAAAAAAAAGAGTTGGAATTTATTTATTATTTTTTTCTCTGGTCTCTCCTATTTTCTTTCCCCCTCTCTTTTTCCTTCCCTTAATTTGCCTGTCTTTGAGTTTCCTTTGTAATTTTATACTTCGACGAAACAATAAAAGTCAGTGCCAAAAAAACCCAAAAATGATTGAGAAAGAAGGAAGTTTATCTCACTAGAATCTGAAGTTCCCAGGAATTTGGCCTCAAGGAGGCATCTCGAGTTTTGCAAGCTGGACCGGTTCGCGCTCGCCAAATAAAACTCTCTGCAATCCCCCGATTCCTCTTCAGGTGTCCTGTTACTCTTTTATATAGGACATATATATATATATATATCTCCTAGTCCTATTACTCTCTCTCTCTGTGTATACACACGGTATATATTTAAGGAAGTTTACGGAAGTTTGTCTCAGACGGTCATGGTAACTCTTATTTTTTTTTTTTACTTCATTCCATCCGGTCATGTTTAAGAACATTATCTATCTATCGTCTATCTTCTATCTATATCTATCTCTCTATCTCTTATCTATGTTTATCATCTCTTCTATATATCTATCATCTGTATTTATCATATCTATCATCTATCATCTATCTTCTATCTATATCTCTATTTATCATTTATATTTATCATCTTTTATATCTATCATCTATATTTCATATCTATCTATCTATATTTATCATCTATCTTCTATATCTATCTATCTATCATCTTTATCATCTATCTGTCTATCCGTCCATCCATCCATCCATCATCTATATTTATCACCTATGTTCTATATCTATCTATCTATCATCTATCTATCTATCTATCTATCTATCTATCTATCTATCTATCTATCTATCTATCTCTATCCATCCATCCATCCATCCATCCATCCATCCATCATCTATATTTATCACCTATGTTCTATATCTGTCTATCTATCATCTATCTATCTATCTATCTATCTATCTATCTATCTATCTATCTATCTATCTATCTATCTCTATCCATCCATCCATCATCTATATTTATCACCTATGTTCTATATCTATCTATCTATGTATCATCTATCTATCTCTATCCATCCATCCATCCATCCATCCATCCATCCATCATCTATATTTATCACCTATGTTCTGTAGCTATCTATCTATCATCTATCTATCTCTATCCATCCATCCATCCATCATCTATATTTATCACCTATGTTCTATATCTATCTATCTATCATCTATCTATCTCTATCCATCCATCCATCCATCCATCCATCTATCTATATCTCTATATGTGTGTGTGACAAATAGATGTAAGGAATGAGATCGGATGGACAGAGTGCCTGAAGAACTATGGACGGAGGTTGGCAACATTGTACAAGGGGTAGCAGCCGGCACTACTGGATCCTGACTGCTCTTGAGAAGGCCAGATAGATCCTGAAGATGAAACTCAAACACTTTGGCCGCCTAATGAGAAGGAAGGAAGGACTCCCTGGAGAAGATCGAACATAAGAAATGGATGTTCTGCTTAAATTCAGGTAGTCCCCGACTTACGACAATTGAACCCAAAATTGCTGTTACTCAGCGAGACAGTTGTTAAGCGAATTTTGCCCCATTCTGCAACCTTTCTCGATACCGTTGTTAAGTGAATCACTAAGTCGGGAACATGGTCATTAATTGAATCCGGCTTCCCCTGTTAACTTTCCCTGTCAGAAGGTCTCAAAAGCGGATCACGTCGTGACCCCGCGACCGTCATAAATACGAGTCGGTGGCCAGGCGTCCGAATGTTGATCACTTAACCACGGGGAATGCGGCAACGAATCGTTTTGTGGAGAAAAAAAAAACCCGTTCCCAACTCACTTTTTCTCAGTGCCGTTGTATCTTCAAACGGTCACTAAATGAGTCAAGGACTACTCTACGTCTTCGCTCTGGATAGACCCGAGCCATGATGAAAAAGTCGAGCAGGGTTGAGGCCGGTTCAATTCAAAGATATCAAGAGAACAAGGGCTGTACGTGAGGGCTACCCACCTGTCGCGACTCACTTAACGACCAACAGCTTTCATTGGCCGTCGTAAGTCGAGGACTGCCTGGTTTTTTTGTTTTTTTTTGTTTTTGCAAAAAACCCCAAAACCACAGATTAACATTACCCTCATTTCTCTTTGCAAACCGGCGCCTTTTCCTAATAACGGGAAGCCACATTCTTGAATTCCCGGGAATCCGGCGATTCTATTCAGCCTCGTTCGGTTCAAAGCGGGGTTGTTTAAAAAAGCCAATTTTCTCCAAGGGTCCCCACCGATGCCTGCCAAAATAAACAAAAAAGGGGGGGGGAGTCATTTTTCAAAAGATCCTCGGTCATCTGCGTCCATTTCCTGCTTTGATAAAACAATCCGCTCACTTTATCACCGTGGAAAAAGCCGAGCAACTTTCCCGCGGCTATAAATCATCCATTGTTGAGAATTTTTTCTCTCCCTCCATAATTTGTATTTTTGGGCTGAGAAGAAGCGATCAATCATGCATTGTTGAGAATTATTTATTTGAATTTTGGCTGAGAAGCAAAGAAATCTTTGGACGCCGGGCTGCAAATGGGTGGTGTTGTTTTTTTTTTAAAACTTCCAGCCAAAATCTCATTTCTCCCAGCTGTTTGGCTCTTTTCTTTATCGCTTTCCATTATTCCTTTATCCTTGCGCAATATTTATTTAACTGGGGTCATTCTGGCCAGGAGGAAGAAAAACAAGCGAAAGCGATACAGGTTACAGATTAACAGAGTCGGAAGGGACCTTATAGGTCGTCTGAAAAAGGCGTTGGCGAGGGCCCTCCTCAAGAAGCCTTCCCTGGACCCGGCTGTTTTAGCTAATTATCCTCCTGAGGGCCTCCAGGGGGGTGGGGAAGGCTGTTTTCGCCCTCCCTAGCCTCCAAAAAAGCCTCTGGAGCCTGGGGAGGGCAAAAACTGGGCCTACCGGGCCCACCGGGCCATCACATGCCAAAAGCAGGGGGGTCGCGTGGGCATGCACAGGAGGGGCGGGGCGCATTGAATTATGGGTGTGGGCACGCACATGCGTGACACTCCCACATTCCCCCCACTTTTGGCACGCGACGGCAAAAAGGTTAGCCATCACTGTCCTAGGGTGTTGGCTATTCCTGCCACTTAGTATCATCTTATCAATTTTTTTTAAAAAAATTATTTTATTAATCATAATTAATCATAATCCTCTTTTAAATTTAAATTTTAAACATAAATTTTAATCTGTTTAATGGGGTATTTTAAAATTTAGCCTAAATTATTTAATTTGTTTTAATTTATTTTAGATTTTGTATTTCCTGTGTTTTATCTTCTGGCTGTTCACCGCCCCGAGTCCTTCAGGAGAAGGGCGGTATAGAAATTAAAATAAAATAAATAAAATAAATATTTCTATGCCACCCACTCTCCGAGGACTCTGGGCAGCTTACAACAATCGACAGTATACTAAATAGCAGATTGCCCCCCAACAATCTGGGTCCTCATTTTACCCACCTCGGAAGGATGGAAGGCTGAGTCAACCATGAGCTGGTGAGATTTGATCCGCTGAACTAGCAGTCAGCTGAAGTAGCTGCAGTACCGCACTCTAACCACTGCGCCACCTTAGTAAGTACCCCTTCTATTCCCTCATCTATTCTATTCCCTCATCTAAGTCGTTTATGAAGATGTTGAAGAGTCCTAGGGCCTAAGACGGAAACTCGTGGTACCCCACTGCGTACTTTCCTCCGTGTGGACGTGGTCCCATGAAGGACTACTCGTTGAGTACGGTTTGTCAGCCAAATTGCTTTAAAACACACAGACACAAAAACAAAACCTTGAATGATGATAATAAGCTGGTTCCAGATGCGGGAGGGGAAATAATACACAGCTGTAGATAGTCCTCGACTTACGACCTTTCATTTAGTGACCGTTCAAAGTGGCAACGGGCACTAAAAAAACCCAAAAAAGGACGTTTTCTTCACCCTTATGACCGTTGCGGCTTCCCCCGGCAGTTACGCGATCCAAATTCGGACGTTTGCAAACTGACTCGTATTTATGACGGTCGCAGTTTCGTTCCGGGATCCCGGGATCGTCCTCGGGACACCCCTCCACCCCCCCACCCCCCCGAGTCAATGGGAAAGTCGGATTCACTTAACAGCAAAGCTTTCCGGAGGAGACCGGACTGTGATTCGTCGGAAATGGTTATGGGGTCTCCTGCTTGGGCAGGCGGGGTTGGACTGGATGACCTCCAAGGTCCCTTTCAACTCTGTTAATCTATCTATCTAACAACTGCGGCAAGAAAGGTTGTACAATTGGAGGGGGGGACGGGGACGGGGAATTCACGGTTTTGCTTAGCCACGGAAAGCTAAGGCTCCGTCGCGGTGGTACGTCGAGGATTACGTGTATTTGCCAAACCTCGATTCCGATTGAATTTAATAAGACTGGGTTGCAAATTCTTAAAAAGCTTTCAAATAGAGCCGAGGTGGCGCAGTGATTAGAGTGCAGTACTGCAGCTACTTCAGCTGACTGCTAGTTCAGCAGATCAGCGGATCAAATCTCACAGGCTCAAGGTTGACTCAGCCTTCCATCCTTCCGAGGTGGGTAAAATGAGGACCCAAATTGTTAGGTGGCAATATGCTATTTAATATACTGTCTTTGGTGTAAACCGCCCAGAGTCCTCGGCGTCATAGAAATATGACTAATAAAATAAATAATAAATATTTTTGTTTTTGGGGGGTTTTTTGTTTTGTTTTTCTGCAGCATAAGCTGGTTGGCACAATTGGATTTTTCTCTGGAAAAATCCTCCACCCAGTTCTGCAAAAATGCCGTCATTGTTTTTTTAGTGGCGACCTCTTCGCGACTACAGATTTAAAGATTTGCACCTCCCTTGATAGACTAGAAGAGAATCACAAGAGTTGGGACCTCAAAGGTCTTGTAGTCTAACCCCTTGCTCAGGCAGGAAACCCTACAACCCCCCCCCCCTCCTTCAGACAAACGGGGGTCAAATCTCTTCTTCCAAACTCTTCCGGTGTTTTATTTGAATTAAGAACTATGTTTCAATGTTAAATCGTTATATTTTGGAGGATTAGAGAGAGAATCTAAATTTGGTGAAGCAATAAAGGAAATAACGATTTAATGAGTGTTATACGAAGTTAATCATAAACGCGGGGAAGTTTTAGAAAGGGAAATAAGATTTTGAAATATCACGTATTTGAACTGTATGGTTAACAGTGAGATTTAGGTTTTAAGAATTGTGTAATGTTTGATGAGTTATTAATTGAATTGAGATTTACAGTGGATTAATAGACGGGTAATTGCTTTGATTAAGTAAATAAGAGTTAACTTTTTATAAAGCGTAATAGGGGAGATAGGTACTACAAGATTAAGTATTGTTAATATTGAAGACTTAGGGTAAGATTCGCAAAATGAATGATGATGTATGTATTTATTTATTTATTTATTTATTTATTTATTTATTTATTTATTTATTTATTTATTTATTTATTTATTTATTGGTTCGATTTATATGCCGCTCTTCTCTGGAGACTCAGGGCAGCTTACAATGCATTAAGCAATAGCCTTCATACTTTTGTATATTATCTATCTATCTATCTATCTATCTATCTATCTATCTATCTATCTATCTATCTATCTATCTATCTGCTTAGTAGGGCTTTCGGGGCCCCCTAAGCGGTGTTCTTTTTTTATACAAAGTCAGCTTATTGCCCCCACAATCCGGGTCCTCATTTTACCTACCTCGGAAGGATGGAAGGCTGAGTCAACCTTGAGCCTGGTGAGATTTGAACTCGCAGTAATCGCAGGCAGCTGGCAGCTAAGTGCTACTTAACAGCACTTTAGTCTGCTGCGCCACCAAGGCTCCTTGGTGTTAATTGAATTAAGATTTAAGGGGGGTTAATAGAAAGGTAACTGTTTTGATGAAGTAAATTTGAATAATTTTTTTCTAGGATGGTATTAGTTGAGATACGTGATTTAAGATTAGGAAATAAGCGTCACGGCAAAATAGAATCTATCAAATCTTGTTAAAGATGATTAAAAAAAATTGTCGGATCAGGGCTCCGTTCCGAAAAGAGGTAATTTGTATGTTGGAAAAAATAAAAAATAAAAACTTTTTGCAAAATAATAAAAAAAAAACACCTATTGGAGCATTTACAATTGAACAATTCTTCTGAAGTTTACACTTTGCAAAAAAAAAAGAATTTGCCAAAAAATGAAAGCAAACTCAAAACTCTGGGGGGTTTTTTTGGGTTTTTTTTTGGAAAAGTGGGACATCACGGCAACACAACTCCGCCTCAAAAAACATCCCATCCACCCCATAAACCTTCCCAGCTGAACAAAGAGGAACTATTTTGCAAGAAAGTTGGGTGAACTCCAGCTGAAACGGAGTCATGTTAATTCAGGCCGATGACCTCTTGAAATGCAAGGACGAAAAAGGCCTCTGAAAATATATTTTTTTTTAAAAAAAGCGGGGGAAAAATTGTCATATGCTTCTGGAAAGCTCAGCCACGGGAGAGTAGGCAGTTCTCGACTTATAAACACTCATTTAGCGACCGCTCCGAGTTACAATGGGCCTGAAACAAGGGACTGACGAGCAGGACCTCGCCCTTACGACCGTCACAGTCAGAGGAATCAAAATTCAGGCATTTGCATCTACAATAGTAAATTTGTTATTTACAATAGTAAATTTGTATTTACAATCATCCCAGGGTCACATGATCGCCGCTCGTGATCGTCCCGGCGGGCTGTCGACAAGACAAGTCCGTAGGGGAAGCCGGATTCGCTTAATGACTGTGATTCGTTTAACGATGGCGTGGGTTTACCAAACAACCGTAGCCAAAAAAAAAAAAAAAAGGTCATAAAATCAGGCGCGACTCGCTTAATGACTGCATTGCTTAAGAATGGAAAGTATTAATGCCCCCCCCCCGGGTTTGTGGTCATAAGTCGAGGACTACTTGTAAGCCATCTGAATAGCCAAAAGTTTGTTTAAATATCTTAAGTTTGTGACGGTAAGAACAACGTAGGATATAGAATATAGAAGAAGAGAATTTTACTCTTGTGTTTGAATTGGGACTGTGAGAAATACTAGGCCGGAGAGATTGCAAAGCTTATCAGCAGTCAGAAATCCCGCAAACAAAAATTTTGGAATGTTATCAGCTTTTAAAATCAATGCAGGTAGTCCCTCGATTTACGACCGAAGTGCCAAGGAAAAAAAAAAAAAAAACCCCCGAGCAACGAAAAGCAACTAAGATGATTAAAAAGCCTGGAGACAAAAACAAAAATGAAGCATTGAGGTCATCCAATCTAACCCTCCAGATTTAACCCATTCACCAGAATTAACCAGTGGAACAGCATGCCACCAGAAGTTGTGGGTGGATCCAACACTGGAGGTTTTTAAGAAGAGACCGGACAGCCACTTGTCTGAAACGGTACAAGGTCTCCTGCGTGAGCGGGGTTGGACTAGAAGACCTCCAATGTCCCTTCCAAATCTATTCTGATTGATTGATTGACTGACCACAATTGAGGCAAACATTTCTCTTAAGAAGCAAGATTATTCTTAAGTGAGTTTTGTCCCATTTTACGACCTTCCTTGCCACTGTTGTTAAGTCAATCGCTGCAGTTGTTCAGTGAGTCACACCGTCATTAAGCGAATCGGGCTTCCCTCATTGACTTTGCTTATCGGACGGTCGCAAAAGGGGGGATCACATGACCCGGGACATTACGACCATCATCAATATGAGTCAGTGGCCAAGTGTTTTATTTTCGAGCCCGTGTGACCATGGGGATGTGGCAACGGTCGTAAGTGTGAAACACGGCCATCAGTCTCTTTATTCAGTGCTGTTGTAATTCCCAACGGTCACTAAACGAACGGTGGTACCTCGAGAACTATTTGAAATAAGAAGTTGAAGATGTTCAACCAGGGGTGAAATCCAGCAGGTTCTGACAGGTTCTGACGAACCCGTAGCGGAAATTTTGAGTAGTTCGGAAAACCGGCAAATACCACCTCTGGTTGGCCGCAGAGTGGGATGGGAATGGAGATTTTGCAGTATCCTTCCCCTGCCATGCCCACCAAGCCACGCCCACCAAGCCACGCCCACAGAACCGGTAGTGAAAAAAAATTTGGATTTCACCACTATGTTCAACCTCACCTCACCCACCCAAAATAAATGGAAATTTCGAGATGTAAAAAGAACCGGAAGAAAACTACTTGTCAACCTGAGAAAAACGTAAAATCCTCGGGCTTTACTAGAGCAAAGACCAATTGTATTATTATTTAGAAATAACTTTGTTAAGAAATGAAAGGAAACATAGAGGGATGCGCTAACGCCGGGGAAATAAAATTTAATACGGTTTGGGGAGAATCACACAACCAAATTTGGGACACCCTTAACAAACGTTTCACTTACCCAGCGGCGGGATTCGCATTATGTTGCTACCGGTTCGCCGTGTGCCTGCTTTCCGCGCATGCGATTTTCTCATGCGCGCGCCTTCCACGGCTCAAAAACATGCCTTAAATAGGATGGCATAGAGCCGGGGCAGGTGGCCGGACCCACTCGCGATTTCTGTTATCGGTACGAGCGAACCGATCCGAACCATGTTCCGAACCGGCTGAATACCATCTCTGACACTTAACCACACAAACGTTGGGGGCTCGAGAGCGGGGTCGTACGTCGAGGACTCCCTGTGCGTTGGCGGCGGGATTCTCATGCGAAGAAACAGAAACCTTCCTTACCTCGGCTTGAATTTTGCGTAAAAATTTGACGGCCGCTCCGGAGAACCGTCCAAGATCTCTGCATCGCTTTGAAGTGCATTTTGGGGGCAATTGGAGGCAATTTAGGGCCATTCAATAAGAAGCCGACATTCCTAAAGAGATAAAAAAAACATTTTCCCCAGAGGGAAAAACAATTTTATCGTTCCAATGTTCAAATACGAGGGGGTTCGAAATTGCAAAAATATATATATTTTTTTTCCCCCCTCCGGCTTTCCTGATGTGCTAACCAGGGATGACCCAACTCAGGTTATCGGTGTAGTAGTCCAGCAATTCACACCTGTGTCGATTGTGAGTCCTTTTTTCCCTTTTTTTGGGGGGGGGGAGGGAAAAAGAATTTTCTGGGCTTCAGAATAAGCCGAGAGCCGGACCGAGAAAAGGGACGATTAGTTGGGGAGTAGGGAACCCGAGTGCTAATCCTGCTTTAGGCACGTGAGGTAGCTGGGTGACTTTTTGGGCCAGTCCTCTGACATTTTTTAGGGAAATAAAAGGCTGCCGAGAAAACCGCACCGACTTGTCCATCTCTCTCGCCAGGGGCCAAATCTGACTTTAGGCACAAACACACACACACATATATATATATATGACTTTGTATCCCGTATCATATAGCTGCGTTTTGCAACATTTTAGAAAATCATCTATCTGAGTTTTGCGTGTGTGTGTGTGTGTGTGTGTGTGTGTGTGTGTGTGTGTGTGTGTGTGTATATATATATCGAGGCAGTTAAAAGGAAGAAACAGCTGCGATCACACACATTGCTCCTAGAAGCACGAAGCCGAAAACACCAGCCTGAAGATGACGAATGAGACTTCGTCAAAACGTTGCCAAGACACTTCCAATTTTACGTGGGAGAAAACCCGAATAACCAAAGACCTACATACAAACACCCGCGAAAACCTCAGAAAACAAACAAATATATATATATATATATATATATATATATATATATATATATATATATATATATCGATATATCGATCGTATCACTGAGTTTTGCAACATTACACACACACACACACACACACACATATATATATCTGAGTTTTGCAACATTTTATAACAATTATATATCTGAATTTTGCAACAACATATATATGTGTATGTATCATATCTAATTTTGCAACATTATATATACCCAAATATATGTATATATTTATATGAGTTTTGCAACATTTTACACACACACATATCTGAGTTTTGCAATATAATACACACAGACACAAAGACATATATGAATATCATATATATGATATATATATATATATATATATATATATATATATATATATATATATATATATATATACACACATACATATATATTATTTATATGATTACACCTCAGTTGTAATCACTGCTCCAGCACTCAAACCAGCGATAAAAAAATAATATATTATTATTATTATTATTGGTTAATCTTTAGTGAGATTCACAGCTTTTGAGGCTGGTTAATAGCTCAGCAGCTCGAGTCCTAACCAAGGACCTAGGAACTGTTAAGGTATCGTCAGAGGATAATAATAATAATAATAATAATAATAATAATAATAATAATAATAATAATAATAATAATAATAATAATAATAATAATAATAATAATAATAATATTTCAATTTATATACTGCCCTTCTCCTATTGGACTCAGGGCGGTACACAGCCAAGGATGAAAAACATACCAATACAAAATTTAAAATCAATTAAAAGAATTATACAGCTTTGGCCCACAATTTAAAACAATCCAATTAAAACACAGATTCTATTCCATTCACAAAGTTACAACGGCGCTGAAAACAGTGACTTAAGGACCGTTTTCCCACCCTCACGACCATTTGCAGCCTCCCCAGGGCGGGGGAGGGGGGGTCACGTCTTCAAAATTCAGACGCTTGGCCGCCGTCTCATACTTACGTCCCTGAGGTCAGGCGATTCCCCCTTTTAAGCGAACCTCTTCACCGGCCAAGCCAAGGGGGGACGCCGGATTACACTTAACAACAACCAACCGGGAGAGGGGGGGGCAAGGTGAACGATGGCAGGGAATTCGTTTAATGACGGCAGCCCAAGAGGTCGTAAAACGGGGCCAAAACGTCATTGAATGAACGTTTCGCTGAGCGGCACGCACGTTGGGCTCAATCGGGGGGCGTAAATCGAGGACTACCTGTCAAGGCAACCAGAGGAACGAAGAAAGGGCGGGCAGCTGTCCCTGTTGAACTTCTGCCTGTCCTGCAACTCCCAACTTGAAAAGGAAACTACTACCACTTTACCATGCCTCTTCTCCCTGCTTCCTTTCCCCCCAAACTGAAAGGACTCCGAGTCCCAAACTCCAGGGTCAGCCTGGAAAAAGGGAAGACCAACAAAGAATCACATATCCCATGCGTCGGAGCTCCGCAGCAATTCCCAATTTATCGCAGCGCCAGATTCCTCCTTCTTCCCCCCACCGCTTCTCCAACCTGGCGCCCCTTGCAAAAAGAAAGTCGCCCGCCTCTCAATTACGCACCAGGTGGGGCAGAGGTGGGCGATCCTACAGCGGGGAGGGGGGGGTGAGGAGGAGGAGGAGGAAACGCGGTGCTATAAATCCCCCCCTTCTCTCTCCCTCCCTCCCTCCCTCCCTCCCTCCCTGCGCGATCCTCCCAAAGTTAGGATCGGGCTGCGCGCAAGGAGAAAAATACCCTCTTGCCTCGGTTTTTTTTCTCCAAGGGCGCCCGGGAATCCGCTGCAAGAGATCCGGAGATGCGCCAGCTGCAAAAAAAAAAAGCCTTTTTGGATCTGCGCTTCTGGGCGGCCCCAGAAAGCCTCGGCGGAGGGAGCTCCACCTGGGGAAGGGCGGGCCGCCTCCGCCTCTCGCCGCCCCCGGCAGCCCAGCCACCCCGGAGTCCTTGCCCGGCTGAAAAGCAGCTGGGCGCCCTATCCTGCCCGCCCGCCCGCCCGCGCCCCGGGCAGCGCCATCCGGCAAAGGCGCAGCAGCAGCGGCCAAGCGCGCGGGCGCACCTGGGAGGGAGGGAGGGAGGGAGAGAGGGAAGGAGGAAGGCTGGGTGCCTCCTCCTCCTCTTCTTCCTCCTCTTCCTCCTTCTCCCCGTCCCCATCCTCCTCCTCCTCCTCTCTGCAAACCTCTTTCCCTTGTAGCACTGATGCTGTTCCCTAGTTGGGTCATAAAACGTCTGGAAGGAAAGCATCCAGCTCAGAGATCACTAAGCACCCCACAGTTCCTCCTCCTCTTCCCCATCCTCCTTCCTCCTCCTCCTCCTCCTCTCCTCCCTGTCCCCCCCCCCATCCTCCTCCTCCTCTCTGCAAACTCCCTTCCCTTGTAGCACTGATGCTGTTCGCTAGTTGGGTCATAAAACGTCTGGAAGAAAAGCACCCAGCTCAGAGATCACTAAGGACCCCACAGTCCTCCTCTTCCCCATCCTCCTTCCCCCTTCCTCTTCCTCTTCCTCCTCCTCCTCTCCTCCCCATCCCCCCCATCCTCCTCCTCCTCCTCTCTGCAAACCTCTTTCCCTTGTAGCACTGATGCTGTTCGCTAGTTGGGTCTTAAAACGTCTGGAAGGAAAGCACCCAGCTCAGAGATCACTAAGGACCCCACAGTTCCTCCTCCTCCTTCCCATCCTCTTCCTCCTCCTCCTCCTCTCCTCCCCGTCCCCCCCCCATCCTCCTCCTCCTCCTCCTCTCTGCAAACCTCTTTCCCTTGTAGCACTGATGCTGTTCGCTAGTTGGGTCATAAAACGTCTGGAAGAAAAGCACCCAGCTCAGAGATCACTAAGGACCCCACAGTCCTCCTCCTCTTCCCCATCCTCCTTCCCCCTTCCTCTTCCTCTTCCTCCTCCTCCTCTCTGCAAACCTCTTTCCCTTGTAGCACTGATGATGTTCCCTAGTTGGGTCTTAAAACGTCTGGAAGGAAAGCACCCAGCTCAGAGATCACTAAGGACCCCACAGTTCCTCCTCCTCTTCCCCATTCCCCTTCCCCCTTCCTCCTCTTCCTCCTCCTCTCCTCCCCGTCCCCCCCATCCTCCTCCTCCTCCTCTCTGCAAACCTCCCCTCCCTTGTAGCACTGATGATGTTCCCTAGTTGAGTCGTGAAACGTCTGGAAGAAAAGCACCCAGCTCAGAGATCACCAAGGACCCTTCAGTCCTTTTTCCTCCTCCTCCTTCCATTTCCTTGAAGCACTGATGATGTTAGCTAGTTGGGTCATGAAACGTCTGCGTAAAATAACCAAGCTCAGAGAGCACCAAGGACCCTACGTCCTCCTCCTCCTCCTCCTCTTCCTCTTCTCTAACAAAGTCAGGTTCAACATTTAGGCAAGAAAAACCAAAAGCACAGGTACAGAATCGCTGACACCTGACTCCATCGTCATAACTGCGAGAGGGATCATCTTGCCCTGGAAATGTTGGGGCTCAACGGTGGCCGTAATTTGAGGACTTTCTTTCTTTTCTTTCTTTCTTTCTTTCTTTCTTTCTTTCTTTCTTTTCTTTCCGTCTTTCTTTCTTTTCTTTCTTTTCTTTCCGTCTTTCTTTCTTTCTTTCTCTCTCTTTCTTCCGTCCTTCCTTCCTTCCTCCTTTCTTCCTTCTTTCTTTTTTCTTTCTTCCTTCCTCCTTTCTTCCTTCCTTCTTTTCTTCCTTCCTTCCTTTCTTTCTTCCTTTCTTCCTTCTTTCTCTTCCTTCCTTCCACCTTTCTTCCTTCTTTCTTTTTTCTTCCTTTCTTCCTTCCTGTCTTTCTTCCTTCCTTCCTTCCTTCCTTCCTTCCTTCCTTCTTTCTCTTTCTTTCTTTTTCTTCCTTCCTTCCTCCTTCCTTCTTTCTTTTTTCTTCCTTCCTCCTTTCTTCCTTCCTTCTTTTCTTCCTTCCTTCCTTTCTTTCTTCCTTTCTTCCTTCTTTCTCTTCCTTCCTTCCTCCTTTCTTCCTCCTTTCTTTTTTCTTCCTTCCTTCCTGTCTTTCTTTCTTTCTTCCTTCTTTCCTTTCTTCCTTCCTTCTCTTTCTTTCTTCCTTCCTTCCTCCTTCCTTCCTTCTTCCTTCTTTCTTTCTTCCTCCTTTCTCCTTTCTTTTTTCTTCCTTCCTTCCTTCCTTCCTGTCTTTCTGTCTGTCTTCCTTCCTTCCTTCCTTCCTGTCTTTCTGTCTGTCTGTCTGTCTTCCTTCCTTCCTTCCTTCCACCCTCCTTTCTTCCTTCCTCCCTCCTTTCTTCCTTCTTTCTTTTTTCTTCCTTCCTCCTTTCTTCCTTCTTTCTTTTTTCTTCACGGCCGGCCTTTTTGAGGGCTCGTGGGAAAATCTGTATCCCCAGGCAGAAAATACCTTGTGGACGGACCATTGTGATAAAAAGCGATTTGGGTGTGTGCCAGACAGCTGCCGTTTCCGAAATCAAATATTTCACCTTCGGATAAATCTTATCAAACAACAGGAAAGACTTTAACCTCTTGATAAGGTGTAACCAGTTTCCTCTTATCTCTTTTTGAAGTTGGCCGCTTAGGATGTTTTATTCGGTTTTATTGGTGGTAGGTGAATCACGTTATTGCCCTGCATTTAGAATGCGCATTGGGTTTATTATCTAAAAGAGAAGATTTGTAACTCGGGGTTTCATTAGTCGCAGCGCTCGGCTCGATCTCTTTATTATTATTTTCCGAGGCCGCGTATTATTTTACGTGAAAAAGAGCAAATACGATATTCCAAATTGGTGTAGTAATCTAAACGCGAGTGGGCCTCAACGTACGACCGCAATTGAGCTCAACATTCCCGGTTGCTAAGGGACACAGCTGCGAAAGGGTGGATTTTACGCCGTTCTGCAACTTTTCTTTGCCGCCGTCGTTAAAGGAAACACTGCCATCGTTAAGTGAGTCACAGGGTTGTTCAGTGAATCTGGCTTCCTCCAGGTCACAAAAGGTGAATCACATGACACCCCCCCCCCCCCCCCCGCCGGGACCCTGCCACCATCATAAATACGAGTCAGTTGCCTGATTACTACTAGCTCATCCTACGTCTGGGATGAGATTCACAGTGTGGGATTTAGCCGGTTCGGTTAAATTAAATTGCTGGTTCGCTCCGCCCCTTCCAGGAGTCCTCGCATGCCCCATTTTGGTTCCCAAGTAAGGGAAGAGAGGCCTCCTAGCCCAAAAATGGGGCACGGGGGGTGTGGTGTGCCCCCCGCTGCCCGTTTTCACTCCCAGGAGGCTTCAGGGAGGCCTAGGCCCAAAATGAGGTGCTGGGGATGTGCGGTGCCCCCCCCTCCGCGGCCCGTTTTTGCTCCCAGAGGGATGCAGGAGGCCGAGTGCCACCTGTCACACCCTCTGGCCACGCCCACCATGGCCACGCCCACTCAGCCGGTCATTAGGACAAAGAACCGGTCGTTAAATTATTTGTAATCCCACCACTGGATGAGAAGCGAAACATCTTCCAAGAAAACCCAGAAAGTCCAGTTGACTTTTGAAACAAAAATGGTGGGAAAAAGTACCTTTGGGACAACCTTGGATGATGGAGAAGCTCCATAGATGTCCAGGGATGAAGCTCCCACAACTTCTGAAGGCAACGTCTCTTCCATCGGTGGACGGTTCTTCTGTCTACTTCATAAGACCAAGCAACACACAACCTCCTGGCGGAGATGGGGACCTTCACTTGAAGGCCATCAACTTTGACCGTTGATGCCAACCTGGAACAGAGGGAAGGATGAGTAAAGCAGGTGTTGTGGTCCGTCAGCAGCCTGCAGAGCTGGCAGCGGAGTCGGACAGTGAGGAGGCTGGGGAGGAACCTGGGCCAGTCCTGGAGTCTGGGGAAGGTCCGGATGAGGACTCTGCGTCGGAGGCAGAGATGGGGCCAGGGCCATCTGGAAGCGATGTGCGGATTCCAGAACCTCCAGAATTGGACATCAGAGAGGCAGAGGAACAGAAGGAGCCTGTTCCTAGTGCGCGCATGAGCAGAGCTGCCAGAAGGCAAGAACAGTTAAAGCAAAAGGGACGACTTGGGAGTAAGGCCTAGAGATGATTGGCCCCTCCCATGCGGCTTAAAAAAGGAGCAAAGGCACGTGGGCCCTTTGCAGGAAAGCAACGTTGCTAATTCTGTTCCCAGTCGGCATCTCTGTTTGATTCTGGACTCCGTGTGGCTTTGCCAAGTAGGTCTTTGGCGGCATGTCAAGGGAG
>JAXLNS010000009.1:3099710-3102210 GCA_037215915.1 Pantherophis vulpinus
GGAAAAAAAGCATTCCTTTTCGCGCAGCGGAGGATAATAACATCACCCTCGACTTACAACGGTTTGTTCGAAGTTACAACGGCACTGGGGAAAAAGGGACTTACGACCGGTTTTTTTTTTTTCACAGTTACGACCTTTCCAGCATCCCCAGGATTCAAAATCCAGATGTTTGGCCACCGGTTCATATTTATGATGGTTTGCGGCGTTCCCGGGGCGGGAGGGCGATCCCCTTTTGTGACCG
Organism: Pantherophis vulpinus; assembly: GCA_037215915.1. NCBI lineage: Eukaryota > Metazoa > Chordata > Lepidosauria > Squamata > Colubridae > Pantherophis > Pantherophis vulpinus. Next base: position 3,099,952 of record JAXLNS010000009.1, read on the forward strand.
TCTGACGAGCAAAGTCAGAACGGGGAAGCCGGATTCACTTAACGATGGGGTTACAAAACTGAACCGCCGCCGCAATTCGCTGAACCGCCGAACGGCTCGTAAAACGGGGCCAAACTCGCTGAACACGTGTCCCCGCTTAACGACAGAACGTTGGGGCGCTCGATCGTGGTCGTAAGGCGAGGAAGGCCTGTACAACCTTAACGTTTTTACTTTTACACAATAATATACACTAGCCCAGGCGTGGGTTTCACTTACGTTTACCACCAGTTCGCTGCCCGCCTGCGCACATGCTCGCTTCGCAGAGACGGGCGCCATTTGTGCATGCACCCACCCTTCCGTGCATGCGCTTTGCTCGCTCGCGTGCCTTCCGCATATATATATATACATACACATGCCAAATTTGTACGCTGATGACACTCAGCTGTACATCTCCACTCCGGACCACCCCAATGATGCCCTTGAAGGGATGTCCCGGTGCCTGGAGGCCGTACGGATCTGGATGGGGAGAAACAGGCTCAGGCTCAACCCATCCAAGACCGAGTGGCTGTGGTTTCCGGCATCCCGTTATAGCCAGCTGGTTCCATCGCTGACTATTGGGGGTGAGATCTTGGCCACCTCAGAGAGGGCTCGCAACTTGGGTGTCCTCCTGGATGCGCGGCTGTCTCTAGAAGATCATGTGACGGCTGTGGCCAGGGGGGCTTTTTATCAGGTTCGCCTGATTTACCAGTTGCATCCCTTTCTGGATCGGGACTCCTTGCGCACCGTCACTCATACCCTTGTCACTTCCCGTCTGGACTACTGTAATACTGTCTACATGGGGCTCCCCTTGAAGAGCACCCGGAGGCTCCAGCTGGTGCAGAATGCAGCCGCGCGGGTGATTATGGGAGCGACATGGCACTCCGATGCAACACCTCTCCTGCGCGAGCTGCACTGGCTCCCGGTGGTCTTCCGGGTGCAATTCAAGGTGTTGGTTACCATCTTTAGAGCGCTCCATGGCTTAGGACCTGGGTACTTACGAGATCGCCTTCTGCTACCGATAGCCTCCCACTGGCCAGTGCGTTCCCACAGAGAGGGACTCCTCAGGGTACCGTCGGTCAAACAATGTCGAGTGGTGACCCCCCCGGGGGAGAGCCTTCTCTGTGGGGGCACCCGCCCTCTGGAATGAATTGCCCCCGGAGATACGGATGATCCCTGACCTATGCACCTTTCGCCGTGCCCTCAAGACGTTATTGTTCCAACAGGCTGGGCTGGCCTAAACATTAATTTTAATGGATTGCTTTTGTTTTTTTAATGATGTCGGGGCCAAATTATTTCATATGTTTTTAAATTGTTTTTAAATTTTACATATGTGTTTGTTTTATTTTTGGCTGTGCACTGCCCTGAGTCCTTCGGGAGAAGGGCGGTATAAAAATTAGATTAAATAAAATAAAGGAATAAATATTTGCTGATAAAGAAATAAAGGGAGACTAGTATAGATCTATTTCAAGCTATTTAGCTCTCATCAGCTAGTCACACCCTTACTCGGATTCGAACTTGGGCTAAATAATATCCGAGGAAGGGTTTGGCTAGCTGATGAGAGCTAAATAGCTTGAAATAGATCTATAGTAGTCTCCCTTTATTGCTTGGAGTTGAAAGGCGAAAGGGAAGCAGCATGCTCCCCCCCACATATTGGGGTAGACCAGGTGCTTGGACAATCCGGAAGCGACTTCCTAATAGAAAACAAAATTACATACGTTCTCTTCTTTGAATAAAAGAATCCATTTAACCATCTCTGCTTGTCCTTGCTGTGGGGAACAATAAATATTTCTACTTACTCGTTCGTCTTTCGTTTTAGTCTATGGAGATTCTCAATCCTCCAGGTCCTTTTTCCTCCGCAAAAATAACTGGACTTTCTTGATTTTTTTTCCTTGAAGCCTTTCTTTTTTGCTTCTGGTGTAGAAGCTTTTTCAGTTCTGAAATTCCCGGTTTGTTAGTTGTAAGTCGAGGACAATTCGTAGTGGAAGCTTGGAAGCAAGTTCCAGCAGAGATAGCAAGTTAACCAGAGGTGTGTATTCAGCCGGTTCTGACCGGTTCGCCCGCACCGGTAGCAGAAATCGTGGGTCGGGCTGCCTATCCCGCCGTGGCTCTATGCTGTCCTATTTAGGCATGTTTTTGAGGCCAGGCGCGTGCGTGGAAGGTGTGCGCGTGAGCAAAGCACATGCACGAAAGGCTGGGCGCATGCACGGAGGTGGCGCATGTGAGCGAAGCTAGCATTTGTGC
>JAXLNS010000009.1:3104710-3177210 GCA_037215915.1 Pantherophis vulpinus
TACCCTCAGAGACGTCAGCTTAGTACCCAACTCTGGCTTCCTAATTTAGGCTTGTGTATTCCTTGTTGCCCTGCAAGGGGGAATAGAAACTTCCCAATTAGTTTTATCTTAAGCATTTCTTTGTTTACTCAATTGGCCACTTAGGCCTCTGGCCCTGGAAAGCAGGAGTTTATCCAGATCAAACATAAATTAGGACTGAGGTGTAAATTATCCCTTGGAGATACGTACCATGCTCTTAGATGGCACAAGAAAAAAAACAGGGAGAAGATTGATATCAGGTCAAATGGCAGGGACATATGTTGGACAAATACCAGATACATTACAGGAGATACAAATATAATGGCATATATGCATTACAGGAACCTAATGATTACAGAATCTAGTATACCAGTATATCATATTCTAGCATTATTTATTATATCCTTATTATTGTTTCCCTTCATTACCGAGTTGGGTCATGAAATGTCTGCTAGAAATGAGAGACCATCAAGGACCCCACACAACTCCTCCTCCTCCTCTCCTTCCTCTCCTTCCTCCTCCCTGCAAACCCCACTCCCTTCTAGCACTGATGCTGTTCCCTAGTTGGGTCGTAAAACGTCTGCAAGGAAACCACCCAGCCGAGAGAGCCCGAACGACCCCGACGGTTCAACCCTCAGTGACGAACTTTCTCTTCTACAAGCGTTGGTGCATTTGTCCGATTTCGACCGCCTCCAGTCTGGAGGATACGATGCAGAAATGCAAGCTCTGCCAGAGGGATAGAGAGAAAGGAAAGAGCCAGCCAGCGAACGGTGTCTTGACTTGGGGCCAAATAAGGAAACCCACACAGAGAAACCCACAAACACACATTCCTTCTGCACATCGGCTTCCTCATTTTTTTTCCAAAGCAATTTAACCAGAGGCCAGTTCAGTTCGAGAAGGGGAAAGTCAAATGTTTATTCTTATGCATGTTGGGTCATGCCGTTAATGGATGTTCGGGCGCCGGGATCAGAAAGGGATGGAAAATTTAAAGGGCACTCGGAAAAGGAGGCAGCTGTTGCTCTGCTTCGCAGGAGAACAAGCCAAAATTAGAAATGCGTGCAAGAAAACAAGCCAGAATTAGAACTGCGTGCAGGAAAACAAGCCAGAGTTATAAATGCGTGCAGGAAAACAAGCAGAGTTAGAAATGCACGTAGGAAAACAAGCAGAGTTAGAAATGCTCGTAGGAAAACAAGCCAGAGTTATAAATGCATGCAAGAAAGCAAGACAGAATTAGAAATGCGTGCAGGAAAACAAGTCAGAGTTATAAATGCGTGCAGGAAAACAAGTCAGAGTTATAAATGCGTGCAGGAAAACAAGCCAGAGTTATAAATGCGTGCAGGAAAACAAGCCAGAGTTATAAATGCATGCAGGAAAACAAGCCAGAATTAGAAATGCATGCAAGAAAGCAAGACAGAATTAGAAATGCGTGCAGGAAAACAAGTCAGAGTTATAAATGCGTGCAGGAAAACAAGTCAGAGTTATAAATGCGTGCAGGAAAACAAGTCAGAGTTATAAATGCGTGCAGGAAAACAAGCCAGAGTTATAAATGCATGCAGGAAAACAAGCCAGAATTAGAAATGCATGCAAGAAAGCAAGACAGAATTAGAAATGCGTGCAGGAAAACAAGTCAGAGTTATAAATGCGTGCAGGAAAACAAGTCAGAGTTATAAATGCGTGCAGGAAAACAAGTCAGAGTTATAAATGCGTGCAGGAAAACAAGCCAGAATTAGAAATGCATGCAAGAAAGCAAGACAGAATTAGAAATGCGTGCAGGAAAACAAGCCAGAGTTATAAATGCATGCAGGAAAACAAGCCAGAATTAGAAAAGCGTGCAAGAAAACAAGCCAGAGTTATAAATGCGTGCAGGAAAACAAGCCACATTTAGAAATGCGTGCAGGAAAACAAGCCAGAGTTACAAATGCATGCAGAAGAATGCAGCACCAGAAGTGAAGGAGAAACTGCATATTTGGTTAGCATGCCATCCAACGATCCCATATTCGCCATCAGGGTCCCAAAAGTCAAGATGGAGACTGCGCCTCGGAGATCGAAGCCTCTCCGCCGAACGGCATGCAGGTAGTCCTTGACTTACAACCGTCCATTTAGTGACCGTTCAAAGTTTCAACGGCGCTAAAAAAAGTGACTTAGCAATAGCACTTAGACTTATATGCCGCTTCACAGTGCTTTACGGCCTGCTCTCAGTGGTTTACAGAATCAGCCTCTTGGCCCCCTCAACAATCTGGGTCCTCATTTTACCGACTTCGGAAGGAAGGACGGAAGGCTGAGTCAACTTGGAGCCCGGTGAGATTCGAACTGCCAAATTGCAGGCAGCCGGCAATCAGCAGAAGTAACCCGCAGTACTGCATTCTAACCACTGCGCCACCGTGGCTCACAAACCTAGGACCGTTTTTCACATTTAACGACCGTTGCAGCCTTCCCGCGCTCGCGTGATCCAAATTCAGATGTTGGCGACGGACTCACACGTACGACCGTTGCCGTGTCCCAAGGTCATGTGATCGTCTTCGGCGACCTTCGGATGAGCAAAATCAACCGGGAAGTGACTGAAAAACCCTCCTACCAACGTATCAGCTGCGGTGATTCCCTCAACAACCTTGGCAAGAAATGGGGGCCAAACAACACATACACGTCTCACTTAACGGAAACTTTGGGCTCCATTGTGGTCGTAAGTCCCCACAGGCTCCCTGATTGCAATAAATGTCAGCAGGGTTCAAAGGACTAACAGCGAGAATATCTAAGTTGGGGACTTTAAGACTTCAACTCCCAGAATTCCCCAGCCAGCCACATAGTATAACTTTCTTAATAGATGGTGGGTATGCAGTAAGCGTCATATATCTTGACTTCAGCAAAGTGGAAAAAAAAAGAGCTGGCTGGGGAATTCTGGGAGTTGAAGTCCCCAAATCTTAAATCAGGGAGTCTCCAACCTTGGCAACTTTAAGATTTGTGGACTTCAACTCCCAGAATTCCCCAGCCAGCCACGTAGTGTAACTTTCTTAATAGATGGTGGGTATGCAGTAAGCGTAATATATCTTAACTTCAGCAAAGTGGGGGGGAAAAGAGCTGTCTGGGGAATTCTGGGAGTTGAAGTCCACAAGTCCTAAATCAGGGAGTCTCCAACCTGAGCAACTTTAAGATTTGTGGACTTCAACTCCCAGAATTCCCCAGCCAGCCATGTAGTATAACTTTCTTCATAGATGGTGGGTATGCAGTAAGCGTAATATATCTTATCTTCAGCAAAATGGGGGGGAAAAGAGCTGGCTGAGGAATTCTGGGAGTTGAAGTCCACAAGTCCTAAATCAGGGAGTCTCCAACCTGGGCCACTTTAAGATTTGTGGACTTCAACTCCCAGAATTCCCCAGCCAGCCATGTAGTATAACTTTCTTCATAGATGGTGGGTATGCAGTAAGCGTAATATATCTTATCTTCAGCAAAATGGGGGAAAAAAGAGCTGGCTGGGGGATTCTGGGAGTTGAAGTCCACAGGTCTTAAAGTGGCCAAGTTTGGTCGAAAGCAATGCATAATGTAGAGAAAACCCTTGAAGTCAGTTTAAGTGTCCGTGTTGTGATTGCGTAATGCGATTGTGGGTCGTTTCGGAGAGAGAGAAAAAGAAAAAAAACGCACACTTTTGCTCGATTTGGAGTCCGTTTGGAAAAGAAGGCAACTGCAAAGGAATTTGTCAGGTTTTGGCCTTCTGAACTCTTGTCACCATCCGGAAAGACACGTCAACACACACAAAAAGAAAAACGACTTGAAATTCAGCATTTATTCGAAAGGAAAACTTGAAAGTTGCGTAAAACAGGATTTATTTTGGTAGCGGAGGAAAAAAAAAAAAAAAACCAGGCGCCTTTGACATGTTTGGTTTCAAAAGGGCTTCTTGTCCTCAAATTAGTTACCTCAGAATTGCTCAATCAGCGGCCCCTGAACTCACAGAAGGGATCCGCAGCTCGTCCTCCACTTACGACCGTCCAAAGTTACAACGGCCCCGGATCAAAGTCCTGTGTTTCACAGTTACGACCTCCGCAGCCTCCCCGCGGGATCGACATTCATATCTGTGACCGTCGCTGGTGTCCCAAGGTCACGCGATTTTTTCCCCTTCTTTGCGACCTTCTGAGGGGAAAGCCAGATTCGTTTAATGACCGGGCCGCTAAGTTTATCAACGGCAGCGATTCGTTTAACGACCCTGGCAAGAAAGGTTGTAACGTAGCGGCAAAACTCACTTTTAAAAAAAATGCCTCGCTTAGCGACAGAAACTTCGGGCTCAATTTTGGTCGTAAGTCGAGGACTAGCCATACAACGATATGACCTCGGACGCAACTGCATTTCGCAGTTGTTTCTCCTTTGCCTTGTCTGATTCCTGGAGGTGGAATTCGTGCATCTCTGATGCTCTTCATATCCTCCGTCCCTCCCCCCCCCCCGGCTTTCGAAAGGAGAAAAAAAAAATTGGGCGGGAACCCTCGTTGAGGACTAGCAACATGCGCAGGCTGAGCGACCCAGCGTCCTAGATTGTCGTGCTGTTTTCTATGTTGGGGGGATAGAGGTAAGTGTAAGGCAGCGTGAGGGTCTTATTCCGGCTGCCGATGGCCAAAGTGATGCGCTTGAGACGTTCCTGGAAATCGGCAATGAGCCGCTTCGGAGCTTCCTCCACAAAGAGTTGCTCGTCGTAGCAGCCCAGCGGTTTCTGCAGAAGGGGAAGAGAATAAACGGGGGTTGGAAGGGACCGCGAAGGTCATCTAGTCCAGCCCACTGCTCAAGAAAGAGACTCTACCCTTCTGGACAAAGGGCTTCTTTAAAAGCACTTTAAAAAGTGTAAAAAGCACTTTCAAAGCTCCATGAAAGAAAACAGGAAAGAAAACAATGGGAGGAAAAAAAAAACAAGAAAGAAAGAGGAGAGGAAGGAAAAGAGAGAGGAAGGAAGGAAGGAAGAGAGAAAGGAGGGAGAGAGGAAAGGATGGGAGGAAGGAAGAGAAAGGAGGGAAGGAGGGAAGGAAGGGGAAATAGAAAGCAAAAGAAAGAAAGAAGAAAAGAAATAACATAAGGAAAAAAGAAAGGGGGAGGAAAGAGAAAGAAAGAAAAGGAAAAGGAAAATGAATGAAAGAAAACAGGAAAGCAAGAAAGAACAAAAGAAAAAAGAAAGAATGAGAGAGAAAGGAAAGAAAGAAAAAAATAGAAGGAAAATGAATGAAAGAAAAGAAACAGGAAAGAAAACAAGAAAGGGAGAAAAAAGTAAAGAAAAAGAAAGAGAAAAAGAAAGAAAGTAGGAAGGAAGGAAAAGAAAAAAGAACATAAGAAAAAAGAGAGGAAAGAGAGAGAAAGAAAGAAATAGAACGAAGGAAAATGAACGGAAGAAAGGAAACAGGAAAGAAAACAAGAAAGGGAGAAAAAAGTAAAGAAAGACAAAGAAAGAAAGAAAGAAAGAAAGAAAGAAAGAAAGAAAGAAAGAAAGAAAGAAAGAAAGAAGACAGACAGAGACAGACAGACAGAAAGAAAGAAAGAAAAAAAGAAAGACAGGGAGGAAGGAAGGAAGGAAGGAAGATAGAAAGAGACAGACAGACAGAAAGAAAAGAAAAAAGAAAGACAGACAGGAAGGAAGGAAGGAAGAAAGATAGAAAGACAGACAGACAGACAGACAGAAAGACAAGAAGGAAGGAATGAAGAAAAACAGAAAGAAAGAAAGAAAGAAAGAAAGAAAGAAAGAAAGAAAGAAAGAAAGACAGACAGATAGATAGACAGACAGATAGATAGACAGAAAGACAAGAAGGAAGGAAGGAAGAAAGAATGGATGGAAGGAAGGAAGGAAAAAAGAAAGAAAGGGAGAAAGAAAGATAGATAGATAGATAGATAGATAGATAGATAGATAGATAGATAGACAGACAGACAGACAGACAAGAAGGAAGGAAGGAAGAAGAAAAGAAAGAAGGAAGGAAGGAAGGAAGGAAGGAAGAAAGAAAGAAAGAAAGAAAGACAGACAGAAAGACAAGAAGGAAGGAAGGAAGGAAGAAAGACAGAAAGAGATAGATAGATAGATAGATAGATAGATAGATAGATAGATAGATAGATAGATAGATAAATAGATAGACAGACAGACAGACAGACAGACAGACAAGAAGGAAGGAAGGAAGAAGAAAAGAAAGAAGGAAGGAAGGAAGGAAGGAAGAAATAAAGAAAGAAAGAAAGAAAGAAAGAAAGAAAGAAAGAAAGAAAGACAGACAGACAGAAAGACAAGAAGGAAGGAAGGAAGAAAGACAGAAAGAGAGATAGATAGATAGATAGATAGATAGATAGATAGATAGATAGATAGATAGATAGATAAATAGACAGACAGATAGACAGACAGAAAGACAAGAAGGAAGGAAGGAAGGAAGAAAGAATGGAAGGAAGGAAGGAAAAAAGAAAGGAAGGAAGATAGATAGATAGACAGACAAACAGAAAGACAAGAAGGAAGGAAGGAAGAAGAAAAGAAAGAAGGAAGAATGGAAGGAAGGAAGGAAGGAAGGAAGGAAGGAAGAAGAAAAGAAAGAAGGAAGGAAGGAAGGAAAGAAGGAAGGAAGGAAGGAAGGAAGGAAGGAAGGAAGGAAGAAAGAAAGAAAGAGAAAGGGCCAGGGGAGGGGAGGGGAGGGGACGCAGGGAGACCCTTACCATGTCGAGGATCTCGTTCTGCAGCACCCAGAGGACGGAGAGCACCTGGCTGGTGACGTTCATTTCCGGGATGGTGTCCAGGAAGTCCTGGAGCCTGAGGGGGGCCTTCGCCTGGGGAGGGGGCTTCCTCATGGACGAAGGCAGGTTGGGCATGAAAGCCCCCATCTCAAACTTCAAAGGACAAGAAGAGCGTCAGACAGAACGGAAGAATCCGCTAAAGCCTCTCATTGTAGACCAAGGGAAGGAGATGGGAATGAGAAGGAAGGGAGGAAGGAGATGGGAATGAGAAGGAGGGACGCAGGGAAGAAGGGAGGGAGGGAGGGAGGGAGGAAATGGGAATAAAAAGGGAGGGAGGGGAAGAAGGAAGGAAGGAGATGGGAATGAGAAGGAGGGACACAGGGAAGGAGGGAAGGAGGGAGGCAGAGAGGAAAGGAAGGAAGGAGAGGGAGGGAGGGAGGAAATGGGAATAAAAAGGGAGGGAGGGGAAGAAGGAAGGAAGGAGATGGGAATGAGAAGGAGGGACACAGGGAAGAAGGGAAGGAGGGAGGGAGGGAGGAAATGGGAATAAAAAGGGAGGGAGGGGAAGAAGGAAGGAAGGAGATGGGAATGAGAAGGAGGGACGCAGGGAAGGATGGAAGGAGGGAGGGAGGGAGGAAAGGAAGAGAGGGAGGGGAGGGAGGGAGGGAGGAAATGGGAATAAGAAGGGAGAGAGGGAAGGAAGGAAGGAGAGGGAGGGAGGGAGGGAGAAGGAAGGAGATGGGAATAAGAAGGGAAAGAGGAAAGGAAGGGAGGGAGGAAGGAAGCAGAGGGAGGAAGGAAGGAGATGGGAAGGGGAAGGAGGGAGGAAGGAAGGAAGGAAGGAAGGAGAGGGAGGGAGGGAGGGAGAAGGAAGGAGATGGGAATAAGAAGGGAAAGAGGAAAGGGAGGGAGGGAGGGAGGAAGCAGAGGGAGGGAGGGAGGAAGGAAGCAGAGGGAGGAAGGAAGGAGATGGGAATAAGAAGGGAGAAAGGAAAGGAAAGGAAGGAGGAAGGAAGCAGAGGGAGGAAGGAAGGAAAGGAAGGAAGGAGAGGGAGGGAGGGAGGAAGGAGATGGGAAGGGGAAGGAGGGAGGAAGGAAGGAAAGGAAGGAAGGAAGGAAGGAGAGGGAGGGAGGAAGGAAGGAGATGGGAATAAGAAGGGAGAGAGGAAAGGAAGGGAGGGAGGGCGGGAGGAAGGAAGGAAGCAGAGGGAGGGAGGAAGGAAAGGAAGGAAGGAAGCAGAGGGAGGAAGGGAAGGAAGGAAGGAAGCAGAGGGAGGAAGGGAAGGAAGGAAGGAAGGAAGGAGAGGGAGGGAGGAAGGAAGGAGATGGGAATAAGAAGGGAGAAAGGAAAGGAAAGGAAAGGAAGGAGGAAGGAAGCAGAGGGAGGAAGGAAGGAAAGGAAGGAAGGAAGGAGAACGTGGGAGGGAGGAAGGAGATGGGAAGGGGAAGGAGGGAGGAAGGAAGGAAAGGAAGGAAGGAAGGAGAGGGAGGGAGGGAGGGAGGGAGGAAGGAAATGGAAGGGAGGGAGGGATGAATCAATGGATCAATGGGAAAAGCCATCATCGGGCGATCGGGGGGGGGGAGGGGGCCACCGACCAGATTCCTCCCCGTCCAGCGAGGATCCGGCCCGGCCTCACCTACCTGCCCGCCGTTGACCGCCGCATGGTGAGCCGAGCAGGTGAAGATGACCATGGTCAGGTACTTGATAAGTTCTGGGACGGACTGGATGGAGGAGGGGATGCCTGTGAAGAGAGGGGAGGAGACGTCTAGCTGAAATTCCACCCCCGGACGAGGGAAAGGAGGCCAAGCAGCGATTCCTGGGGGGGACAGAGGGGTTCAGCCCGTCTCACCAGTCATTCCAGTCATAACTCTGGAATTGGATCTGGTTTTTCGACTGTTTTTACAACGGTCGTTAAGTGAGTCACACGGTCGTACATCCGAGAGTGCCTCGTTGGAAAAGGACGACAAGAAACATAGGAACGCACAAACAGAGGAAATACTGGGGCAGGTGTTCCTTGACTTACGACTACAGGTAATCCTCGATTTACGACAATTCGTTTAGCGACCGTTCAAAGTTACGACGCCACTGAAAAAAGTAACTTATGACCGTTGCAGCATCCCCCTTGTCACGCGATCCAAATTCGGACGCTTCGCAAGCGACTCATATTTACGACGGTCGCAGCATCCCGGGGGTGTGCGTCACGTGATCCGCTTTTGTGACCTTGGGGAAAGCCGGATTCATTTAACAACCGTGTTCCTAACTTATTCATTGCAGTGATTCACTTAACGACTGTGGCGAGAAACGTCATAAAATGGGGTAGGAAGAAATCCACGTAACCAACGTCTCGCTTAACCACAGAAATTTAGGGCTCCGTTGTGGTCGTAAGTCGGGGACTGCCTGTACTTGTTTAGCGACCGTTCAAAGTTACGACGGCACTGAAAAAAGGGACGTACGACCGTTATGATCTTCGCGGAATCCTCACAGTTACATGATCAAAATCCAGATGTTGCACAACTGGCACATATTGACAATGATCATGTGATCTCCAGGATGGAGTGGTGCAGTGGCCTAGAGGTGGAGCTCTCGCCTCACAATTAGGAGGCTATGAGTTCGATCCTAGGTAGAGGCAGATATTTCTCTCTCTGGGCACAATGAGAATATATCTGCCGAACAAAACTCCGCACTGGCGATCAGAACAGCATCCGGCCAGTAAAGCACTCAGCTCCATTCAGTTGCACAGACTCCACCCCACAAAGGATTATGGGGTCGTTTAATGATATGTGATCTCCCGGATCATGTGATCTCCATTTGCGACCTTCCCAGCAGGCTTTTGACAAGCAACGTCACTGGGAGAAGCCTGATTCACTTAACAACTGACTGATTCTTTTAATAGCCGCAGTGTTTTGCTTAACAACCTTGGGAAAAAAAGATCTTAACACAACTCACTCAAATGCTTTTTTTTTCAGTGCCGTCGTAGCAGTGAATGGTCACTAAAGAAATGGTCGTTAAGTCGGGGGCTACCTGTATTCTACAGAATGGAATGAAACGGAATGGAATTGACACCACCAGGAAAGAATGGAATGGAATGGAATTGATACCACCAGGAAAGAATGGAATGGAATGGAATTGACACCACCAGGAAAGAATGGAACGGAATGGAATGGAATTGGCACCACCAGGAAAGAATGGAACGGAACGGAATTGACACCACCAGAAAAGAATGGAACGGAATGGAATTGACACCACCAGGAAAGAATGGAATGGAATGGAATTGATACCACCAGGAAAGAATGGAATGGAATGGAATTGACACCACCAGGAAAGAATGGAACGGAATGGAATGGAATTGATACCACCAGGAAAGAATGGAACGGAACGGAATTGACACCACCAGAAAAGAATGGAACGGAATGGAATTGACACCACCAGGAAAGAATGGAATGGAATGGAATTGACACCACCAGAAAAGAATGGAACGGAATGGAATTGACACCACCAGGAAAGAATGGAATGGAATGGAATTGACACCACCAGGAAAGAATGGAACGGAATGGAATTGACACCACCAGGAAAGAATGGAACGGAACAGAATTAATACCACCAGAAAAAAATGGAACGGAATGAAATTGACACCACTAGAAAAGAATGGAATGGATGTGGAAATGACACCACCAGGAAAGGAGAAAACCGAACGTTCCTCCCCGCATCCAAAGATGAAGTACCTGAGGTCTCTTTGTTGAGGAACCCCTTGGCGAAGATCTCAGCCAGCCAAGCCTGCAACTCGACGTCTCCCTGGACAGCTGAATCGCTCTTGTAGTAGAGTCCGACGATGCCCGAGACGAAGCTGCGGGGAGGGAGGAGGAAAACATGTCTCTCCCAGAAAAAGAGGCTTAGCCGCCAGCTCCTTTTTCCGCACCCAACATAAAGCCAACAAAATTTATGGTTTGGGAGTGGGGAGTGGAGTGGAGTGGAGTGGGGTTTGTGGAGAGGAGGAGGAGGAGGAGGAGGTGGAGGAAGACTGAGGGGTCCTTGGTGGTCTCTGAGCTTGGCGGTTTCCTTGCAGATGTCTCATGACCAAACTAGGTAACGTCATCAGTACTAGAAGGGAGTGGGGTTTATGGAGAAGAGGAGAAGCAAAAGGAGGAGGAGGGGAGTAGTGTGAGGTCTCTACTATGCTCTCTCAGCTCAGTTGTTCTCTTGCAGATGTTTCATATGTAAAAAGAGAGCAGACCCCACTCTCTTCTAGCACTGATAATGTTCCCTAGTTGGGTCATGAAACGTCTGCAAGAAAACCACCAAGCTCAGAGAGCACCAAGGACCTCTCAGTCCTCCTCCTCCTCCTCTTCCTCCTCCTCTTCCTCCCTCCTTCCTCCTCCTCCTCCTCTCTACAAACCCTACTCCCTTCTAGAACTGATGATGTTCCCTAGCTGTGTTGTGACCCGTCAGCGGCCTGTGCAGCTAGTAGCTGATTCCGACAGCGAGGAGGCTGGTGTGGTGCTGCGCCAGCAGCCTGTGCAGCTGGCACTCGAGTCGGACAATGAGGAGGCTGGAAAAGATGTGGTGCCAGAGGCGGGGATTCCGCCAGGGCCTTCAGAACCTCCAGAAGCTCCCTTAAGTGAAGAGGACGAAGAGGAGGAGCCTCTTCTCGATGCACGAGCGCGCAGAGCTGCCAAAAGGCAGGAGTGGCTCCTCAGGAGAAGGTCTCCTCGAGAGTAAGGCTTGGGGCTAATTGGCCACTCCCCCAGCCTATTTAAGGAAGGACAACGACTGAGGCAATTTGCAAGGAACAACTTCGTTCAAATTCCTTCGCGTCTTGATTACGTTTGATTCGGCTCTTGTTTCTCTCTTATCAGCTTTCCTGCAAATTGCTTCTGGGCATTCTGCCAACCACAGTAAGATGACGGTTATCTGAAAGACCGTGCCTCAGAACTGAGTTATTCTTCTTTGGATTCTTGTCGGCTGTTCACGAAGTTAAATGAACAGCCCTTGTTCAGAAAAGACTGATTTCTTGTACTTGTGTTCGAACAACTACTAAGAAAGCTCGTTAGTAGTCCTTAATTAGTTAATTAAGGTTTGTACGGACTTTGTGTGTGCTGCGTTCTTTGGGGTAGCTGGGACAGAACAAGCTGGGTCTGCTTCAACCAGAAACCTCATTTCAGCCCTGAGCTGCAAAGATTATCTCCTATCCAAGTTTATGGTCGCAGGAGTTGGAGAGGTGGAGCCTCCAGCTGTAGCTACGGGGCCAATATCCCATGGTTCCCAACCTCTCCCTCTTGCATGAGACTCGAATCCACCACCCTTGCAACCTCCATTCATCAGGCTGAAATTACGATGGTGGACGATTCTGTCTCCTTTGTCGCCCCTTCCAAGCAGCCTGTTCCCCCATTCTGGCTGACCTCTTAGGAGGACACCAAGCGGGAGAAGCTTGGGAGGCCCTACCCAACTCTCTGGCCCAGCTCCTTCACCTCTTGATGGCTTCCCAGATCTTCAGGCCATCGTCCCTGTAGTAATAGTTGAGGAGGCCGCCCACTCCCCGGGCTTCGATGTCGTCCGGAAGGCAGAGCTGGGTGTAAGTCAGATCGTCCGTGGCTTTTTGGAGAAGCACCGCTAATCCCTGGCGCCCGGTGGCAATGGCCTGTGGAAAGAATACAGAATGACAGAGTTGGAAGGGTCCTTGCGTGGAGGTCCTCTAGACCATTTCAGACAAATGACTGTCCAGTCTCTTCTTAAAAAGCCTCCAGTGATGGAGCACCCTCAACTTCTGGTGGCAAGCTGTTCCATTGGTTAATTCCCCCAGAGGAATTCTGGGGTCTTACCAAGGCCTTATAAAGTGATATTAACACTTTACGTAATATGTATCCCCATTGCGGTTAGTTTACTCTCTTCTAATCCCTTCTTCTGCAATCTCTCCACTCTAGAGGGTAGAAGAAAACAAAACAAAACAGGCATGGCTGGCTGAGGAATTCCGGGGTCTTACCAAGGCCTTATAAAGTGATATTAACACTTTACGTAATATGTATCCCCATTGCGGTTAGCTTACTCTCTTCTAATCCCTTCTTCTGCAATCTCTCCACTCTAGAGGGTAGAAGAAAACAAAACAAAACAGGCATGGCTGGCTGAGGAATTCCAGGGTCTTACCAAGGCCTTATAAAGTGATATTAACACTTTACGTAATATGTATCCCCATTGCGGTTAGCTTACTCTCTTCTAATCCCTTCTTCTGCAATCTCTCCACTCTAGAGGGTAGAAGAAAACAAAACAAAACAGGCATGGCTGGCTGAGGAATTCCGGGGTCTTACCAAGGCCTTATAAAGTGATATTAACACTTTACGTAATATGTATCCCCATTGCGGTTAGCTTACTCTCTTCTAATCCCTTCTTCTGCAATCTCTCCACTCTAGAGGGTAGGAGAAAACAAAACAAAACAGGCATGGCTGGCTGAGGAATTCCAGGGTCTTACCAAGGCCTTATAAAGTGATATTAACACTTTACGTAATATGTATCCCCATTGCGGTTAGCTTACTCTCTTCTAATCCCTTCTTCTGCAATCTCTCCACTCTAGAGGGTAGAAGAAAACAAAACAAAACAGGCATGGCTGGCTGAGGAATTCCAGGGTCTTACCAAGGCCTTATAAAGTGATATTAACACTTTACGTAATATGTATCCCCATTGCGGTTAGCTTACTCTCTTCTAATCCCTTCTTCTGCAATCTCTCCACTCTAGAGGGTAGAAGAAAACAAAACAAAACAGGCATGGCTGGCTGAGGAATTCCGGGGTCTTACCAAGGCCTTATAAAGTGATATTAACACTTTACGTAATATGTATCCCCATTGCGGTTAGCTTACTCTCTTCTAATCCCTTCTTCTGCAATCTCTCCACTCTAGAGGGTAGAAGAAAACAAAACAAAACAGGCATGGCTGGCTGAGGAATTCCAGGGTCTTACCAAGGCCTTATAAAGTGATATTAACACTTTACGTAATATGTATCCCCATTGCGGTTAGCTTACTCTCTTCTAATCCCTTCTTCTGCAATCTCTCCACTCTAGAGGGTAGAAGAAAACAAAACAAAACAGGCATGGCTGGCTGAGGAATTCCGGGGTCTTACCAAGGCCTTATAAAGTGATATTAACACTTTACGTAATATGTATCCCCATTGCGGTTAGCTTACTCTCTTCTAATCCCTTCTTCTGCAATCTCTCCACTCTAGAGGGTAGAAGAAAACAAAACAAAACAGGCATGGCTGGCTGAGGAATTCCGGGGTCTTACCAAGGCCTTATAAAGTGATATTAACACTTTACGTAATATGTATCCCCATTGCGGTTAGCTTACTCTCTTCTAATCCCTTCTTCTGCAATCTCTCCACTCTAGAGGGTAGAAGAAAACAAAACAAAACAGGCATGGCTGGCTGAGGAATTCCAGGGTCTTACCAAGGCCTTATAAAGTGATATTAACACTTTACGTAATATGTATCCCCATTGCGGTTAGCTTACTCTCTTCTAATCCCTTCTTCTGCAATCTCTCCACTCTAGAGGGTAGAAGAAAACAAAACAAAACAGGCATGGCTGGCTGAGGAATTCCAGGGTCTTACCAAGGCCTTATAAAGTGATATTAACACTTTACGTAATAAGTATCCCCATTGCGGTTAGTTTACTCTCTTCTAATCCCTTCTTCTGCAATCTCTCCACTCTAGAGGGTAGAAGAAAACAAAACAAAACAGGCATGGCTGGCTGAGGAATTCCGGGGTCTTACCAAGGCCTTATAAAGTGATATTAACACTTTACGTAATATGTATCCCCATTGCGGTTAGCTTACTCTCTTCTAATCCCTTCTTCTGCAATCTCTCCACTCTAGAGGGTAGAAGAAAACAAAACAAAACAGGCATGGCTGGCTGAGGAATTCCAGGGTCTTACCAAGGCCTTATAAAGTGATATTAACACTTTACGTAATATGTATCCCCATTGCGGTTAGCTTACTCTCTTCTAATCCCTTCTTCTGCAATCTCTCCACTCTAGAGGGTAGAAGAAAACAAAACAAAACAGGCATGGCTGGCTGAGGAATTCCGGGGTCTTACCAAGGCCTTATAAAGTGATATTAACACTTTACGTAATATGTATCCCCATTGCGGTTAGCTTACTCTCTTCTAATCCCTTCTTCTGCAATCTCTCCACTCTAGAGGGTAGAAGAAAACAAAACAAAACAGGCATGGCTGGCTGAGGAATTCCGGGGTCTTACCAAGGCCTTATAAAGTGATATTAACACTTTACGTAATATGTATCCCCATTGCGGTTAGCTTACTCTCTTCTAATCCCTTCTTCTGCAATCTCTCCACTCTAGAGGGTAGAAGAAAACAAAACAAAACAGGCATGGCTGGCTGAGGAATTCCAGGGTCTTACCAAGGCCTTATAAAGTGATATTAACACTTTACGTAATATGTATCCCCATTGCGGTTAGCTTACTCTCTTCTAATCCCTTCTTCTGCAATCTCTCCACTCTAGAGGGTAGAAGAAAACAAAACAAAACAGGCATGGCTGGCTGAGGAATTCCAGGGTCTTACCAAGGCCTTATAAAGTGATATTAACACTTTACGTAATAAGTATCCCCATTGCGGTTAGTTTACTCTCTTCTAATCCCTTCTTCTGCAATCTCTCCACTCTAGAGGGTAGAAGAAAACAAAACAAAACAGGCATGGCTGGCTGAGGAATTCCGGGGTCTTACCAAGGCCTTATAAAGTGATATTAACACTTTACGTAATATGTATCCCCATTGCGGTTAGTTTACTCTCTTCTAATCCCTTCTTCTGCAATCTCTCCACTCTAGAGGGTAGAAGAAAACAAAACAAAACAGGCATGGCTGGCTGAGGAATTCCAGGGTCTTACCAAGGCCTTATAAAGTGATATTAACACTTTACGTAATATGTATCCCCATTGCGGTTAGCTTACTCTCTTCTAATCCCTTCTTCTGCAATCTCTCCACTCTAGAGGGTAGAAGAAAACAAAACAAAACAGGCATGGCTGGCTGAGGAATTCCGGGGTCTTACCAAGGCCTTATAAAGTGATATTAACACTTTACGTAATATGTATCCCCATTGCGGTTAGCTTACTCTCTTCTAATCCCTTCTTCTGCAATCTCTCCACTCTAGAGGGTAGGAGAAAACAAAACAAAACAGGCATGGCTGGCTGAGGAATTCCAGGGTCTTACCAAGGCCTTATAAAGTGATATTAACACTTTACGTAATATGTATCCCCATTGCGGTTAGCTTACTCTCTTCTAATCCCTTCTTCTGCAATCTCTCCACTCTAGAGGGTAGAAGAAAACAAAACAAAACAGGCATGGCTGGCTGAGGAATTCCAGGGTCTTACCAAGGCCTTATAAAGTGATATTAACACTTTACGTAATATGTATCCCCATTGCGGTTAGCTTACTCTCTTCTAATCCCTTCTTCTGCAATCTCTCCACTCTAGAGGGTAGAAGAAAACAAAACAAAACAGGCATGGCTGGCTGAGGAATTCCGGGGTCTTACCAAGGCCTTATAAAGTGATATTAACACTTTACGTAATATGTATCCCCATTGCGGTTAGCTTACTCTCTTCTAATCCCTTCTTCTGCAATCTCTCCACTCTAGAGGGTAGAAGAAAACAAAACAAAACAGGCATGGCTGGCTGAGGAATTCCAGGGTCTTACCAAGGCCTTATAAAGTGATATTAACACTTTACGTAATATGTATCCCCATTGCGGTTAGCTTACTCTCTTCTAATCCCTTCTTCTGCAATCTCTCCACTCTAGAGGGTAGAAGAAAACAAAACAAAACAGGCATGGCTGGCTGAGGAATTCCGGGGTCTTACCAAGGCCTTATAAAGTGATATTAACACTTTACGTAATATGTATCCCCATTGCGGTTAGCTTACTCTCTTCTAATCCCTTCTTCTGCAATCTCTCCACTCTAGAGGGTAGAAGAAAACAAAACAAAACAGGCATGGCTGGCTGAGGAATTCCAGGGTCTTACCAAGGCCTTATAAAGTGATATTAACACTTTACGTAATATGTATCCCCATTGCGGTTAGCTTACTCTCTTCTAATCCCTTCTTCTGCAATCTCTCCACTCTAGAGGGTAGGAGAAAACAAAACAAAACAGGCATGGCTGGCTGAGGAATTCCGGGGTCTTACCAAGGCCTTATAAAGTGATACTAACACTTTACGTAATATGTATCCCCATTGCGGTTAGCTTACTCTCTTCTAATCCCTTACTCTGCAATCTCTCCACTCTAGAGGGTAGGAGAAAACAAAACAAAACAGGCATGGCTGGCTGAGGAATTCTGGGGTCTTACCAAGGCCTTATAAAGTGATACTAACACTTTACGTAATATGTATCCCCATTGCGGTTAGCTTACTCTCTTCTAATCCCTTCTTCTGCAATCTCTCCACTCTAGAGGGTAGAAGAAAACAAAACAAAACAGGCATGGCTGGCTGAGGAATTCCAGGGTCTTACCAAGGCCTTATAAAGTGATATTAACACTTTACGTAATAAGTATCCCCATTGCGGTTAGCTTACTCTCTTCTAATCCCTTCTTCTGCAATCTCTCCACTCTAGAGGGTAGGAGAAAACAAAACAAAACAGGCATGGCTGGCTGAGGAATTCTGGGGTCTTACCAAGGCCTTATAAAGTGATATTAACACTTTACGTAATATGTATCCCCATTGCGGTTAGCTTACTCTCTTCTAATCCCTTCTTCTGCAATCTCTCCACTCTAGAGGGTAGGAGAAAACAAAACAAAACAGGCATGGCTGGCTGAGGAATTCCAGGGTCTTACCAAGGCCTTATAAAGTGATACTAACACTTTACGTAATATGTATCCCCATTGCGGTTAGCTTACTCTCTTCTAATCCCTTACTCTGCAATCTCTCCACTCTAGAGGGTAGGAGAAAACAAAACAAAACAGGCATGGCTGGCTGAGGAATTCTGGGGTCTTACCAAGGCCTTATAAAGTGATATTAACACTTTACGTAATAAGTATCCCCATTGCGGTTAGTTTACTCTCTTCTAATCCCTTACTCTGCAATCTCTCCACTCTAGAGGGTAGGAGAAAACAAAACAAAACAGGCATGGCTGGCTGAGGAATTCTGGGGTCTTACCAAGGCCTTATAAAGTGATATTAACACTTTACGTAATAAGTATCCCCATTGCGGTTAGCTTACTCTCTTCTAATCCCTTACTCTGCAATCTCTCCACTCTAGAGGGTAGGAGAAAACAAAACAAAACAGGCATGGCTGGCTGAGGAATTCTGGGGTCTTACCAAGGCCTTATAAAGTGATATTAACACTTTACGTAATAAGTATCCCCATTGCGGTTAGTTTACTCTCTTCTAATCCCTTCTTCTGCAATCTCTCCACTCTAGAGGGTAGGAGAAAACAAAACAAAACAGGCATGGCTGGCTGAGGAATTCCGGGGTCTTACCAAGGCCTTATAAAGTGATATTAACATTCTATTCTATTCTATTCTATTCTATTCTATTCTATTCTATTCTATTCTATTCTATTCTATTCTATTCTATTCTACTCTACTCTACTCTACTCTACTCTACTCTACTTAGGGCCGAGAACGTGTTGTTAAATTATTTGAATCCCACCACTGCTCATGGCTATATAATCCAAACTCTACTCTATTTTTACACCATTAAGGAAGCAGAAAAGGAGCGGGTGGGGGAGGGGGGAGGCTTGGTTGTGCCCACCATCTTGACTTTTTTGACCTACTGCCTCTTGACAAGATGCTGTCAAAAGACAGAGGTGACGTTCCCGCCGACAGGCTGCCCGTTCTCCTCCCCTCCCCCCTTTCGCCTCCGCTGTAGGGCATCCGTACACAGCACAGCTAGTTCTCGACTTACGACCATTTGGTTCGTGCCCAACAGCGCTGAGAAACAGTGACTTAGGACCGTTCCTCGCAATTACGTCCGTCACAAGAGCCCGCATGGCCCCGTGATCAAAATTTACATGCTTGGCGAACGGCACGTATTTATGATGGTAGCTGCATCCCGGGCAGTGGTGAGCTGCTGCCGGTCCGGACCGCTTCGGGCAAACCGGTAGTCCCGATCGATCCACCCCTGCACTATCACGTCCTATGTAATCGCTGTATTTTTGATGCCGTGCATGTGCTCACATTTTCTGCTCCGGGGGGAACCGGTTGTTACAGTGTTGTGGCCCGTCAGCAGCCTGTGCAGCTAGTAGCTGATTCCGACAGCGAGGAGGCTGGTGTGGTGCTGCGCCAGCAGCCTGTGCAGCTGGCGCTCGAGTCGGACAATGAGGAGGCTGGAGAAGATGTGGTGCCAGAGGCGGGGATTCAGCCCGGGCCTTCAGAACCTCCAGAAGCTTCCATAAGTGAAGAGGAAGAAGAGGAGGAGCCTCTTCTCGATGCACGAGCGCACAGAGCTGTTAAAAGGCAGGAGTGGCTCCTCAGGAGGAGGTCTCCTCGAGAGTAAGGCTTGGGGCTAATTGGCCACTCCCTTAGCCTATTTAAGAAGGAACACCGACTGAAGCAATTTGCAGGAAACAACTTCGTTCATATTCCTTCGCGTCTTGATTCCAGAAAACGTTTGATTCGGCTCTTGTCAGTTTTCCTGCAAATTGCTTCTGGGCATTCTGCCAACCGCAGTAAGATGACGGTTATCTGAAATACTGTGCCTCAGAATTGAGTTAATTATTCTTTGGATTCTTGTCAGCTGTTCATGAGGTTAAATGAACAGCCCTTGTTCAGAAGAGACTGATTTAAACTGTACTCGTGTTCGAACAACTACTAAGAAAGCTCATTAGTAGTCTTTAATTAGTAAACTAAGGTTTGTACGGACTTTGTGTGTGCTGCGTTCTTTGGGGTCCGTAGCTGGGGCAGAACATTGGGTCACCCAGGATCAACGGATTCTTTTCTCCATCAAAACCCATCATGCTTGGCCCAGAGGTCCCATGGATGTCCTCTTACCTTATCAAAGGTGCCCCCTTGACTGATCAGGAATGTCCTGGCCAATACGTTGATGTGGATGGAGTACCGCAAGTGAGGAATCAGGAGCTGGGGCAGGAAAACAAGCATGAAACCATGGTTACTCGAGCTAAACCACCATTGGAGGAGCCTTCTCTTTTGTCTCTGGCTGCAAAACAGTCCAGCCCAACGCGGCAAAGTAAGAAATCCAGCAGGACGAGTTGAGGAGTCCAGGAAGCCAAGTAACAAGGCAATTAATCCAGATATCCAGCAAGAATGCCAGGGATCCAGGAAAATTCAAACATGGGCACTCGGCACTCCAGGAATTCAGCGTTCGTTCCCGACAAATGCCCCTCCCCACAGCGTCTCCTTAAGGCTCAGTCCCCAGGTGTGCCTTGTGAAGAGGAGCAAGATGAGAACAGTGTGTGCTGTTCTCGCCTTCTCTCCACTCTCCATGATCAGGGATCAGGAGGTGATGGGCCTTGCTCATTGCCTGAGTTCTGTCTCTCTCTCTTTCTTTTTTTTTTTGAAAAAGTTTTTTTCCCTCATAAACATACCTTAAATGTACAACTTCTTATCTAACACACATATTATCTTTTAAGTTTCATACTAATACAATCTTCATCCTAAACAATTTAATTGTATTCGGGGTTGCACTTCTACCACTTCATCTCCCTTGTTTCACTTCTTCTCCCTCTCCTCTCTTTCCTTTCCCTCCCTTCTTCCATCTACTCTTCTACTTTCTTCTTTCCTCCTCTCCTTCTCCTCCTCTCCTTCCCCTTCCTTTACCCCACGCCTCCCTCTAACCTTCTAACCTTCTCTCCTATTCTTGTTTCCCCTCTCTTTCGTCCTCTCCTTTTTCCTTTCTTCTTTCCCTCTCTCTCCCCTTCCTCTCGTCTCTCGTCTATCCCTCTCCATCTACTTCCTTCTTTCCTCCTCTCCTCCTTCTCTCCTTCTCCTTCCTTTCCCCCGCACCTCCCTTCTTCTAACCTTCTCTCCTACGCTTGTTTCCCCTCTCTTTCGTCCTCTCCTTTTCCCTTTCTTCTTTCCCTCTCTCTCCCCTTCCTCTCTTCTCTCCTCTATCCGTCTCCATCTACTTTCTTCTTTCCTCCTCTCCTTCTCCTCCTCTCCTTCCCCTTCCTTCTCCCCACACCTCCCTTCTTCCTCCCTTCTAACCTTCTCTCCTACGCTTGTTTTCCCTCTCTTTCGTCCTCTCCTTTTTCCTTTCTTCTTTCCCTCTCTCTCCCCTTCCTCTCGTCTCTCGTCTATCCCTCTCCATCTACTTCCTTCTTTCCTCCTCTCCTCCTTCTCTCCTTCTCCTTCCTTTCCCCCACACCTCCCTTCTTCTAACCTTCTCTCCTACTCTTGTTTCCCCTCTCTTTTGTCCTCTCCTTTTCCCTTTCTTCTTTCCCTCTCTCTCCCCTTCCTCTCTTCTCTCCTCTATCTGTCACCATCTACTTTCTTCTTTCCTCCTCTCCTTCTCCTTCTCCTTCCCCTTCCTTTCCCCCACACCTCCCTTCTTCTAACCTTCTCTCCTACTCTTGTTTCCCCTCTCTTTCGTCCTCTCCTTTTCCCTTTCTTCTTTCCCTCTGTCTCCTTCCTCTCTTCTCTCCTCTATCCCTCTCCATCTCCTTTCCTCCTCTCCTTCTAACCTTCTCTCCTAGTTTTGTTTCCCCTCTCTTTCTTCCTCTCCTTTTCCCTTTCTTCTTTCCCTCTCTCCTTCCTCTCTCCTCTCCTCTATCCCTCTCCATTGTCTCTCTATTGTTGTATTCATTTTCAATTTAGTATTTTCCGAAGTGGTATTTGAACAATCCTGATTTTTTACTTTCTTTTCAATTACTTTTTCGTTTCACAAAATTCACACGTATCATCATAAATGTACATTTATATACCTGAGCTCTGTCTCTGAGGTTCAATGCTTAGCCTCTCTCTCTCTCTTTTTTAAAGTTTTTTTATTATTTTTTAAAACATAAAGATAAAACACATCTTTTCAAAATGAATCTTTTGATCCGGTCACAAATTAAAACAAATCACTCACAAATCTTAATGTTCAATTAACACAGCTTAATATTTTACTCAAGTATTTCCCTCAAATCTGTCTATTTAACTACGCCATTATCCCCAAAAACCTGTTACTTACATCTTAAATTAACCAATTATCATTCCATTTTTCTCTTTCATTTGCTTCGATGGATATATTTTAAAAATATAAATCACACAATTATTTTAAACATTCATAAATTATATATTTTTTTAAATATACTTTATTGGTTTTAAAATTTTAAAAAACATCAAATCTCTGTTAACATCTGAGGTGTCGTGTAATTACATATTTACGTTATATACATTATATACATATCGAATACATTCGAATCTACCATTATTGAAAATAGACGTAACCTTACAATCTCATTCTATTATTCCACCATTTGTACCACCTTTCCCATACTGCATTGAATTTTGAGTTCGCATCATTAAGATCACTTGTTAATTTTGCCATTTCTACGCATTCTAAGATTTTGTTTATTATTATTACCTCTGGAGGGATTTGTTTGTCCTTCCAGTATTTTGCAAAAATTAACCTGGCTGCTGTTATGACATGTATTATGAGATGTATCTTATCTTTAGAAAATCCATCTCCGATCATTCCTAGTAAAAAGATTTCAGGGGATAATTCTATTTCTTCTTCCACTATTTCTCGTATCCAGTTTCGTATTTTTATCCAAAACTTTTTTGTCTCGGGACAGGACCACCACATATGATAGAAGGTGCCAACCTCCTTTCCACAGTTCCAACATGTTGCTGAAGCACTGGGAAATATTTTTGCAAGTCTAGCTGGCGCTAGATACCATCTATGGAAAATTTTTATAATGGTTCTCCCTATAGGTTGCTGATTTAGTCAGATTGTAGTTTCTGTTCCAGGCCTCCTCTCAGTCATTGAAATTTAATCTATAACCAATGTTTTTTTTCCCAAATATTTAATTGATTTCTGGCTATTCCTTCTGCCCTGTCTTCGCCTAGTAGAAAGTTGTAGAGTTTCGCTAACATTTTCTTTTCAATCCCCAACATAATTTTGTCCAAACTATTATACTTCACCTCTATACCCAGTTGGTCCCTATCTTTTTGATATCTTGAGCTTATCTGTAGGTAGCTCCACCAGTCTAAATTGAAGCCTTGATTTCCTAATGTTTCCCGTGATTTAAGGATACCGTTATCATCTAATATGTCTTTATACGTGCCGAATTTCAAAATATCTCTTTTATTTGAGGCGGTCAGGGCCTCCATAATTGAAAGCCAATTCGGTACTTTCACATAAAATCGTTGCCTAATTTCTTCCCATGTTTGAATAAGGGTCTCCTAAAATATTTAATTCTAACATTTTTGGCATTTTTGACAGCATATTCAGTTATGTTTTGGCTGTTACACAGCATAACCATTTTGTTTGGCTGTTAAACACAGCATATTCATTTTTGTTTTCTGGCTGTTACACAGCATATCTATTTTTTATTTTTTGAATGCTAAGCCTCTCTTCGTCATCCTGCCCCACCCTTCCTCCCCGCCTACAAGCCGCCCCAAACCTGAAAGGTCCTGTCCTGACTTGGCCTGCTCCTCCTCACCTTCCAACGAAACCACCCCCTCAATTCAGGGTCCCACGTGGGTGGGGGCAATGAAACTCACCTTGTACAATGGGTGACACATGGGGAGGTTCCTCAGAGTGGCCACCGAGAAGACCTCGGCCATCAGGTGGCCGTGGAGCAGGTGGGCGATCACCTCGTGGGTATGGAACTCGGAGTTTCGCACCCAGGTCTTGGCTAAGGTCCAGAGCCACTCTTCGTCGGTGGGCAGGAAGATGGGACTTTGAGGACCAGGATGCTGGCTGAGCTAAGGTCAAACACGGAGGAAGAGGGGCGCGTTGAGACGCTTGATGGTCAAGGGTGGACATCACCTCCAACTTTGGAGAAGACCTCTTCTCCTGAACGGAGAACCGATCTGACTTACAGGGAGTCCTTGACTTCCAACCAGTCATTTAGCGATTGTTCAAAGTTATAACGGCCCTTAAAAAGGTCACTTATGACCGGTCCGGGCATTTATGACAGGTCCTCAAACTTATGACCAGTCCTCGCACTTACGGCCGCCAAAGCTTCCCTACAGTTACGTGATCAAAATTCCGGTATTTGACAACCGACTCGTATTTATGATGGTCGCAGGATCCCACGCAGGATCCTTTTGTGACCTTCCGACAAGCAAAGTCGACAGGGGAAGCCAGATTTGCTTAATGACTGTGTGATTCACTTAACAACCATGGCCAAAAAAATAAATAAATTGTAAAATGTGCCCTAAAGCTCAGCCGGATAGAAGCCCGTTGCCGACAGTCCTCGGCTTACACCCATCTCTTTAGCGACCGTTCCACGTTACAACGCCGCTGAGAAGAGTGACTCAAGGATTGGTCCTCGTTCTTACGACCGTCACGGCATCCCCGGGGTCAAACGATCAGAATTCAAAGGCCTGGCACGTATTTACGACGGGGTTTCCTAATCACAACTCTGACCTTCCCAGCCACCAACGAGGGAAGCCAAATTCGCTTAACAACCGTGTGATGCATTTAACAACTATAGTGATTCGCTTAACAACCTTTGCAAAAGAAAGTCGTGAAGTTGGACATGGCTCGCTGAACAGCCAACCTCGCTTAAGCAGTGGAAATTCTGACACACCCACACCAGCTGTGGTCGTAAGCCGAGGACTACCTCTATTGAGCCGCGGTGGCGCAATGGTTAGAGTGCAGCACTGCAGGATGCTTCTGCTGACTGCCGGCTGCCTGCAATTTGGCAGTTCGAATCTCACCAGGCTCAATGTTGACTCAGCCTTCCGTCCTTCCACGGTCGGTAAAATGAGGAGGGAGGGAGGGAAGAGGAAAAGGCAAGAAGGAAGGAAGGAAGGAAAAGAGAGGGAGGGAGGAAGGGAAGGAAGAGAAAAAGGCAAGATGGAAGGAAGGAAGAGAGAGGGAGGAAGGGAAGGAAGAGAAAAAGGCAAGAAGGAAGGAAGGAAGGAAAAGAGAGGGAGGGAGGGAGGGAAGGAAGAGAAAAAGGCAAGAAGGAAGGAAGAGTGAGAGGGAGGGAGGGAAGGAAGAGAAAAAGGCAAGAAGGAAGGAAGGAAGAGAGGGAGGGAGGAAGGGAAGGAAGAGAAAAAGGCAAGAAGGAAGGAAGGAAGGAAGGAAGGAAGGAAGGAAGGAAGGAAAACAAGAAAGGAAGGAAGCTATGGTGGCACAGTGGTTATAATGCAGTATTTCAGGCTAACTCTAAGTGTTATTGCTTGGGAAGGAAGGGAGGAAGGGAAGGAAGGAAGGAAGTAAAATAACGGGAGGAAGGAAGGAAAACAAGGAAGAAGGAAAGGAAGGGGAAGAAGGGAAAGAAGGAAGAAGGGAAGGAAGACAGGGGAAGAAGGGAAGGAAGGAAGGGAAAAGGGAAGGAAGAAAGGGGAAGAAGGGAAGGAAGGAAAATAAGGGGAGGAAGAAGGGAAGGAAGGAAGGAAAACAAGGAAGAAAGGAAGCCATGGGTGCCACATTTGTTATAACGCAGTATTGCAGGCTAACTCTGTCCACAGCTAGGAGTTCAATCCTGACCGGCTCAAGGTCGACTCAGCCTTCCGTCCTTCCTTCTGAGGTGGGTAAAATGAGGACCCAGATTGTTGGGGGGCAAGAGGCTGACTCTGTAAACCGCTTAGAGAGGGCTTTAAAAGCCCTGTGAAGCGGGATATAAGTCTAAGGGCTATCGCTATTGCTATTGGCGGGAGAAGCCAATGTGGGAGGCCCTTCCGAGGATCCCTTCACCTGATTGGCCCTTTGACTTACCTGGATAGCCAGGGGGACAACTTCTCCGCTGGGTTTCTGGTGGAGCAGACAAAGAGGGGCAGCGATATATTGCTGGTGGTTGTTTAATAAAATAGTGGGGATGTTCTCCAGGATCTTGTAGTCTACCAGATAGATGGTCCCTTTCTGCAAAATAAAAATAAAATAAAATAAAATAAAATAAAATAAAATAAAATAAAATAAAATAAAATAAAATAAAATAAAATAAAATAAAATAAAATAAAATAAAATAAAATAATAAAATAAAATAAAATAAAATAAAATAAAATAAAATAAAATAATAAAATAAAATAAAATAAAATAATAAAATAAAATAAAATAAAATAAAATAAAATAAAATAAAATAATAAAATAAAAAATAAAATAAAATAATAAAATAAATAAAATAAAAAATAAAATAATAAAATAAATAAAATAAAAAATAAAATAAAATAATAAAATAATAAAATAAAATAAAATAAAATAAAATAAAATAAAATAAAATAAAATAAAATAAAATAAAATAAAATAAAATAAAATAAAATAATAAAATAAAATAAAATAAAATAAAATAAAATAATAAAATAAAATAAAAAATAAAATAAAATAAAATAATAAAATAAATAAAATAAATAAAATAAAATAATAAATAAAATAAAATAAAATAAAAAATAAATAAAATAAAATAAATAAAATAAAAAATAAAATAAAAAAAATAAAATAAAATAATAAAATAAAATAAAATAAAATAAATAAAATAAAAAATAAAATAAAATAAAATAAAATAAAATAAAAAATAAATAAAATAAAATAAAATAAATTAAATAAAAAATAAAATAAATAAAATAAAATAAAATAATAAAATAAATAAAATAAAATAAAATAAAATAAAATAAAATAAAATAAAATAAAATAAAATAATAAAATAAAATAAAATAAAATAAAATAAAATAAAATAATAAAATAAAATAAAATAAGATAAAATAAATAAAATAAATAAAATAAAATAATAAATAAAATAAAATAAAATAAAAAATAAATAAAATAAAATAAAATAAAATAATAAAATAAAATAAAATAAATAAAATAAAAAATAAAATAAAAAAAATAAAATAAAATAATAAAATAAAATAAAATAAAATAAATAAAATAAAAAATAAAATAAAATAAAATAAAATAAAATAATAAAATAAAATAAAAAATAAATAAAATAAAATAAAATAAATTAAATAAAAAATAAAATAAATAAAATAAAATAAAATAATAAAATAAATAAAATAAAATAAAATAAAATAAAATAAAATAAAATAATAAAATAAAATAAAATAAAATAAAATAAAATAAAATAATAAAATAAAATAAAATAAGATAAAATAAAAATGTTTAGCAATTGGAGCAGAGCGAGCAGTTCAGGAAGTTAGCCCTGGCTAGGTGGCTCAGGGGCGAAGACGCCGAGCTTGTCGATCCGAAAGGCCGGCAGTTCGGCAGTTCGAATCCCTAGTCTAGGTCTCCTGCAGGGGGCTGGACTAGATGACCTCCAAAGTCCCTTCCAACTCTTGTTACTGTGACGTGTTACAAGTCTCTGAGCTGACCTTCTGTCAGGTTCGCGTGATTCGCCAGTTGCGTCTCTTTCTGGATCGGGACTCCCTACGCACAGTCACTCACGCCCTTGTCACTTCCCGCCTGGACTACTGTAACGCTCTCTACATGGGGCTCCCCTTGAGGAGCACTCGGAGGCTCCAACTGGCGCAGAGTGTGGCCGCGCGGGTGGTTATGGGAGCGACGTGGAGTTCCCATGTAACACCTCTCCTGCGCGAGCTGCACTGGCTCCCGGTGGTCTTCCGGGTGCGCTTCAAGGTTTTGGTTACCACCTTTAGAGCGCTCCATGGCTTAGGACCTGGTTATCTACGGGACCGCCTGCTACCACCAATAGCCTCCCACCGGCCAGTACGTGCCCATAGAGAGGGGCTCCTCCAGGTGCCGTCAGCCAAACAATGCCGACTGGTGGCCCCTAGGGGGAGGGCCTTCTCTGTGGGGGCACCTACAATCTGGAATGAGCTCCCCCCGGAGATACGGAGGATCCCGGATCTGCGCACCTTCCGTCGCGCGCTTAAGATTTTTTTATTTCATCAAGCTGGCCTGGCCTAAATCTTCTCCCCTTTTTAAATGTAAATTTTACTTTGTTTTTAAATTATGGGGTATTTTAAATTTGTTCAGCCAAATTATTTAATTCGTTTTTATTCTATTTTAAATTTTTGTATTTATGTGTTTTATTCTGTGGCTGTTCACCACCCTGAGTCCTTCGGGAGTAGGGCGGTATAGAAATTTAATAAAATAAAAAAATAAATAAAATAAATGTTTTAACAGCAGCTAGAATTGTGTTTCCTAAACATTGGAAAAATGAGAAAATACCAACGCAAAACGAACTAATTAAGAAAATAATGGAATGTGCAGAAATGAGTAAATTGACATTTGAAATGAGAGAACAAGAAGGTAAACAATATTATAAGATTTGGGACCTATTTTTACCAATGGCTAGATTAAAAAAACTTGGAAATGAAATATGGTTGAGACTTTTACAATATAAGAACTGTAGAACTATATAAAATATAATCTAAAACTGTCTTATTATTGGACTGGTCTAGGATGATGAAATGAATGTTACAATATAAACGAATTTAAATATTTTGTATGAAATGAGGGAAGAAACCGTCATGGTTAATATAAATGATTAATGAGAATAACAATGTATAGATGTATATGAGATTGAAAATATGAGAAGTCAGATAAATAGTAAGATATAAACATGGTGAAGATGCACGAAAGATTTGTAACCAATCGACACACTACTTGTATTTGGGATTGACGATGGAGTGATGTTTTTTATGTTTGTTTAAAAATAAAAACTTTAAAAAGAAAAGTGAGCCTTATAGTCCGAAAAACATTTCCACTTTCTTTTAAGGGGGGAAAAGTATGCCTTATACTCCGAAAAGTACGGAAATTTTACGCACGAATAGAAGGACAATTGCGATCCCCAGAACGGAGGAGCGGCTGCAAAAATCGATGGAGTTAGCAGAGACGGCTAAAGGGATTTCTTGGATCAAAGTAAAGAAAAACGCAAATAGTTTTATTTCTACAGGACTTGGAAACCGTTTCTGGACTTTGTGCTCGAGGTGACGGGAAAAAAATGGAACTTTGATTTTGGTTTTTAGCGATTAATAGGTTTGTTGTTACAGGAATGGCTTACTGTATATAGTATTATGTAAAAGTAAAAAGTTGAGGTTTGATGTTATTATCTTATTCTACTGCACCAAAAGTCAGAAGTCAATGGCTTATCTTTCTTTTTTCCTCTTTTCCCTTCCATTCTTCCTCCCTTACTTTCCCACTGTTTTCTTTTGTATGTTTGTATTTATATTATAAACTCATCTTGTTTCCGAAATGAGTGGAGCTGGCAGAGTTTTTACTGACCGGATGCCTTTCCTGTCCCCAATGCGGAGTTTTGTTTGCGGTGGCCTAGAGGTGGAGCTCTCGCCTTACAATCAGGAGGCTGTGAGTTCGATCCTAGGTAGAGGCAGATATTTCTCTCTCTGGGCACAATGAGAATATATCTGCTGAACAAAACTCCGCATTGGGGACAGGAAAGGCATCCGGCCAGTAAAATCTCTGCTAACTCCATTCAGTTGCCCAGACTCCACCCCGCAAGAGATTATGGGGTTGTTAAATGATATGTGATCTTCCAGATCATGTGATCTCCATTTGCGACCTTCCCAGCAGGCTTTTGACGAGCAAAGTCACTGGGAAAAGTCTGATTCGCTTAGCGACTGACTGATTCTCTTAAAAAATCTATGATGAAGATGATCTTATTGCCCAAAATAAAAAAAAAACCCACAAAGATTGGAAAAAAATCACCTTCAGTTCTTCCTGCAGGGTGGTATATTTTCCCAAAGTTCCCGCCACCATCTCCTGAGTGACGGGGAAATTTTCCGGAATCTTGGTGCATTTCTGGATTTTGATCGGGTTGATTCCGTTCAGAAACTGGTAGCCAAAGAAGGTATCATCCTTCCAGTGCTTAAACACAAACTCTGCGGAAAGGTACAAGGGAGGGAGCCCAGGATGATGAAGGGTGTAGTACAAAATGGCCAACCAGCATATTCTCTTTCAAGGGAGCTCTTTCCATAGAATTAATTAAAAGAGTGTTTCCAAAACTTGGTAATTGATGGGTGGACTTTAAGCACCCAGAATTCCCCAGCCAGCATATTTTAAGGTGTGGACTTCAATTCCCAGAATTCCCCAGCCAACCTGATTTATGATGGACGGACTTCAACTCCTAGAATTCCCCAACCAGCATGCTTTAAGATGGATGGACTTCAACTCCCAGAATTCCCCATCCAGCGTGCTTTAAAATGGATGGACTTCAACTCCCAGAATTCCCCAACCAGCATGCTTTAAGATGGATGGACTTCCACTCCCAGAATTCCCCTCCAGCGTGCTTTAAGATGAATGGACTTCCACTCCCAGAATTCCCCATCCAGCATGCTTTAAGATGGATGGACTTCCACTCCCAGAATTCCCCATCCAGCGTGCTTTAAGATGGATGGACTTCCACTCCCAGAATTCCCCATCCAGCGTGCTTTAAGATGGATGGACTTCCACTCCCAGAATTCCCCATCCAGCGTGCTTTAAAATGGATGGACTTCAACTCCCAGAATTCCCCAACCAGCATGCTTTAAGATGGATGGACTTCCACTCCCAGAATTCCCCATCCAGCGTGCTTTAAGATGGATGGACTTCCACTCCCAGAATTCCCCATCCAGCGTGCTTTAAGATGGATGGACTTCCACTCCCAGAATTCCCCAACCAGCATGCTTTAAGATGGATGGACTTCAACTCCCAGAATTCTCCAGCCTTCGTATTTTAAGATGTGCAGACTTCACAACTTCTGCCAGAGACAATCTATACACGGCTTGAGCAAAGTTGTGTTACCTGTTTTGGGCGAATCCAGTTGTGGAAGTGGGGAATGTATTGTTATGAAATGATGAAGACCAGACCTTTGTCCATCACTGACCTGAGACAGGAGTGTGGTAGAACCAGAAGATCTTGCGAATGTCCTCCAGCTTCTCCCAGGAGTAAGGTTTGTTTAGGAAGCCCTTCATTTTGGCCTCAAGTAGGCTGACGGGGAGAATGAGAAGATGACACCGAGCGTTTGGGTTGGAAGGAGGACCCCAAAGGAATGGAGGAAGGGAGATCTCTCACAGGCTGATTCAGGAGACATTCGGTGTTGGGCGGGAGGGAGGGCTCAGAGGTGGGTTTCAGCAGGTTCTGACCAGTTCTGGCAAACTGGTAGCGGAAATTTTGAGTAGTTCGGAGAACCAGTAGTAAAAATTCTGACTGGCCCTGCCCCCATCTATTCTCTGCCTCCCGAGTCCCAGCTGATCGGGAGGAAATGGGGATTTTGCAGTAACCTTCCCCTGGAGTGGGGAGGGAATGGAGATTTTACAGTATCCTTCCCCGCCACGCCCATCAAGCCATGCCACGCCCACCAAGCCACACCCACAGAACTGGTAGGAAAAAAAATTCGAAACCCATCACTGGGAAGGATATCTGCGTGGGTTGGTCAGATAGATGGATGAGTGAGTGGATGGATGGATGGATGGATGGATGGATGGATGGATGATGGAGGGATAGAGAGATGGATGAGTAGGTTGGTCAGTGGATGAATGAACTGTACGCACAGAGACAGACACTTTCAGAGAGCATTTAATTTTCAATGTCTATCATCTATCCTATCCTACCCTTTCCTATCCTATCTTATCCATTTATATATCTATATTTATCCACAATATCTCTATCTGTCTACCCCAAAAATAAGATAGGGTCTTATATTAATTTTTTGCTGCCAAAGACAGATCTCAACCAATCTCATCGTACGTATGTTGTGCACTGATTTAAGATTTGACTGAAGGTTAGGGCTTATTTTCCACAAAGGTCTGATTTTTGTGGAAATACGGTACTAAATGCATCCGCCTGGTTGACAATCTTAACTGGGGCTTATTTTTTGGGAGAGGACTTATATTACAAGCATCCGGAAAAATCATGCTAGGGTTTGTTTTCCCGTTAGGTCTTATTTTCGGGAAAATAGGGTTTCTGTCTGTCTGTCTGTCTGTCTATCCGTCCATCCATCCATCCATCCATCCATCCATCCATCCATCCATCCATCCATCTATCTATCCATCTATTCTGTCTATCTATGTATCTATCCATCCATCCATCATCTATCTATCCATCATCCATCCATCCATCCATCCATCTATCCATCTATCATCTATTATCTGTCTGTCTATCTATCTATCTATCTATCCATCCATCCATCCATCCATCCATCATCTATCTATCCATCCATCCATCTATCATCTGTCTATCTATTTATCTATATCTATCTGTCTATCCATCTATCTATCTATCCATCTATCCATCTATCTATCCATCCATCCATCCATCCATCTATCCATCCATCCATCCATCCATCCATCCATCCATCCATCCATCCAGCTATCCATCATCTGTCTATCTGTCTGTCTGTCTATCTATCTATCTATCTATCTATCTATCTATCTATCTATCTATCTATCCATCCATCCATCTCTCTGTCTGTCATCTATCTGTCTATGCTATTTATATTAATATCTCTCTCTCTCTCTCTCTCTCTCTCTCTCTCTCTCTCTCTCTCTCTCATAGCCCCCAAGTTGGATCCAATTCTTAGAGGCTGCATGGAAAGACTCATGTGCTGGGTTTTGCCTCCCCTCTAACCAGCCCTGGCAGTGATCTCCCCTAAGGCCTGGCCCTGCTCGGCTTCCCCTGCCCAGGGAGCTTGCTAGTAAAAAACTGGTTCCCGACACTTACGCAGTCGACCCCCGTCCAAAAAAAGCTGCTGTCTTAGGGAAGGAGTATTCAATGTTGTACTCAATCGTGGCCAGGGTGTCGATGTCAGCACACCAGGGTACCTCTGGTATGTATTCCTTCCACCTGTGAGGAGAAATTGTCCTGTTTTTGTATTTTGTATATATATATATATTTTGCATTGTATTTGTAAACTCTTGAGACTCTAATACAGTGCTTGGCAGCTTGAAGTGGTGCGGACTTCAACTCCCAGAATTCTCCAGCCAGCATGGCTGGCTGGGGAATTCTGGGAGTTGAAGTCCGCATCTCTACAAAGCGCCAAAATTGAGAATACTGTATATAGTTTCGTACATACATTTTGCAAGAACAATCGAGAGAGAAAGAATAAAGCTCCCTCTGCTTCCTCCAGCAACCAATTGGGGGGGGGGGCAGTAAACAGTTCCCCGAAATATTGATCCAGTACACCCATCCCGGCTTTGAGTGATGGGAGTTGTAGTCCAAGAGCCTGGGAAGGCGCCGTTGAGGAAAGGCAAGGCTATATATTCCTCTTGATCAGGAATGAGGTTCTCCTCTATCTTGCTCTAAACTACAACTCCCAGCATCCTCTCTAATTGGTTGTATGGGAGGTGGGAGTCGTAGGAATTGGAGTCATAGAGAGGAAGGGATTGGAAGGGATTTTGGAGGTGATCTAGTCACGTTTTGTCACCCTGGGCCACTTTAAGGCAGGTGGACTTCAACTCCCAGAATTCCCCAGCCAGCATGCTTGAAGATGGGTGGACTTCCACTCCCAGAATTCCCCAGGCATGATGCTTTAAGAGGGTGGACTTCCACTCCCAGAATTCCCCAGGCATGATGCTTTAAGATGGGTGGACTTCCACTCCCAGAATTCCCCAGGCATGATGCTTTAAGAGGGTGGACTTCCACTCCCAGAATTCCCCAGGCATGATGCTTTAAGAGGGTGGACTTCCACTCCCAGAATTCCCCAGCCAGCATGCTTTAAGACGAGTGGCCTTCCACTCCCAGAATTCCCCAGGCATGATGCTTTAAGATAGGTGGACTTCCTTTCCCAGAATTCCCCAGCCAGCATGCTTGAAGATGGGTGGACTTCCA
Organism: Pantherophis vulpinus; assembly: GCA_037215915.1. NCBI lineage: Eukaryota > Metazoa > Chordata > Lepidosauria > Squamata > Colubridae > Pantherophis > Pantherophis vulpinus. The sequence continues at coordinate 3,138,211 of JAXLNS010000009.1, forward strand.
CTCCCAGAATTCCCCAGCCATCCTACTTGAAGATGGGTGGACTTCCACCCCCGTCCTCTTCCTGACTCACCCATATTTTCTCTGCTGCTGCTGGATCTCCTCCTGACGATGCCTCCGCTGAAGGCCGTGGGTGTCGTCGGAAGGGATGTGAGCTGTCCGTGAAAAAAGAAGAAAAAAAAAAAAACAATCAGAAGGAACAATCGGGAGTTTTTCTCCTTTTCGTGTCTCCTTGGCCACGAGCCAAAAAAAGAGGAGGGCGCCTGCAATTCTGACGGAGTTTTCTTTAGCAAGATTTATTGAAAAGAAAAGAAAAAGGGAGGGGGGGAGGAGAATTCCAGCAACGGTTTCTCAAAATTCCCTTTTGAGAACCGGTTCCTGGGCACCAGGGATGGGTTCTAAATTTTTTTACTACCGGTTCTGTGGGCGTGGCTTATTTTGTGGGCGTGGTTTGATGGTCATGTGACAATTCTTTAGGATTTAGCAGAGGTACTGGTCTACTAGGCTTTTAACTGCTTGCAGAGCTGTACCGGTCTACCTATTTGTTTTTGTAGGCACTGGTCTACCACCACGCTGCCTGTTCTGTCCCCGTCCCTCCCACACACACAAACAGCCAGCCGGGGGTTAAAGAATTACTCGGCACACACAAGGTTCATTATCAGGAACTTGGCAGCAATACGATAACCGTCTGCCAAGTGCTTTACTACAAGAAGAGGGAGTGTTCCTCCACCAGATAAACACCAACGAATACACACAGTTTTCAAAAACAGTCCAGCTCAAACATGAAACCTTCAGCAGATCAGGCGTTGTACAAAGTGACTAGCCAGAAGTTAGCTTTGTCCGTCACAGAGTCTAAATGGCCACCACACTCTCTTATATAGCCTGTGGGGTGTGGTCCAGTGACTCAGCTTAATCCCTGGCACGCCTCCTCATCTGCTGCAAACGTTTATCTCGCCTTCGTTGGCGTGGATCCAGGAACGACTTATCACCCTCATCGCTGTCATCGGAGACACCTGGGTCCTGGTCAATCTCCTCTCCCTCGGCAGACACCTGAGGCATAGCCAGAGAGGAGGGGCCTGGAGAGGGAGGCCTGGCTGGCTCCTCTCCTTCATGTTCGGAGCCTTCTTCCTCTGATAAGATGGGCTCGGGGGTCGGAGCCACAACACTGCCTTTTAACACTGATCAGCTGTAGGGCGGCCCTTTGAAGCCCCGCGGCAAGAGTTTAAACAGTTTTTTTTTTCTTCTAGCCGATCAGCTGGGACTCGGGAGGCAGCGAATAGATTGGGGGTGGGGCCAAATAAAAGGTAAGAATAACGGGGGGGTGGGAGGGCCCAGCTCCCGAACAAAGAGAATCAGTTCGGTGATGTCATATCGTCACAGCTACTGGCTCGGCCGAACCGGGCCGAACCGGGAGGAACCCACCACTGCTGGGCACCCCTAAGAGACTGGATGCTTTCTGGTTTCCTTCTTAACGACCTTCCTAGGAGTCAGGATAACGGAGAAGGAGGCAAAGGCAGGATGTGGGAGGACTTATGGGAGAGAAGCGTTGCCGTTCAGAGTCGAAATGAGGGGTCCTTGCCGCTCTCTAGGGAACATTATTGGAGCTAGAAGCAGTGGTGGGTTGCTACCGGTTCATCCCGGTTCGGGAAAACTGGTAGCGTCGGCAGCGGGAGGCTCCGCCCACCTGCCCGGGTGTCATCAAATACGCTCTGTGCATGCACGAGCGAACCGGATGCAGAGTTAAATGAAAGCCAACACTGGCTAGAAGGGAGTGGGATTTGTGGAGAGGAGGAGGAGGAGGAGGAGGAGGAGGAAGAGGAGGACTATGGGGGTCCTCTGAGCTTGGTGGTTTTCTTGTAGATCAGGGGTGTCAAACTCAAGGTCCACGGGCCAGATCCAGCCCGCAACATGGTAGAATCCGGCCCTCGCGGCCGTCCTGCAAATTGTAAGGGACTGGCCCACGTCACTTCGGCCTGGCCCTAGCTATCCCAGCACGTGCGTGCAGGAGGAAGTGGGCGCACGCGCACACGGGCCTGGCCCACCCCACCCCAGCGTGCGCTCATGGAGGCGGCGGCCAGCGCTTCCCTGTCCATAGGCTGCCCATCAGCCGCCACCACCGCCTCCTCCTCTTCCTCGTGGATCAGGGAATGCAGTTGCCGCCGCAGCCGCCGTCATCGGCAGCCCATTCCCCCTCTCCAGTCGCTGCTCCGCGATTCTCGCACCCCACCCCCCAGCCTGCTCTCCACCTGGCAGCGGAGGCTGTTCCAGCTGCAGCCTCGGAATTGCTTTTTCGCTGTCCCCGCCGTGCCGGCCCTTCACCTGGATAACTGGCCGGAAGTTCCATTCTCCAACGGCTGTCCTGCGATTCTCGTGCTCCCTGGCCTGCTCTCCGCCCAGCTGCAGCGTGTCCCACCTGACGTTTCCTCGAGAAGCTGGGCAGAGAATCGCGGGGTAGCGGCTGGAGAATGGAACTTCCGGCCAGCTATCCAAGTCAAGGGCGGAGGAGGAGGAGGAGGAGGAGAACGACTGTGGGGTCCTCGGTGCTCTCTGAGCTTGCGGATTTTTTTCCAGACATTTCATTACCCAACTAGGTAACATCATCAGTGCTAGAAAGGAGGAGGAGGAGGAGGAGGAGGAGGAGGAGGAGGAGGAGGAGGAGGAGGAGGAGGAGGAGGAGGAGGAGGAAGACTGAGGGGTCTTCGGTGCTCTCTGAGCTTGGCGGTTTTCTGGCAGATGTTTCATGACCCAACTAGGGAATCTCATCAGCGCTGATGATCATCACCAAGCCACTTGTATTATATAATCTGAGAGCAAGCCCCCATCCCTTCTGGCACTGGTGATGTTCCTGAGTTGAGTCGACTTGTGGCAAGAAAGGTCGTAAAATGGGGTGAATCTCACTTAACGACTGCCACCCTTAGCAACAGAAACTCTGGGCTCCACTGTGGTCGTAAGTTCGAGGACTACCTGTATTTGATGGGTGGGTGTGTGAGCGCGGAAAAAACACTCATGTTTTCCAGGAGGTCTGATCCACGACTCCTCTCCCAACCTCCTGTACCTACTCACCTGTTCCTTCTCTGTAGGAGACCGTACAGTAACCCTCGATCCACTGGTAACAGGGGAAGAGGAAGACTTCTCCTTGAGGACTAGTCACCTGGACGATATCGCAGTACCAGCTGCTCTCGGGGAAACAAGAATACGGTTCCTTCTGCAGGCGGATCAGCAAGAGGGGTCCCAGGTCCCGGTCACATGGAAGGTCCACCTCAGCCACCTGTTGGGAGAAGCGAAGAGAAAGGCTCGTGATCCCAAGAGGAGGAGGAGTGGGGACACGTTACGTGTGGTTGGTCCGTGGTGTTCCTGCCGGAGGTTCGGTCAACGCTGTAGCTCAGGGGTGGCCACTTTAAGACTCGTGGACTTCAACTCCCAGAATTCCCCAGCCAGCTCCTTCCCTTCTCTTCCCTCGTTTCCTTTCCTCCTCCTCCTCCTCTTCCCTCTCCTCCTCCTCCTCCCCCTCCCCCTCCTCCTCTTTCATTCTTTCTCCTTCTCCTCTTCCCTCTTCTCCTCCTCTTCCCACTTCCTCTTCCATCTTTTCTTCCTCCTCCTCCTCCCCCCTCGCTTCTTCCTCCTCCCCCTCCCCTCCCCCTCTTTCATACCTTCTCCTTCTCCTCCTTCTCCTCCTCTTCCCTCTTTTCTTCTTCCTCCTCCTCCTCCCCCTCCCCTCCCCCTTTCCTCCTGCTCTTTCATCCCTTCTCCTCCTTCTCTTCCTCTTCTCTCTTTTCTTCCTCTTCCCTCTTTTCTTCGTCCTCCTTCTCCTCCTCCCCCTCCCCCCTCTTCCTCCTCCTCTTTCATCCCTTCTCCTTCTCCTCCTTCTCCTCTTCCCTCTTTTCTTCCTTCTCCTCCTCCTCTCCCTCCCCCTCTCTTCCTCCTCCTCTTTCATCCCTTCTCCTCCTCTTCTCCTCCTCTTCCCCCTTTTCTTCCTCCTTCTCCCCCTCCCCTCCCCCTCCCCTCCCACTCTTCCTCCTCCTCTTTCATCCCTTCTCCTCCTCCCCCCTTCTCTCTTCTCCTCTTTCTCATTCTTCTTTCCCCCCTCCTCCTCCAGGGGTTGAAGTCCAGAAGTCTTCAAGTGGCCAAGATGGAACCCTCTGCTCTAGAATATGAAGAATCCCTCCCTCCCGACCTCAAGATGTCCCAACCCGTCCTTATCAGCAGGGGCATCATCTTGAGAAGGTCGAACGTGGTCCTTCTGGGAGCCTGCTGCTGAGAAGACACTCCCTGTGCTAAGGAACAGCCTGTTCTTTCTGTGTTTTGATGGTGTTGCGCTTCTCAAATTGGGGTGAACTCCCTTGCAGGGAGAAGGAGGCTCGCTCAACCCGTGGAAATCTCAAGGCGCATTCTTTGATGCCAACTCAGCTTCAGCAGGAAATCAATATCTACATTGCGTAGATACCGTAGAAGATTGTCAGGTCCAGGGACTTTGGAAGACATGAGTTAAGAAGACAGGCTGAAGCAAACGAGAAGGTTCAGAAAAGGAAAAAGAAGTAAAAGAAGCACATCCCTTGGATGCAAAGCGATCCAACCGGTCGGTCCTAGAGGAGATCAACCCTGACTGCTCTTTAGAAGGCCGGATCCTGAAGATGAAACTCAAATCCTTTGGCCACCTAATGAGAAGGAAGGAAGGACTCCCTGGAGAAGAGCCTAATGCTGGGAACGATGGAGGGCAAAAAAAGAAAGAGGGGACGACAGAGAACGAGGCGGCTGGATGGAGTCACCGAAGCAGTCGGCGTGAGCTTCAATGGACTCCGGAGGATGGTAGAGGACAGGAAGCCCTGGAGGAACGTGGTCCATGGGGTCGCGACGAGTCGGACACGACTTCGCGACTAACAACGACTGTCGAGTCCTTGGTGCTCTCCGCACTTGGTGATTTTCTTGCAGATGTTTCATGACCCAACTAGGTAACATCATCAGTGCTAGAAGGAAGGGGGATTTGCATGGAGGAGGAGGAGGAGGAGGACTGTGGGGTCCTTGGTGATCTCTGAACTTGGCTGTTTTCTTGGAGACATTTCATGACCCAACTAGGTAACTGTCAGCATTGCAACGCTGACATAGACAGAGAGAGCAGAGGACAGTAAAAGATAAACTCTGAAACTTTTGCCTGCAAAATCCCTTTGAAGCCTGGTTGTCGTGGAGATAAGTGGGGGGGGCACATTCCTGAGAAATGACGGGGAAAAGAAGTCTGAAGAATGACTTGGAAGACAGCCAATGAGAAGCAGAGACTTGGGGGTCGGAAAGGGAGGGATTGGGAGGCAAAAGGTCAGTCTTGTCCGCGCGGAGTCATGATCCGGTGGCTGAGCTCAATTAAAGAAAGATTTCCTTAAAGATTGGCAGTTTGGAGATTCCTTTAATCTTGAGACAGTACCGCAGTCTGACAGTAACATCATCAGTGCTAGAAAGGAGTGGGGTTTGCTCTCTGTTTATATACTAATGGCTCACCCATGTCAGCGTTAGAGTGTTCGTTGGTGGTTCTTTCATTAGGCTGTGGTTTATTGTTTGATTGTTTGTCTGAATTGGTAGTTCCAACTTCCTTAATTGGTGTATTGTTTACTTCTTGTTTGTGGGTGTAGTATTAATCTTGAGGTTAATCTCGGCTCACCTGGGTGTTGACGGCTGGCAAGGAGGAGTCTTGGTCTTTCTGTTTCCTTTTTGGCTTTTGGATTCTCTCTTTTCAACGGGGTGTAGATGTTGTTTATCTCTCTGTGGCAGTTGATGGCTGGTTTGTCTAAAAACGCCAAGCTTCCAGGAATTCTCTAGCTTTTGAGGGATTTGGTTTAGGCTAAGATGCTCAGCTCCCTAGCCCCATCATCGTCTTCTACCATCCCCACTCCCTTCTAGCACTGATGATGTTCCCTAGTTGGGTCATGGAATGTCTGTAAGAAAACAACTAAGCTCAGAGATCACCAAGGACCCCACAGTCGTCGTCCTCCTCCTCCTCCACGTCCTCGTCCTCGTCCTCATCCTCCTTGTCCTCCTCCTCCTCCTCTCCACAAATCCCATTCCCTTCTAGCACTGATGATGTTACCTAGTTGGGTCATGGAATGTCTGTAAAAAAACAACTAAGCTCAGAGATCACCAAGGACCCCACAGTCGTCGTCCTCCTCCTCCTCCACGTCCTCGTCCTCCTTGTCCTCCTCCTCCTCCTCTCCACAAATCCCATTCCCTTCTAGCACTGATGATGTTACCTAGTTGGGTCATGAAACATCTGGAAGGAAACAACAAAACTCAAAGAACACCAAGGACCCCACAGTCTTCCTCCTCCCTCTCCCCCTCAACCCCACTCCGTTCTAGTACTGATTATATCCCCTAGCTGGGTCATGAACCACCTGCAAGATAGCCACCCAGCTCAGAGAGCACCAAGGACCCCACAGTTCAACCCTGAGCTACCTTCTACTAGACGAGAGACACAATCGTCATGTTGTGACACCTACAGGAAAGCCACAGGGAAGATAATTGAACAATTATTGCCTAAGGCAGGGGTCTGCAACCTTAAACACTCAAAAGAGCCATTTGGACCCGTTTCCCACAGAAAAGAAAACACCAGGAGCCACAAAATTTGGGTGGGTGTGGCCAACTCGACGTCACTCACTTCCACCGGTCACATGACATCCCCCTAGCCACGCCTACCCAGCAGATCATTAGGGCAGAGAACCAGTTGTTAGAAAATACTGGGAATCACAAAACCCTTTTGACATCTCTCTCTCTCTCCTCCCTCCCTCCCCTCTCTCTCCCTCTCTCTCTCTGTATCTCTCTATGTCTCTCTCTCTCTCCCCCTCTCTCTGTATCTCTCTCCCCCTTCTCTCTCTCTGTATCTCTCTCTCCCACTCTCTCTGTATCTCTATGTCTCTCTCTCTCTCCCTCTCTCTCTGTATCTCTCTATGTCTCTCTCTCTCCCCCCCCTCTGTATCTCTCTCTCTCTCCCCCCCTCTCTCTGTATCTCTCTCCCCCCTTCTCTCTCTCTGTATCTCTCTCTCCCACTCTCTCTGTATCTCTCTGTCTCTCTCTCTCTCCCTCTCTCTCTGTATCTCTCTATGTCTCTCTCTCTCCCCCCCCTCTGTATCTCTCTCTCTCTCTCTCTCTCTCCCCCTCTCTCTGTATCTCTCTCCCCCCTTCTCTCTCTCTTTATCTCTCTCTCCCACTCTCTCTGTATCTCTCTGTCTCTGCCCTGGCCACTTCTCCATCCCCCGCCGTCGCCCTTACCTTCTCAGGCCAGGCGAGGAGTGACTGGGAGGGGCAGGGCCAGCCAGTGGTGGGATCACTTGACATGGAGCCACAGCAGAGGGCCCAAAGAGCCGCATACGGCTCCGGAGCCACCAGGTTGCTGACACTTGGCCTAGGGTCTCTCATGAACAAGAGGAGCAGAAATATTGGGGGATAGACAGTACTTTCAGCTATCTATATCTCCTTAAAATCCAGTGTCTTGAGCTACACAACCTCAACAGATTGCCGGTTTGGAAATCTTTGGAATTTTTCAAGAAGTAATTGGACTGCCACCTCCCGCATATTTCAGAGATTGCATTAAATCTCGTGGCTCCTTCTCAACCGACATTAGAGGACTTGATGCTTTATTTTCCGGGAATTGTTGGCTTTCCAGGCCTCTTCCAGGCTCTGCTCCAACATCTCCAGAGGAGAGGAGCCAACCTGTTCCCTTTGTCCTTGGTTCCACCATCACAGGTGTTCTCAGGTGTTTCCCCCCCCCACCCCGCTTTCCTTTGGACTCCTTTCATGTCGATTCACATCAAAGGAAGCCAAGGAGATCAAAGACCTTCCTGGTGATAACTCGACTGAATTCCACCTCCTATTTGTGACGTGGAGGTTGACAGAAAAGTGATCTTGATGTGGTTGCCCAAGCTAGCTGAGAAGAAGACTCTGATGGTTGTCCTAACAGGTGGATCGCCCTCAAACTACCAGAGATCAAACTATGATAGTTCTCCAAACACAACGCCCAGATCGCCCTCAAACTACCAGAGATCAAACTATCATAGTTCTCTGAACACAGCACCCAGATCGCCCTCAAACTACCAGAGATCAAACTATGATAGTTCTCCAAACACAGCGCCCAGATCGCCCTCAAAATACCAGAGATCAAACTATGATAGTTCTCCGAACACAACGCCCAGATCGCCCTCAAACTACCAAAGATCAAATTATAATAGTTCTCCAAACACAACGCCCAGATCGTCATCAAACTACCAGAGATCAAACTATGATAGTTCTCCAAACACAACACCCACATCGCCCTCAAACTACCAGAGATCAAACTATGGTAGTTCTCCAAACACAACGCCCAGATCACTCTCAAACTACCAGAGATCAAACTATAGTAGTTCTCCGAACACAACATCCAGATCACCCTCAAACTACCAGAGATCAAACTATCATAGTTCTCCATAGACAACGCCCAGATTGCCCTCAAACTACCAGAGATCAAACTATGATAGTTCTCCAAACACAATGACCAGATCGCCCTCAAACTACCAGAGATCAAACTCTGAGAGTTGTCCTAACAGAATGTCCAGATCACCCTAAAACTACCAGAGATCAAACTATCATAGTTCTCTGTAGACAACGCCCAGATCACCCTCAAACTACCAGAGATCAAACTATCATAGTTCTCCGAACACAACACCCAGATCGCCCTCAAACTACCAGAGATCAAACTATGATAGTTCTCCGAACACAACGCCCAGATCACCCTCAAACTACCAGAGATCAAACTATGATAGTTCTCTGAACACAACACCCAGATCGCCCTCAAACTACCAGAGATCAAACTATGATAGTTCTCTGAACACAATGCCCAGATCGTCGTCAAACTACCAGAGATCAAACTATGATAGTTCTCCATACACAACGCCCAGATCTCCCTCAAACTACCAGAGATCAAACTATGATAGTTCTCCATACACAACACCCAGATCTCCCCCAAACTACCAGAGATCAAACTATGATAGTTCTCCGAACACAACACCCAGATCTCCCTCAAACTATCAGAGATCAAACTATGGTAGTTCTCCAAACACAACACCCAGATCACTCTCAAGCTACCAGAGCTCAAACTCTGAGTTGTCCTAACACAACGTCCAGATCACTCTCAAACATGTTCTCAGAAGGTTCTTCAAGACAAGGAATCCCCAGTTGGATTCTGGTGGATCCATTGGGGGAGGAACCTCGGGATCGGATTTGGGGATCTATAATTTGATTTGCTTTCAAGTGGAGATCAGTGTCAACTCATAAACTGGGGCACGCCGGTTTTTCTGGCTTATTGATGGATGGATGGATTTGCCCATCACCAGCTTCTGACCGTGGTTCAGAAGACAAAGAGAAAAACAAGGATGAATATCACCCCATCACAACCAGGCTGAGCTGTTTAAGACTGTAATCCAATTTAATCATGGATATTGGATTCTCCTAGTTGGCAAAGTCATGTCTTCAGACCCAAGATTGGGATCATCTTGGATCTCAGATAGGACACTGGTCCATAAAACTGGTGCCCCATCAGGGAAAAGCACACTTCCTGGTCGCAGGGAAGTTGTGTTTCTTGCTGGCTGGGGAATTCTGGGAGTTGAAGTCCACACATCTTCAAGTTGTCAAGCTTGAGGGACCCCAGTCTACGTCTTCTGCTTCCTCAAGGAACCTTTGAGGATGTAGACCTTCTAGTTCATCTACAAACTTCTCCAAAGATTAGAAGCTGGACCGGAAAGGTCTGACAGAAGCAGAAATGGGGTCTTGAAGAGAGGGGTGGACAACCACTTCTTTCAAAGAAAATAGAAAGGTCCCCTTCCTCGCTCAAGAAGTTTTCACCACCCCCAATGCTTATTATCTCTTGAGTGGCCTTGACCAACCAGGTGGGGCAGGGATCTAGAACGCAGGAGGCAAAAATCCCAGCCTTGAGCAAATCTCCGAGTGAGATCACACCTCGGTCACCTCCACAAAACCTCGACGGTCTCTGAAGATCTGAGCGATCATATCTGACGGATGTCTTGGAGAATTGTCACACCCAACCACAGGAAAACCCGGATCCTGCCCAAGATTGACTGAGTTGGCCACTTATGATCATGCGACAGTGCTTCACAATTGTGTCCATGCTTGGACAGAGTCCCGTGTTCTCCTGTCAATCACTTGCTAGTGACAACCACTTGTAACCCGATTCGTTGTTGTGCAACCATCTGAAGGGCAGCTCCCAGAATTCCCCAGACTAGCATTCTGGAGAGTTGAAGTCCCACATCTGAAAGTTGACCAGGCTGGGAGATCCAACTAGAACCACAAAGAGGTCTTCTACGGAAGTCTACCACAACCTACCTAATTATGGGCCAAGTAAACATCCCCTTGTGTTACTAACACAAACCAACCAATAACCCTCTCCGCTTCTCCCAAGAGATGCCAAAAGATATAGGGAGAATAATAGACTTCTGTTCCTCTTATTTTTTGCCCCTAGAGGACACCATCTGCCAAGGAAAGCAAAGCTATTGAGATGCTGACTCCAGATCTGAAATCAGATTGGAATAGGTTCCAAAACATCTGAAGGCCGGACGAGAAACAACGGATGGAAACTAATCAAGAAGAGAAGCAACCTAGAATTAAGAACTAAGCAACCTAGAACTAAGGAGACCCTGTTTCGCATGCACACGCAGGGCGCCCCCGTGCTCCTCCCATTTTTGGCACGTGATGGCACGGTGGGCCCAGTAGGTCCATTTTTTTGCTCTCCCCAGGCTCCAGAGCCTCTCTAGGCCTCCGGAAGGCCTCCAGGGAGGTGGGGAAGGCTGTTTTCGCCCTCCCCAGGCTCCAGAGCCTCTCTAGGCCTCCGGAAGGCCTCCAGGGAGGTGGGGAAGGCTGTTTTCGCCCTCCCCAGGCTCCTAGAGAGGCTCTGGAGCCTGGGGAGAGCAAAAAAATGGGCCTTCCGGTCCCACCGGAAGTCAGCAAACGGGCCGTTTCTGGCCTCCAGAGGGCCTCCTGGAGGGGTGGGGAAGGCCGTTTTCACCCTTCCCAGGCTCCTAGAGAGGATCTGGAGCCTGGGGAGAGCAAAAAACGGGCCTTCCCCACCCCCCAGGCCCTCTGGAAGAAGGAAACAGCCTGTTTCCCTACTTCCGGTGGGCCCAGAAGGCCCAAAAATCGGAGCTGAGTTCGCGTGCCCACCAATATGGCTCCACGTGCCTCCTGTGGCACGCGTGCCATAGGTTCGCCATCAGGGCTATAGGGTCTCCTGCCTTGAGCAGGGGGATGGACTAGAAGACCTCCAAGATCCCTTTTCAACTCTCTGATCCTGTGAATTGGTTCGTGGCAAGGGGCTGATGGTAACATCCCCCAACTCCAGGTTTGCATCGCCACTGTCCCAAAACCCAATCTAGTGTAGACCCTGCCTCCAGAGAGACCCCAACCCTCCATAACCACATCAAGTCCACAGTTGCCACCTGAAAATATGCCTCCTGAAAAATTGGCAAAAATGTTTAAAGATAAATCAGCTAGATGTCGGAAATGCCACCAAATACCAGGATCTTATTCTCATATGTGGTGGGCTTGTCCAAAAGCTAAAGATTATCGGAGCAGAATTAAGATATGGATAGAAGAAATGACTCAACAACATATTGATTTAAAACCTGAGTTGTTCCTACTGGGTATCCTACCAGAGAAAATTAGTAAAGAAAATGCATACTTGATTATACATATAATAACTGCGGCAAGAATAATAGTTGCACAAAGATGGAACGCAGAGAAAATCCCTTTAGGAGGGGAAGCAATTAGAAAAATTTTGGACTGGGCAGAGACGAATAGATTAACTTTCGTGATTAAAGAGAAAGAGGATACGGAATATTTTAAGATATGGGGGAAATTTTATGATTGGATAGAAAAGAGATATAGATAAAGAATGTGATAAGCAAGCAGGAGAAAGTTACATTAAATATATGCATGTTATTAATAATAATAATAATAATAATAATAATAATAATAATAATAATAATAATAAAATATATGCATTTTGGGGGAAATATTGAAATAGGGAAATGGGATTTATTAAGGAAGAAATAAGAAGAAGAGGAGTAACAAAAAGAAGTCACCGAAGAAACACCGAGATGATACACGGAAGGACTGATGTATTATATGTTCGTTTGTGTTAAAAAAAATAAAAAACTTTTTATTAAAAAAAAAAAAGTCCATGGTTGCCACCTTGGCCCTTAGAGGCCTAGGCCGAACTCAGCTAGAGCCAGGAGTGAGTTTGAGAGAACCTCTAGCTAAGATTCTATGCAGTTCGGAGAACCCCCCAAATCCCACTCCTGGCTGGCTCCGACAACCCCACCCCACCCCTCCTAGGAGTCCCCACATGGCCCGTTTTGGATGCAGGTAAGTGCAGGGCGTACACGGAGGCTCGGGAAAGACAAAAAATGGGCCTACTGGAAGTTCAGGAAGGACAGAAACAGGTCTGTTTCTGTCCTCCAGAGGGCCTCCAGAGCCTGGGGAGGCCATTTTCGCCCTGCTGGAGGCTCGAGAAAAGCCTCTGGAACCTGGGGAGGGCAAAAATGCCTCCCCCACCATGGTGCAGGAGGCCACGCCCACCATGGCCACGCCCACCCAGCAATTGGGCAGAGTACCCCTTGCTAAAACTTTTGAAGCCCACCCCTGGCTACAGCCATCTAAAGTTCTGCTTTCAAGAAGGGATAAGAAAGAAGATTATAAATATAAATGTACAATTATGAAATGATAGATTGGGTAAAATGGGAAAGAGATTGAAAAGAAAGTGTATATATTATTAGAAAATTGGAGTTGCTCGGATACCAAACGAGGGAAATATTGCATAACAAAGGAGAAAGAAAGGAAAGAGGAGGAGAGGGAGAGAGAGGAATGGAAGAAAGGGGAAGGAGAGAAGGGACAAGAGCAGAGGAGAAGGTGAGAAAGGGGGGAAAGAGGGAAGGAATGGGGGAGAGGAAGGGGAAGTAAGGGAGGAGAGGAGGAGGAAGAAAGTAGAAGAGGAGAGGAGGGAGGGAGGGGAAAGAAAGAAGAAGGAGAAGAAGGTTTGTTGTGAAAAGAGGGAAAAGAGAAGGTAGAAGAGCAAGTGTCATTAAAATGTCTTATTTTTATGCTTTCGTTAGGGAAAAAATATGTGTATATATGATCAATTATGGATAAGAGAATGTACATTTACAATATGTGTATAAGAAATAAAAATAAAAAACTTATAACAAAAAGAAGAAGAAGGGATAACTCTTGGCCCTGGCCAATCTCTGGAAAGCCTGCATCCTCCTAAGACAGACTACATCTCCCATCGTCCTCAGCCAGCCCTGGCAGGTGGGGAACTCTTCTCGAGATCTTCTCCAGATGTTGGAGAAAATCATTTTCTGCTCATTTTTGAGCTCCAGGTTTACCATTCATTTTATTTTTTCTAAGTTTATCTTTGTCAAGCATATACTGTGTAAGATAACAGGTAAAAGTATAAACGTAATTTGAACGCATGAAAAGAGCCAGTAAAAAGGAATTGTGTGCCTAATTTTCCAATTACGCACACAATTACATACACAGAAGACACACAGACACAGCCCCTGTGTGCCCTTCCTCCTTCTGGAATCAAACCTGGGGCTATTTGCTGCCAAGGAATTGCGTTGGTGGGCGTGGATGGGGCAGCCTTTAAGTTTTCATTCCATCTGAATGAAATCTTGGCTCCGCTGGGACGCTCAGCTACCATTGGGAAAAAGTCCATCATTTTAATCCTTTAATTCGTTAAAAGCCTGATGATTGACAGGGTGGCGAAAGGTTTCCCAGCTCTGAATTGCCAAGATTATAAATGATGTTTATGGAGGTGGTTTTAATTTTGTTAAAAGGAAAATCTCCTGACGGCTCCGTGAGACAAATTTACAGCTAAGGTTAGTTGGGTTAGGCTCTCAAAACCAAGTGGAAAGAGTGTATTAGAAATATTTTGGGAGGAGGAGGAGGAGGAGATAAGGAGAAGGGATGGAGGAGGAGAAGGAAAGGAGAAGGAGAAGGGATGGAAGAGCAGGAGCAGGAGGAGAAGAAGGAGAAGGGATGGAGGAGGAGGAGGGGAAGAGGAGGAGGGATGGAGGAGGAGGAGTGGGAAGAGGAGGAGGAGAAAGAGAAGGAGAAGAGATGGAGGAGGAGAAGGAGAGGAGGAGGAGGGATGGAGGAGGAGGAGGGGAAGAGGAGGAGGAGGAGGAGGGATGTAGGAGGAGGAGTGGGAAGAGGAGGAGGAGAAAGAGAAGGAGAAGAGATGGAGGAGAGGAGGAGGAGGAGAGATGGAGGAGGAGGAGTGGGAAGAGAAGGAGGAAAAAGAGAAGGAGAAGAAATGGAGGAGGAGGGATGGAGGAGGAGGAGTGGGAAGAGAAGGAGGAAAAAGAGAAGGAGAAGAAATGGAGGAGGAGGAAGAGGAGGAGGAGGAGAAAGAGAAGAAGAAGAGATGGAGGAGAGGAGGAGGAGGAGAGATGGAGGAGGGATGGAGGAGGAGGAGTGGGAAGAGAAGGAGGAAAAAGAGAAGGAGAAGAAATGGAGGAGGAGGGATGGAGGAGGAGAAGTGGGAAGAGAAGGAGGAAAAAGAGAAGGAGAAGAAATGGAGGATGAGGAGAAGGAGGAGGAGGAGGAGAAGGAGGAGGAGGAGGAAGAGGAGGAGGAGGAAGAGAAGGAGAAGAGATGGAGGAGGAGAAAGGATGGAGGAGGAGGAGGAGGAGGAGAAAGAGGAGGAAAGGGGACGGGAAGGCGCTGAACTTCCTTGAAGACCACGCGAGGTGGATTCCAGGACCAGATTCTACACACATACACGCTGTCCAGCCAGCTAAATGTTCCACCTCATCTTCCAGAAGAGTAAAACAATTATGATGCAGCACCCAGAATCAAAGAAAGATGGCCGATAAACCAGCCACAGCTGGCCAAATATTCTTTGGATCAACAATGGACAGAGAAGACCAAAAACCCCACCCAGAATGAATTATTTGGTTAAGTCAACCGTTCACCACATCAATTTACATAATGTCATTCGAGGCGTTTCCAATTTCTAGGCATTGATCCCACACCTACACCTGCCCGCTTCATTCTGGTGGAAGGAAGAACAATCCTAGCTGTCAATCACTTGCCCAGCGACAATCTCTTGTAACCTAATTCGTTGTTGTACGGTTAACCCAGGTGTCAGCAACCTACGGCTCCGGAGCTGCATGTGGCTCTTTGGGTTCTCTGCTGAAGCTCCCTGTACCATCCCCTCCCAGTCACTCCTCGCCTGGCCTTGGAAATCTGAGAGATACAGAGAGATTGGGGAGAAAGGGAGAGGGGAATAAAGAGAGGGAGAGCGGGGAGAGAGAGATACAAAGGGAGGGGGAAAGGGGGAAAGACGGGGAGAGAGAGACATAGAGAGATACAGAGAGAGGGGGAGAAAAGGAGAGGGGGATAAAAAGAGGGAGGGGAGAGAGATACAGAGGGAGGGGGAAAGAGCGGGAGAGAGGGGGGAAGAGAGAGAGACACAGAGAGGTACAGAGAGAGGGGGAGAAAGACAGGGAAAGGGGGGAGAGAGAGATACAGAAGGAGGGGGAAAGGGGGAGAGAGAGAGACACAGAGAGATAGAGAGAGGGGGAGAAAGGGAGAGGGGAATAAAGAGAGGGAGAAGGGGGAGAGAGAGATATAGAGGAAGGGGGAAAGAGGGGGAGAGAGAGAGGGAGAAGGAGGGGGAAAGGGGGAAAAGACGGGGAGAGAGAGACATAGAGAGATACAGAGAGAGGGGGAGAAAGGGAGAGGGGAATAAAGAGAGGGAGAGGAGGGAGAGAGAGATACAGAGGGAGGGGGAGAAAGAGAAGGGGAGAGGGGAGAGAGAGATACAGAGGGAGGGGGAAAGAGAGGGAGAGAGAGAGAGGGAGAGGGGGAGAGAGAGATACAGAGGGAGGGGGAAAGGGGAAGAGAGATACAGAGGGAGGGAGAAAGAGGGGGAGAGAGAGAGAGGGAGAGGGGGAGAGAGAGACACACACAGAGAGATAGAGAGAGGGGGAGAAAGGGAGAAGGGGAGAAAGAGAGGGAAAGGGGGGAGAGAGATACAGAGGGAGGGGGAAAGAGGGGGAGAGAGGGAGAGGGGGAGAGAGAGATACAGAGGGAGGGGGAAAGGGGAAGAGAGATACAGAGGGAGGGGGAAAGAGAGGGAGAGAGAGAGAGGGAGAGGGGGAAGAGAGATACAGAGGGAGGGGGAAAGAGAGGGAGAGAGAGAGAGGGAGAGGGGGAGAGAGAGATACAGAGGGAGGGGGAAAGGGGAAGAGAGATACAGAGGGAGGGAGAAAGAGGGGGAGAGAGAGAGAGGGAGAGGGGGGAGAGAGAGACACACACAGAGAGATAGAGAGAGGGGGAGAAAGGGAGAAGGGGAGAAAGAGAGGGAAAGGGGGGAGAGAGATACAGAGGGAGGGGGAAAGAGGGGGGAGAGAGGGAGAGGGGGAGGGGGAGAGAGAGATACAGAGGGAGGGGGAAAGGGGAAGAGAGATACAGAGGGAGGGAGAGAGAGGGGGAGAGAGAGAGGGGGAGAGGGGGAGAGAGAGATACAGAAGGAGGGGGAAAGGGGAAGAGAGGGGGGAGAGAGAGACACACAGAGAGATAGAGAGAGGGGGAGAAAGGGAGAGGGGGAGAAAGAGAGGGAGAGGGGGAGAGAGAGATACAGAGGGAGGGGGAAAGGGGAAGAGAGATACAGAGGGAGGGAGAAAGAGGGGGAGAGAGAGGGGGGAGAGGGGGAGAGAGAGATACAGAAGGAGGGGGAAAGGGGAAGAGAGATACAGAGGGAGGGGGAAAGAGAGGGAGAGAGAGAGAGGGAGAGGGGGAGAGAGAGATACAGAGGGAGGGGGAAAGGGGAAGAGAGATACAGAGGGAGGGAGAAAGAGGGGGAGAGAGAGAGGGGGAGAGGGGGAGAGAGAGATACAGAAGGAGGGGGAAAGGGGAAGAGAGGGGGGAGAGAGAGACACACAGAGAGATAGAGAGAGGGGGAGAAAGGGAGAGGGGGAGAAAGAGAGGGAGAGGGGGAGAGAGAGATACAGAGGGAGGGGGAAAGGGGAAGAGAGATACAGAGGGAGGGAGAGAGAGGGGGAGAGAGAGAGGGGGAGAGGGGGAGAGAGAGATACAGAAGGAGGGGGAAAGGGGAAGAGATGGGGGAGAGAGAGACACACAGAGAGATAGAGAGAGGGGGAGAAAGGGAGGGAGAGGGGGGAGAGAGAGATACAGAGGGAGGGGGAGAAAGAGAAGGAAAGAGGGGAGAGAGAGATACAGAGGGAGGGGGAGAAAGAGAAGGAAAGAGGGGAGAGAGAGATACAGAGGGAGAGGGAAGAGGCGGAGAGAGAGGGGGAGAGGGAGATACAGAGGGAGGGGTGTTAAGGAATAACCCATCAATATTTCGGATGGATGACCGAGCTGTTACTTCTGGTCACTTCTGTCCAGAATTCCTTCACAGCCAGGAAGGATTCAGGTGGACAACAAAGTTGGGAAGAGGAGATAAGGTGAACCTCGCTCCAAAGAGGTTTTCACTTGGACGTGGTTGCCATCGGAGAACTTGGTGGTCCTTAAGGGACCTTACAACCTCTTGCATTGTCTGAAAAGGATCCCAGATGCATGGTGGGTTCCACAGAGGGCTTCAGTTTGGCCAACTATCTTTTCCATCTCAAAGCTTCCTCCTTCCACTATTTATTTAAAATGGAGGTAGGGAGTATGGAGGTATGGAGTAATGGAATATGATGTTATGGTGGTATGGAGGATGGAGGATGGAGGTATGAGGGTATGAAGGTATGGAGTATGGAGGTATGGAGTATGGAGGTACGGAAGCTTGGAAGTATGGAGGTATGGTGGTATGGAGGTATGGAGGTATGGTGATATAGTGTATGGAGGTATGGAATATGGAGGAGAATGGAGGTATGGAATATGGAGGTATGGAGTATGGAGGTATGGAGGTATGGTTGTATGGAGTATGGAGATATGGAATACGGAGGAGAATGGAGGTGTGGAGGTATGGAATATGGAGGAGAATGGAGGTATGGAGGTATGAAATATGTAGGTATGGTGGTATGGAGGATGGAGGTATGAGGTTATGAAGGTATGAAGGTATGGAGGTATGGAGTATGGAGGTACGGAGGCTTGGAAGTATGGAGGTATGGAGGTATGGTGGTATGGAGGTATGGTGATATAGTGTATGGAGGTATGGAATATGGAGGAGAATGGAGGAGTATGGAGGTATGGAGGAGTATGGAAGTATGGAGGTATGGAATATGGAGGTATAGAGTATGGAGGTATGGAGGTATGGTTGTATGGAGTATGGAGATATGGAATATGGAGGAGAATGGAGGTGTGGAGGTATGGAATATGGAGGAGAATGGAGGTATGGAGGTATGAAATATGTAGGTATGGAATATGTAGGTTTGGTGGTATGGAGTATGGAGGTATGAAGGTATGACAGTATGAAGAATGGAGGTATGGAAAATGGAGGAGTATGAAGGTATGGAGGGATGGAATATGGATGTATGGAGTATGGAGGTATGGAGGTATGTTTGTATGGAGTATGGAGGTATGGAATATGGAGGAGTATGAAGGTATGGAGGGATGGAATATGGATGTATGGAGTATGGAGGTATGGAGGTATGTTTGTATGGAGTATGGAGGTATGGAATATGGAGGAGAATGGAGGTATGGAGTATGGAGGTATGGAGGTATGACGGTATGACGGTATGGAGAATGGAGGTATGGAAAATGGAGGAGTATGAAGGGATGGAGGGATGGAATATGGATGTATGGAGTATGGAAGTATGGAGGTATGTTTGTATGGAGTATGGAGGTATGGAATATAGAGGAGAATGGAGGTATGGAGTATGGAGGTATGAAGGTATGACGGTATGGAGAATGGAGGTATGGAAAATGGAGGAGTATGAAGGTATGGAGGGATGGAATATGGAGGTATGGAGTATGGAGGTATGGAGGTATGGTTGTATGGAGTATGGAGGTATGGAATATGGAGGAAAATGGAGGTATGCAGGTATGGAATATGTAGGTATGGAGTATGTAGGTTTGGAGTATGGAGATATGGAGGTATGGAGAGATGGGTGTAAATATGATATATATATATATATATATATATATATATATATATATATATATATATATATATATATATATATATATATATATATATATATATATATATATATATATATACATATACTGGTATATGTCTGTATGGAGGGAGGGAGGAAGGTATGGGTGTAAGTATATCAGGGGTGGGTTCTACTTACCTTTACTACCGGTTCGCAACGGGAGCATGAACGCTTCTGCACATGCATAGAAGCTTCTGCGCATGCGCAGATCACCCATGATGACGTCGTGGTGGATCGGCGGAGCCTCCCGCCAGTTTTACTATCGGTTCTACAGAATCGGACCGAACCGGGAGCAACCCCCCACTAAAGTATACGTATGTATGTAGATACTCTATGTATGTAGGTATGGAGGGAGGGAGGGATGGGTGTAAGTGTATGTATGTATGTATGTATGTATGTATGTATGTATGTATGTATAGAGTATGTGTATATGTGTGTTATGTATGTGTACAGGTAGATATATCCTTCCTTTTGAGAGCAGGCAACAGAATTTCATTTTTAATGTGTGCCAGTCGCGCTCACAATTTTAAAAATCGGCAATAAAGGGATCGGATTCAAATCCTAGGATTCAACCTCTGGGAGGAATCAATTCCCCCAGCAGTCCAGACACTTGAGAAATGGATCTGTCAATATCTAGCGGGGGGGAGGGGCAATCCCAGAAAGCCCCTCCCCCACCCCAAAATGCAGAGGTTCCTCCGTTTGTCCAACTGCAAGACCCCTCAGATCCATGGAGGGGGTTCAACCCAAGTCGAGATAGCTTCAGAAAGCTCCACGACGTTCAGAAGAAGCATGAAGTCCTAAATCAGGTGAGGTCTAGTTAGTAAGTCCACCATCTTTGGTTCCTCCAAGTCCACCATTATACATCCAGACTTAAAACGGTGTTGTTTCTCTGGGTCATATAACATACCGTATTTTTCGGCGTATAAGACGCACCGCAGGGATGGGTTCTAAATTTTTTTACTACCGGTTCTGTGGGCGTGGCTTATTTTGTGGGCGTGGCTTGATGGTCATGTGACAATTATTTAGGATTTAGCAGAGGTACTGGTCTACCAGGCTTTTAACTACTTGCAGAGCTGTACCGCTCTACCCATTTATTTTTGCAGGCACTGATCTACTCATGTATTGTTGCAGGCACTGGTCTCCCCATTTATTTTTGCAGGCACTGGTCTACTCGTTTGTTTTCTTTTAACACTGATCAGCTGTAGGGCGGCCCTTTGAAGCCCCGCGGCAAGAGTTTAAACAGTTTTTTTCCCTCTAACCATCAGCTGGGACTCAGGAGGCAGCAATAGATTGGGGGTGGGGCCAAATAAAAAGTAAGAATAATGCGGGGGGGGCGGGGAGGGCAGAATCAGTTCGGTGATGTCATATTATCACCGCTACCGGCTCGGCAGAACCGGGCCGAACCGGGAGGAACCCACCACTGACGCACTGGAGTATAAGACGCACCTACCATTTTTGGTGAGGAAAAGAAGAAAAAGAAATCTGCCTCTGCTTCTGTCTCTGAGCAATTTTGCCTCTTTGCAGCAAAGAGCAAACAGCCTGCTTTACTTTCAGTTTCGTTTTCTGCCTAGCTTGATTAGCACAAGAAGGAAAAAAAAAATCTGCTCCCAGCAATTTACCTCTTTGCAGCAAGCAGCAGAGCCCTGCGCAAAACAGATGAGAGCAAATCAGCTGAGAGTCGGGAAGCCGATCCGATCAACTTGTGCTAAGTAGGCTGTGCTGAAGCTAAAAGGAGCTGTTTTTTTCTTGCTGTTTGCTTGCAAGGAGGTAACTGCTGCGAGGCAGAGGTCAAAGGGTGGGGGCCAGTGGGTGGGCGGGGCTACATTTGGTGTGTAAAACACACCTAAATTTTCACCCCCTTTTCGGCGGGAAAAAGGTGTGTCTTATACTCCGAAAAATACGGTATGTGGGCATAATTCTGTCTGTATTTATTTATTTTGCCATATCTGTGTCGTGTCTTATTAGAGAGGGAGACCCTTTGGAAGCTGTAGGCAACGAAATTTCATTTTAATGTACGCCAATTCGTGGACATTCAGAGTGACAATAAAGTTAGTCTAAGTCGAAGACTAAAATCATCTCGACCAGCTCGGCGAAGAAGAGGACAGTGAGATGTGGGGACACCACACCTACAATATCCTCGTCTTCTCCAGTGTGATGGAAAGAAGGAACAGGGATGATAGCATCTCATTGGGCTGCCCCAAAAGAAGAGGGAGTCAAGCTGTTCTCCAAAGCACCTGAAGGCAGCACAAGAAGCAACGGGTGGAAACTAACCAAGGAGAGGAGCAACCTGGAATTAAGGAGAAATTTCCTGACAGGGAGAGCAATTAACCAGAGGAACCTCTTGCCACCAGAAGTTGTGGGTTCTCCATCACTGGAGGCTTTGAAGACAAGATTAGCCAGCCATTTGTCGGAAATGCGTCTGAGAGCGTAATAGGTTCTCCTGCTTGAGCAGAGGGCTGGATTAGGAGGCCTCCGAAGTCCCCTTCCGGCTCTATTCTATTCTGATCTATTCTGAGATAGTATAAGGGGTTGACTAGGGGTTGGAACAGAAGACCTCCAAGATCCCTTCCAACTCTGTTGTTGTCTTATTCTGTCTCTCTGGATCAAAATCTATTCCAAGAGCTAAGCTACCGTCTCCCAACTTCTTTCCTCTTGGGACTCGAACCCAAATCTTACCGATCCTTGACAGCAGGTCATCCCAAACTGATTCAGATACATCTTGGGGCTTTCTCCGTTGGTGCCCACCAAGGCGATGGAGATCAGATCGAAAGTCCCGGTTAAAAGGCCATGCCCCGTAGTCACTTCAACCTTGTAGATCACCGGTTCCTCAGGCTGGTTCTGAGAAGATCCGTTCTGGTCCATCCTGGTGATGGGATCGAGGAGAAGAAGAAGAAGAAGAAGAAGAAAAAGAAGAAGAAGAAGAAGAAGAGAAGAACGTGCCTCTCAAGGGTGAGGATAGATTGAGAAGAAATGAATTGCTTCCGAACCGGCTGTTCTCCACTTGTGAGTTACACCCAGATGCCTCCAAGCCAACTCAGAAGATGAGCTGTCCTCCTCCTCCTCCTTCTCTTGCTCCTCCTCCTCTCTAGTTCTTCCTCCCCCTCTCTCTTCTTCTTCTTCTTCTTCTCCCATAAACCTTAACCCAGGAGCCTAACTGAGATCTTTCTTTTCCTCACTGGAGGAAAACTCTGCGATCCGGAAGAGGAAAATTAGGTGGGTCACTTCTGTCTCCATAGACAGAAGATCTCAGGACATCAAACAGAGGTGGGCTTCATATACTGTAGTAACCGTTTCGGCCAGCACCGGAAATGTGAATGCGCACCATCCCCGCATGTGTGTGGTGTCACAAAACACGGCAATTTGCTCGCGCACGCCACCCACCCACGTATGCGTGCGACATCAAACGACACGGCAATTCGCTCACGAGGGCCGTCCCCGAGTGCGTGCTGTGTCGAAAGCCGCACGCACCACACCACACCTAGCAATATAGGATGGGATTTTCGACCGGGTGAGTGGGCAAGTGGCCAGTACCGATTCACCCGAACCGGTCTGAACCGGCTGAATACCACCTGTGACATCAACGCATGAGCAAGGAGATGTCGATGAGTAGAGATCCATCCGAGACAACCTACAAGGTTGAAGGAAAACAGATAGATGGACAGGCGAGGAAGGGAATACGGGTGTAACCCTCAACTTACAATTGTCCGCTTAGTGACTGAATAGTCACTAAGTCATTCAAAGTTACAATGGCGCTGACGATGTGACTTCAGTGGTGGGATTCAAGTAATTTAACAACCGGTTCTCTGCCCTAATGATTTCTTCCAACAACCAGTTTGCCAAACTGCTCAGAAAGTTAACAACCGGTTCTCCCGAAGAGGTGCGAACCGGCTGAATCCCACCACTGTGTGACTTGCGGCCATTTTTCAGACTTACGACCATTGCAACTTCCCCTTGGTCAACACGATCCAAATTCAGACACTTGGCAACGGACTCTCCTTTATGACGGTGGCAGCATCCCTGGGGAGTCATGAAGCGATTCCCTTTGGCAACCTTCTGACCAGGAGGAAGCCGGATTCGCTCGACGACTGGTTTGTAACTCAACGGCCGTGGCAAGGAAGGTCATAAAACGGGGCAAAATTCACTTAGCACGCGGAATTGCGGGGCTCCATTTGTGGTCGTAAGTTGAGAACTATCCATATCCATCCCTAAAAAAAAAAAATGGCTGCTCATCTCACAAGAAAGGGACTCTGGGTAGTGTACAAGGCTCGATTTAAAAAGAGCAATCAATACTTTTTTTTAAAAAAAAAGCCAGTCACAATTTAAAATAATACAGTAATCCTAGAAAGACACACAAAACAGGTCAGGATGATATTAACCACAATAAGGGAGGCATCGTAAAATCTCCATCAGCTTTTGGGACCCCTTAGTCCTGATAACATAGTAATTTAATTCTGTCCCGTTCCGTTTCGTTCCGTTCCATTCCATTCCATATTTTCTATTCTTTTCTTTTCTTTTCTTTTCTGTTCTTTTCTCTTCTTTTCTCTTCTTTTCGGTTCTGTTCTGTTCTGTTTTATTCTGTTTTATTCTGTTTTGTTGCGTTCCATTCCATATTTTCTACTGGTATTCTATTCTGTTCTGTTCTGTTCTGTTCTGTTCTGTTCTGTTCTGTTCTGTTCTGTTCTGCTCTGCTCTGCTCTGTTCCGTTTTGTTCTGTTCTGTTCCGTTCCGTTTTGTTCCGTTCCATTCCATTCCATTCCGTATTTTCTACCGGTATTCTATTCTATTCTATTCTGTTCTGTTCTGTTCTGTTCTGTTCTATTCCTTTCCGTTCCGTTCCGTTCCGTTCCGTTCCATATTTTCTGTTCTGTTCTGTTCTGTTCTGTTCTGTTCTGTTCTGTTCTGTTCTGTTCTGTTATGTTATGTTATGTTATGTTATGTTATGTTATGTTATGTTATGTTATGTTATGTTATGTTATGTTGTTATATTCCATTCTATTCCATTCCATTCCATATTTTCTGTTCTGTTCTGTTCCGTTCCGTTCCGTTCTTCTTGATGTGTTTTGTAAAATTCTTGGACATGGTGCCAAGTGCCCCGATGACAATGGGTATCACTGTTACATGCTTCATCCATAATCACGTAGTTTCGATGGCCAGGTCGCGATATTTCATGATTTCTTTTCCAGTTCTTTTTTCTTTGACTCTGGCGTCTCCTTGGTACAAAGATATCAATAAATTGTACGCTTCAGGTTTTCGACAACTGGGGATATCTGGCATGTTGTGTTCCAAAGGACGATCCGTCTGTATTCGAAAGCCCCACAAGATCTTCACCTTCTCATTTTCTAAAACTTTTTCCACTTTGTGTTCCCATGGCTTTTTGGATACAGGCAAATCGTATTTTTCACATAATGACCATTGGATTAATTTAGCAACTCGGTCATGTCTAGCTATGTAATCAGTTTGTGTGATTTTGCTGCATTCACATATTAAATGTGAAACAGTTTCGACTTTGTTGTTGCAAAGTGGGCAGTTTGGATTGTCGGTGGATTTTTGTATCTTTGCTTTCGTGGCATTAGTTTGTAGTGCTTGTTCTTGAGCAGCCGGTATTAAACCTTCCATTTCTTTCTCGATGGTTCCCCTCTTAAGCCATGCCCATGTAAAGTTGTCATCACACTTTCCTTCAATGTTTTTCAAGCGCTGTCCATGCAAAGCTATGGTTTTCCATCTGTTTAATCTGTCATCCGTCTGTTTTTCCTTATATTCTGCCTTTTGTTTCCGTTGTTTTTATAATCTTCTCCGTTTTCACAGCCTGCAGCAATTTTTCTGTACTTTGGTTCACGTAATCCTTCAAACTTTTGTTTTTCTTCCTCTACAGTTTGATGGATTTGCAATAGTCCTCTGCTCCCTATTTTTCTTGGCAGGTACATACAACCTGTCGATGTCACTTCGTGGATGTAAAGCGTGGTACATATTCAAAAGTTTGCGCGTTTTCCGGTCCAAGTTTTCCAGTTCAGCCCAAGTCCAGTTGATGATTCCAGCCGAGTAGCATATCACTGGAACTGCCCATGTATTAATGCCTCTAATTATGTTTCCAGCATTCAGCTTTGATTTTAATATTTTGCGGACCCTCCTGATGTATTCCTTTTTTTTTTTTTTTAATTTGATTTATATGCCGCCCTTCTCCAGAGACTCAGGGTGGTTTACAATGCGCTAAGCAATAGCCTTCATCCTTTTGTATATTTATACAAAGTCAGCTTATTGCCCCCACAAACTGGGTCCTCATTTTACCTACCTTAGAAAGGATGGAAGGCTGAGTCAACCTTGAGCCTGGCGAGATTCGAACCTGCAGTAATTGCAGGCAGCTGTTCTTAATAACAGGGTGCTTTAGACCACTGTACTACCAAGGCTCTTTTGTGTTGACTTTTTGACTTTTCCATTCAATATGCTATCTGGTTCCAATATGCCTAGGTATTTGTAACCATCATTCCTTTGCTAACGCTTTTACTGTGTTTCCATTTCCCAGTTCTATTCCTTCTAATTTTTTTTTCCATTTTTCCTTGCTGCATGGATAATATAGCACATTTTTCAAGTCCAAAGTTCATTTTGATGCTGCGGCTGAACAGTTGAACTGTGTTGAGTATTGATTTAAGTTCAGTGGGGCTTTTCGCATACATTTTTAAGTCATCCGTGTATAGTAGATGGTTTATCTTGCCGTGTTGGCTTGAGATTTGATATCCCAGTTTTGTGTTTCATAGGATGATGATGATGATGATGATGATGATGATGATGATGATGATGATGACCATGTTTCCCCGAAAATAACACCGGGTCTTATATTAATTTTTGCTCCAAAAGACGCATTAGGGCTTATTTTCTGGTTAGGTCTCATTTTGGGGGAAATACGGTACTAAATGCACCCATCTGGCTGACAATCTTAACTGGGGCTTATTTTGGAGGTAGGGCTTGTATTACGAGCATCCTGAAAAATCATGCTAGGACTTATTTTCCGGTTGGATCCTATTTTCGGGAAAACAGTGTATTATTATTGTTGTTGTTGTTATCATCATCAATATTACCCAATATTATTGTTGTTATTATATGTTATATATTATTATGTAAGAAACTGACCCAGACCTTACACTGTTCACAAAGGACATACGTATGTTAATTGAAAATATATAAATAAATTATATATATATATAAATTATATTATATATATCAGAACACAGCCAAGCTCCCACCCAATCAGTTCACACCCCCACTGGCAGTTAAAAGGAAGAAACAGCTGCGATCACACACATTGCTCCTAGAAGCACGAAGCCGAAAACACCAGCCTGAAGATGACGAATGAGACTTCGTCAAAACGTTGCCAAGACACCTCCAATTTTACGGGGTAGAAAACCCGAATAACCAAAGATATATATATGTATGTATGTATGTATGTATGTATGTATGTATGTATGTATGTATAAAACTTTTTAAAAAAGAAGTTGAACAAGTGCTATGGCTCATCTCTGGCCTCAAAGCATTATTGCCTTTTCAATTGTTCACAGCAAATCATAAATAATCGTCTTTAATTGTCCCACGGATGCCACATCCATTCAGCCTGTTCTGCCACCTGTCCTGTGATCGGATTTAATTTGTTTAATTGAGTAATAATATCAAGGAAAGAAGGAGCTTTTATGGGCACGGCGAAGTCACGAGTCTTGTTGTTTGTCCGCTGAGCTTGGAAAACATCGATGTGAAAACCTCAACGTGTTCTCTTTCCTCTAAAGAAAAAAAACAAAAACCAACCAATCAGAAATAAACTGGTTTCTCACTTCCCTTGTTCTGCTCCTCCTTTGGGCAGGCAGTCCTTGCTTAGTGACCTTAGCAACGAAAAAGGTGACTTACGACGAGTCTTCTTCACGCTTAAAATCACCACAGCACTCCTGTGAGGTCCTGTGGGATCCAAATTTGGGTGGCGTAGATTTAAAAACAGATTGGCGGCCTCCTGGGATCACGGGATCACCTTCTGAGACTTTTCTAGCCGGCTTCCGATAATGGGGGAAGCTGGATTCGTTTAAGGACTGCCCGATTCACTTAAGAACTTGCAGGGATTTGCTGAAGAAGCGAACCCAAAAAGCTCATCGAATCGGGCGTAACTCACTTAGCAACCTCTTTGCTCAACAGGACAGAAATTCTGCTCACAAATTGTCATCGTTAAGTCCCCGGAATAGCATCTTGGACACCACGCTAGTAGTCCCTTCCCTCAGTTCATCCTGTTTGAGTGGCTCTATTCTATTCGAATTCTAAAATGGTCTAGGGCACTGATGGCTAACCTTTTTGCCATCGTGTGCCAAGGAGCGGGGGCGGGGGTGGAGGGCCTCCAGGGGGTTGGAAAAGGCCGTTTTCGCCCTCCCCAGGCTCCTAGAAAGGCTCTGGAGGCTGGGACAGCAAAAAACAGGCCTTCTGGTCCCACCAGAAGTTGGCAAATGGGCCATTTCCGGCCTCCGGAGGGCCTACGGGGGTTTGGGAAGGCCGTTTTCGGCCTCCCCAGACTCCTAGAAAGGCTCTTGGGAGACAGAAAAACAGGCCTTCCCCACCCCACCCCCCCAAGGCCCTTCGGAGGCAGGAAACAGCCTGTTTCCCTACTTCTGGTGGGCCCAGAAGAGCCATTTCCGGCCTCCGGAGGGCCTCCGGGGGGGTTGGGAAGGCCGTTTTTGCCCTCCCCAGACTCCTAGAAAGGCTTTTGGGAGACAGAAAAACAGGCCTTCCCCACCTCACCCCCCAAGGCCCTCCGGAGGCAGGAAACAGCCTGTTTCCCTACTTCTGGTGGGCCCAGAAGAGCCATTTCCGGCCTCCGGAGGGCCTCCGGGGGGGGTTGGGAAGGCCATTTTCGGCCTCCGGAGGGCCTCCGGGGGGGTTGGGAAGGCCGTTTTCGCCCTCCCCAGACTCCTAGAAAGGCTCTTGGGAGACAGAAAAACAGGCCTTCCCCACCCGACCCCCCCAAGGCCCTTCGGAGGCAGGAAACAGCCTGTTTCCCTACTTCTGGTGGGCCCAGAAGAGCCATTTCCGGCCTCCGGAGGGCCTCCGGGGGGGTTGGGAAGGCCGTTTTTGCCCTCCCCAGACTCCTAGAAAGGCTTTTGGGAGACAGAAAAACAGGCCTTCCCCACCTCACCCCCCAAGGCCCTCCGGAGGCAGGAAACAGCCTGTTTCCCTACTTCTGGTGGGCCCAGAAGAGCCATTTCCGGCCTCCGGAGGGCCTCCGGGGGGGTTGGGAAGGCCGTTTTCGCCCTCCCCAGACTCCTAGAAAGGCTCTTGGGAGACAGAAAAACAGGCCTTCCCCACCCGACCCCCCAAGGCCCTCCGGAGGCAGGAAACAGCCTGTTTCCCTACTTCTGGTGGGCCCAGAAGGCCCGAAAATCAGCTGGCCGGCACGCGCATGCACGCCGGAGCTGAGCTCGAGTGCCCACCAATATGGCTATGCGTGCCACCTGTGGCACATGTGCCATAGGTTCACCATCAGGGGTCTAGGAGGCTGGACTAGAAGACCTCCAAGGTCCCTTCCAACTGTATTCTGATTCTGACTCTGGTCTGGCCACCCGGAATTTCTTTGGGACAGGACAGGACAGGAAATGGTGGTCAAGACAGGGTGAAATTCTCGCCAGGCTGACTCTCTGACTCAGCACTCTTCCATTTGGGAGCTGCTCAGAATGGCTGGCATAGTTTATCTCACGAAACATCTCCAAATTGACCGGTGACTTCAAAGGATGGATGTTTGGACAGCTATGGCAGTCATGTCTTCCTTCTGAGCCTGGGGCACGATCTGGCTGGCTTGAGCCAAACATGGCACCTTCTCAAAAAAAAAACAAAATGGACACCTTGTGCCAATTGGGAGATCTGTTCTGATTAACAGAGTTGAAAGGGATCTAGGAAGTCTTCTAGTCCAACCCAGAGGTGGGACTGCTGCCCGGTTGCTGGGTGGGCGTGGCCATGGAGGCGTGGCCTACTCGGCCTCCTGCAACACAGAGGGGGTTGATTTTGCCCTCCCCAGGCTCCGAAGGCTTTTCTGGAGCCTCCAGGAGGGCGAAAACAGCCTCCCCTGGGCTCCGGAGGCCCTCCAGAGGAGAGAAACGGCCCATTTTCAGACTTCCAATCCTTCCAGTAGGCCCGTTTTTCGTCCCCCCATCCCAGAGCCTCCACGCGCGCCCTGCACTTACCTGGCAGAAGCTTCTCACATGAGAAGCAAAACGTCTTCAAAGAATAACCAGAAAGTCCAGTGGCCTCTTTAAAAAAGCACCTTTCGGACTCCAGGGATGGAGCATCCACAACTTCTGTTCCTCCTGGTTCAGGTTGCTTCTCTCCTTGGCGAGTTCCCATCCATTGTTTCTTAATGACGGAATTGGAAGGGACCTTGGAGGTCATCTAGTCCAACCACCCCGCCCATCCAAGCAGGAGACCCTACACCATTTCTGAGAGATGGCAGTCCAGTCTCTTCTTGAAAGCCTCCAGGGATGAAGCTCCCACAACCTCCGAAGGCAACTTCTGTTCCATGGGTTGATGGTTCTCACTGTCAGAAAATTTCTCCTTATTTCCAGGTTGAATCTCTCCTTGCTCAGTTTCCATCCATTATTCCTTTGTCTGGCCTTCGGGTGCTTTGGAAAATAGCTTGACTCCCTTCCTCTCTGGGGCAGCCCCTCAAATATTGGAAGACTGCTATCATGTCTCCCCTGGTCCTTCTCTTCACTAGACTAGCCATGCCCAGTTCCTGCAACCGTTCATTGTATGTTTTAGCCTCCAGTCTCCCTAATTTTGGGGCCAAATTTATATATGTATATTTTAACTGTATTTTAATATTTGTACTTGATGTTTTTACTTGGCTGTTCACCGCCCTGAGTCCTCAGGGAGAAGGGCGGTATACAAATTCAAAATAAAATAAAATAAAATAAATAAAAATCATCTTTCTTGCTCTTCTTTGCACTTTTTCCAAAGTCTCAACATTTATTTATTTTTTTTGGTAATGTGGGGATCAAAACTGGATGCAGGATTCCAAGTGTGGCCTTACTAAGGCTTTACAAAGTGGTACTAATCCTTCCCGTGATTTATACAACCAAGGATCGTATTAGCTTCTTTGGCTGCCGCCGCACACGGCTAGCTCATGTTTAAGTGTGATGGGGGAGAAATGAATGGGAATGCAGAAGAGGAATGCAGAATATCAGGTTTCGGTGTGGTCTCAAATAAATTGCATTTCCAAACAAATAGTCTTTGATGAAATCTTTCATTTATTAAGCACGACAATCTGTCCCCCCGACTTCGTCGTAGCCAACACTGACTTCCTGACCCCAAACCTTCCCTTTCTGTTCCCCAATTCTCTGCGTCTCATTGGCCATCTTCCAAATCACTCTCCCCATATCTACTACTTCAGCTCCCAGGAATGTCCCCCCTCCCATCCCATCTCCTAGGGGAGATTATCTTCAGGGAAAATAAGTAGGTGAAAAGTCAAGCGTCCTCTTGCCAGCTGCCCCCTCTTCTCCTCCTTATGTCAGCACTGGAACGAATGTAGTTTGGAGTGCTGACAGTTTTCCAATAAGAGACAAAAGGACACGCCCAGAAAATGGACAGAGAGAGTCCTCGACTTATGACCATGCTCTTAGTGACCGTTTGAAGACACGACAGCGTGGGAAACATTTTCCATCACTAAGCGTGGTGGTATGAATAGAATAGAATAGAATAGAATAGAATAGAATAGAATAGAATAGAATAGAATAGAATAGAATAGAATAGAATAGAATAGAATAGAATAGAATAGAATAGAATAGAATTCTTTATTGGCCAAATGTGTTTGGACACACAAGGAATTTGTCTTGGTGCATAAGCTCTCGGTGTACATAAAAGACAAGATACGTTCATCAAGAATCATAAGGTACAACACTTAATGATAGTCATAGGATACAAATAAGCAACCAGGAAACAATATCAATATAAATCGTAAGGATACCAGCAACAAAATTACAGTCATACAGTCGTAAGTGGAAGGAGATGGGTGGTGGGAACGATGAGAAGATTAATAGTAATAGTAATGCAGACTTAGTGAATAGTTTGACAGTGTTGAGGGAATTATTTGTTTAGCAGAGTGATGGCATTCGGGGGAAAAAACTGTCCTCGTGTCTAGCTAGGTGTTCTGGTCTGCAGCACTCTATAGCCTCGTTTTGAGGGTAGGAGTTGAAACAGTTTATGTCCAGGATGCGAGGGGTCTGTAAATATTTTCACAGAACCTCTTTTTGACTCGTGCAGGATACAGGTCCTCCATGGAAGGCAGGTTGGTAGCATTGTTTTTTTTTTGGCGGTTCTAATGATCCTCTGAAGTCTGAGTCTGTCTTGTTGGGTTGCAGACAGTTATGGAGGTGCAGATGACAGACTCAATAATTCCTCTGTAGAACTGGATCAGCAGCTTCTTGGGCAGTTTGAGCTTCCCGAGTTGGCACAGAAAGAACATTCTTTGTTGTGCTTTTTTGATGACGCTTTTGATGTTTAGGTGTCCATTTTAGATCTTGAGATATGGTAGAACCTAGGAATTTGAAGGCCTCTACCGTCAATACTGTGTCGTCTAGTATAGTATGGGAGGGTAGTATGAGTTGCACCTGCGTTTATGACTCTTTTTTTTTTTTTTGCCACGGATTTTAAGCCAATTTCTACAGATTGTTTCCAAGGCGTGCCAACCTGAAATGCAATTAGGGCGAAGAACATTCCACCTTGGTGGTCCTTGACATATGACCAGTGGTTTAGCAGCGGTTCACACTTACAAGGTTAAAAAAAAAAACAACAACCCAGGATTGCAGAGGAGGTGGTAATAGATGAATTCCTATTGCAAGACCGGAAGTGATCCCACGCTCCCTCCTTTGTCAAAGAGAGGTCCTTGCGACAACACAGCTTGTGCAATTGTCACACCGTTACAGGCAGCTCGGTGTGCGCTGTTGTGACACCAGCTGGGTTGCGGCAAAGCTGCGTTGGCCTGAAGAAGGAATGTTGGAATCGTATAATACGTCTCGTAGGTTGTGATGAAGAGGTGTTTTTCTCAACCTTGGCACTTTAAAACTGGTGGACTTCAACTCCCAGAATTCCCCAGCCAGCTCTTTTTTTTCCCCACTTTGCTGAAGTCAAAGATATATTATGTTTAGTGCATACCCACCACCTGTGAAGAAAGTTACCTTATATGGATGACTGGGGAATTCTGGAGTTGAAGTCCACGCATCTTAAAGTGGCCAAGGATGGACACTCCTGGTCTAAGGCAATGAATACTGTAAATAAAACCCTTTAAGTTAGCTTCAAAATACCTATTTGGATTGGGCAATGGGTTTCTGAGTTGTTGGCTGGCTGGGGAATTCTGGGAGTTGTAGTCCACGAGTCTTAAAGCGGCCAACGTTGATAAACACGGATTTAAACTTAATTTAATTTAATTTAATTTAAATTTAAATTTATACAGCTAGTCCTCGACTTATGACCACAATTGAGCCCAGAATTTCTGTGGCTCAATGAAACAGTGAGTTAAGTGAGTTTCAACCCCGCTTTACGACCTTTCTTGCCACCGTCGTTAAGTGAATCGCCGCACTTGTTCAGTTAATGAGTCCCACGGTTGTTAAGCGAATCTGGTTTTCCCGTGGACTTTGCTCGTCAGAAGGTCGCAAAAAAAGGGGGATCCCGGAACCACCGCGACCGTCGTAAATACGAACCAGTTGACAAGCGTCTGAATTTTCATCCCGTGATCGTGGGGATGTTGTAGGTGTGAGGACCTGGTCATCAGACACTCTTTTTTTCAGGGCTGCTGTAACTTCGAACGGTCACTAAACAGACGGTTATAAGTCGAGGACCACCTATAAGGAAACTTCCAATAACTATGTAAAATATTAAAAAATGAAAACCCAGAAGGAATTTAAAACACTTAGCTGAGCTTGGTGGCTCGTCAGCTTGGTGAATCTTAGTTTAAGCAGCGTATCTTAATTTCTATCCCTTTATCTAGGAAAACGATGATCATCTAAGCCAATGATGGCTAACCTTTTTGCCATCGCATGCCAAAAGTGGGGGGGGCCCGGGGGGGTCACCCACATGCGTGCCCACACGCATAATTCTATGCGCCCTGCCCTCCCGCGCATGCGTGTGTGACCCTCCCGCGCTACCCCTGCTTTTGGCACGCGAGGTGGGCCCGGTAGGCCTGTTTTTTGCTCTCCCCAGGCTCCAGAGCCTCTCTAGGAGCCTGGGGAGGGCCAAACGGCCTTCCCCACCACCCCGGAGGCCCTCCAGAGGCTGGAAATGGCCCATTTGCCGACTTCTGGTGGGACCGGAAGGCCCGTATTTTGCTCTCCCCAGGCTCCAGAGCCTCTCTAGGAGCCTGGGGAGGGCCAAAACGGCCTTCCCCATCACCCTGGAGGCCCTCCAGAGGCTGGAAATGGCCCATTTGCCGACTTCCGGTGGGACCGGAAGGCCCGTTTTTTGCTCTCCCCAGGCTCCAGAGCCTCTCTAGGCCTCCGGAAGGCCTCCAGGGAGGTGGGGAAGGCTGTTTTCGCCCTCCCCAGGCTCCTAGAGAGGCTCTGGAGCCTGGGGAGAGCAAAAAAATGGGCCTTCCAGTCCCATCGGAAGTCAGCAAATGGGTCGTTTCCAGCCTCCAGAGGGCCTGCTGGGGGGTGGGGAAGGTCGTTTTCGCCCTTCCCAGGCTCCTAGAGAGTCTCTGGAGCCTGGGGAGAGCAAAAAACGGGCCTTCCCCACCCCCCAGGCCCTCTGGAGGAAGGAAACAGCCTGTTTCCCTACTTCCGGTGGGCCCAGAAGGCCCGAAAATCGGAGCTGAGTTCGCGTGCCTGTATTTTGCTCTCCCCAGGCTCCAGAGCCTCTCTAGGAGCCTGGGGAGGGCCAAAACGGCCTTCCCCACCACCC
This sequence comes from Pantherophis vulpinus, assembly GCA_037215915.1. Taxonomy (NCBI): domain Eukaryota; kingdom Metazoa; phylum Chordata; class Lepidosauria; order Squamata; family Colubridae; genus Pantherophis; species Pantherophis vulpinus. The sequence goes on from JAXLNS010000009.1 coordinate 3,172,251, forward strand.
TGGAGGACCTCCAGAGGCTGGAAATGGCCCATTTGCCAACTTCCGGTGGGACCGGAAGGCCCGTTGTTTGCTCTCCCCAGGCTCCAGAGCCTCTCTAGGAGCCTGGGGAGGGCGAAAATAGCCTTCCCCACCCCCCAGAGGCCAAAAACGGCCCATTTGCCAACTTCCAGAAGTCCCACCGATACGGCGCGCGTGCCCACTGATATGGCTCCGTGTGCCACCTGTGCCACGCGTGCCACAGGTTCGCCATCACGGATCTAAGCTCTTAAAAAAACTCCTTTCTGGAACTCATTTGAATTCCTTTGAAAAAAAAATAATAATAACTCAAACGTGTCGACTCACAAAAGGGGTTCATGAAGCTAATTCTCCTTCAGTGGACGCCTTTCAGCAGACCCTAAACTGAGCAGGGGTGGGGTAGATGATCTCTGGGATCTTTTCCAACTCTGGGAGCCAGCCTAGGGTCAAAGAACCATTTTCATGGCTGGGGGGGGGGCAGTGATGGGTTTCACATATTCTTACTATTAATTTGCTCCTTTTTTAATATTATTTTGGGGACCACCTTTAAAAAGTTTAACCGTTGTGTTTTTCAGGAAATATGATTTTTGAACGACCGGTAATAAAATGCTATAAATTCTAATTATGAGCAGAGGGGAGGGGAAAAACCATTCACAGCTTGAGGTTCTTCCATTTGTTTTTTCCCCAGCAACTTGGGACAGTTTTATTCTAGGTTAAATTCGAGATATAGAAGGGATCTAGAGGGGCCTCCAGATCTGTGACATCCCGGTTGGAAATTCTCGAACCTGCTGCAACCTTCAACCATCTGAAAGGCTGAACTAAGGATTAAGGGGAGGTGAAATCCGGTGGTGAAATCCATTTTTTTTTTTACTATCGGTTCTGTGGGCGTGGCTTGGTGGGCGTGGCAGGGGCAGGATATTGCAAAATCTCCATTCCCACCCCACTCTGGGGCCAGCCAGAGGTGGTATTTGCCGGTTCTCTGAACTACTCAAAATTTCCGCTACCGGTTCTCCGAACTGCTCAAAATTTCCGCTACCAGTTCGCCAGAACCTGCTAAAATCTGCTGGATTTCACCCCAGGAAGGGTCCTATTTGTTTGCCGGCCCACTCATTATCTCCAGGATTTATCCAGAATTCCCATTGCTATTTAGCAAGGTGCTTGTTAAATGAATCACACCCTTTTTTTTTGCCATGGTTGTTAAATGAATCACACAGTCATTAAACGAAGCCAGCTTTCCCCTTTGACTTTTGCTCGTCCGAAGCCATCTGGGAAAGAGTGATCCCATGACCCGGGACGACATGGCCACCGTCGTAAATACAAGCACCTGTATTTTTGATGCCGTGACCATGGTCATAAGTGCGAGGACTGGTCGAAAGTCACTTTTTTTCAGCACCGTTGTAACTTCAAACGAGAGTTTTTAAATATAAAACACAACAATGAAGCTTTGAGACTTTCGGAGAGATGGCGTATCCCACTCGGGGCCAAATGGCTAGGATCCCATCAGATCCAAGCCTGAGAAAATGCTAATTTCTCCGCCTCTGAGGTTGAGACAGTCACACAGGTTGCCATGTGGAAACATTCCCGTCTCCACCTGGAATTTCCTCCAGGTCCACCTGCTCTCGTGAGCGTGCCGCCCTCTCATCGCCCTGGCGGCTCGTGAAGCATGCCGTGATCTCCCGGTGGCCACCTTTCCTGAGGGGAGAAAAATGCATGACTTGTTCACTGGCAAAATAAGTGGGCAGGTCCCTGGGCTCCAGAGACTTAGCTTTCTTTGGGAATTTTAGAATAAAATTATTCTAAAATTAAGACGGTGGGACTTCATCTCCCAGAATTCCCCAGCTGACATGGGCTGGCTAGGGAATTCTGGGAGTTGAAGTCGCCAAGGTTGAAAAAGACGGCTGTGAACCATGGTTTTTTCAACCATGGGAAGTTGAGAGATGAGTGGACTTCAATTCCCAGAATTCCTCAGCCAACATGGCCGCCTAGGGAATTCTGGGAGTTGAAGTCCCACCATTTTAAAGTCGCCAAGGTTGAAAAACAAGGCTGTGAACCATGGTTTTTCAACCATGGGAAGTTGAGAGATGAGTGGACTTCAATTCCCAGAATTCCTCAGCCAACATGGCCGCCTAGGGAATTCTGGGAGTTGAAGTCCCACCATTTTAAAGTCGCCAAGGTTGAAAAACAAGGCTGTGAACCATGGTTTTTTCAACCATGGGAAGTTGAGAGATGAGTGGACTTCAATTCCCAGAATTCCTCAACAAAACATGTCTGCCTAGGGAATTCTGGGAGTTGAAGTCCAACCGTCTTAAAGTCGCCAAGGTTGAAAAACACGGCTGTGAACCATGTTTTTTCAACCATGGGAAGTTGAGAGATGAGTGGACTTCAATTCCCAGAATTCCTCAGCCAACATGGCCGCCTAGGGAATTCTGGGAGCTGAAGTCCCACCATCTTAAAGTTGCCAAGGTTGAAAAACAATCTTGGATATTGGAAGGAGAATTTGGCCATGCTAAATAAATAGTGTTATGTCGTAAATATATATAAATAAATAAATTTACAAAATATAAATATAAAAAATAAATCAGGTCCCACCGAGATTCGAACTCAGATCGCTGGATTCAGAGTCCAGAGTGCTCACCATTACACCATGGAACCGCGACTGACGCGCAGCTTTACCGCCCTTCGCCGTTCCCCCGCCGTCGGAAAGGGAGGCGGGGAGGCCGCCCAGCCAATGGCGTCCTTGCTCATTTGCATATCCCGTTCTTTCCATATTCAAGGAGCAAATGGAGAAGGTTCTACGCGTGGGCGGGGTCAGGCCCGTTGCTTAGGAGAAGTGGGCGGAGTCTTTCCTCCTAGCTCCAGCTTTTCCGACCCCCTCCCTTTCCCCGGGTCGGGTTAACCCTTGAATCGCCAGGCTCGACTGCGTTGCTTTTGATTTTTCTTCTTTGGGCGAAATAATTCCGATTTTATTTTCTCTCTCTCTCTTTCTCCCTTCTTTTTTTGGCTTTTCTCCTTTTTCTCTCAGGTCCTGGAACATCGATCTACTTCTACAAACCAGAAGGTTTGTTTTATGCTTGGCTATGTTTGCAATCCTTGCAAAATAAATAATAAAAAAAATAGAGGGATGGGGAAAATTGCAAAGGGAGAGATGGCGGAGGAGGAAGGGGGAGGAAGAATGCACGGCTTTGCAATCTTAAATTATGTGCATAATTCTGTATTTATCTGCATAATTCTGTAATATATGCGTAATTCGGTATTTATCTGCATAATTCGGTATTGTATGCATAATTCTGTATTTTTCTGTATTTACCTGTATTTCTTTATTCTGTTATAGTATGGAGTATATATTGGAGAGCTGCATGCAACGAAATTTCACTTAAATGTATGCTGATTAGTGTACATTCAAAGTGACAATAATTCTATTCCATTCCATTCCATTCCGTATTTTCTACTGGTATTCTATTCTATTCCATTCTATTCCATTCCATTCTATTCCATTCCGTATTTTCTACCACTATTCTATTCCATTCCATTCCATTCCATATTTTCTATTCTATTCTATTCCATTCCATTCCATTCCATTGCATTGCATTGCATTGCATTGCATTGCATTCCATTCCATTCCATTCCATTCCATTCTATATTTTCTACCAGTATTCTATTCTATTTCATTCCATTCTATTCCGTATTTTCTCTTCTCTTCTCTTCTCTTCTCTTCTCTTCTCTTCTCTTCTCTTCTCTTCTATTCTATTCTATTCTATTCTATTCTGTATTTTCTACCAGTATTCTATTCTATTCCATTCCATTCTCTTCCGTATTTTCTCTTCTCTTCTCTTCTCTTCTCTTCTCTTCTCTTCTCTTCTCTTCTCTTCTCTTCTCTTCTCTTCTCTTCTATTCTATTCTATTCTATTCTATTCTATTCTATTCTGTATTTTCTACCAGTATTCTATTCTATTCCATTCCATTCCATTTCATTCCATTCCATTCCGTATTTTCTACCAGTATTCTATTCTATTTCATTCCATTCCATTCCATTCCATTCCATTCCATTCCATTCCATTCCATTCTATATTTTCTACCAGTATTCTATTCTATTTCATTCCATTTTATTCCGTATTTTCTCTTCTCTTCTCTTCTCTTCTCTTCTCTTCTCTTCTCTTCTCTTCTCTTCTCTTCTATTCTATTCTATTCTATTCTATTCTATTCTATTCTATTCTATTCTATTCTATTCTATTCTGTATTTTCTACCAGTATTCTATTCTATTCCATTCCATTCCATTCCATTCCATTCCATTCTATATTTTCTACCAGTATTCTATTCTATTTCATTCCATTCTATTCCGTATTTTCTCTTCTCTTCTCTTCTCTTCTCTTCTCTTCTCTTCTCTTCTCTTCTCTTCTCTTCTCTTCTCTTCTCTTCTATTCTATTCTATTCTATTCTATTCTATTCTATTCTATTCTGTGTTTTCTACCAGTATTCTATTCTATTCCATTCCATTCCATTCCATTCCATTCCGTATTTTCTACCGGTATTCTATTCTATTCTATTCCATTCCATTCCATTCCATTCCATTCCGTATATTCTATTCTATTCTATTCTATTCTATTCTATTCTATTCTATTCTATTCTATTCTATTCTATTCTATTCTATTCTATTCTATTCTATTCTATTCTATTCTATTCCATTCCATTCCATTCCATTCCATTCCATTCCATTCCGTATTTTCTACCACTATTCTATTCTGTTCTGTTCTGTTCTGTTCTGTTCTGTTCTGTTCTGTTCTGTTCTGTTCCGTTCCGTTCCATATTTTCTATTCTATTCTATTCTATTCTATTCTATTCTATTCTATTCTATTCTATTCTATTCTATTCTATTCCATTCCGTATTTTCTGCCACTATTCCATTCCATTCCATTCCATAATAAGGGAAGGGAGGATGGGCTATCT
>JAXLNS010000009.1:3182210-3206989 GCA_037215915.1 Pantherophis vulpinus
CTGTCTCCGGCTTTGCAGCGCCAGAAAACCCGAATGCGGATCCCGCTGAGCGTGGAGAAGCGAGTGGCCATCGCCATCTGGAAGCTGGCAACCTCCGTCTGCTACCGCGACGTAGGCAACCAATTCGGCGTCGGAAGGTCCACCGCCGGCTCAGTGGTGCTGGAGGTGTGCCGGGCCATTCAGAGGGTGTTGATGCGCTCCACGGTGAACGTGGGGAACAATCTGGGGGATATTGTCCAGGGCTTCGAGGCGAGGGGCTTCCCCAACTGCGCCGGCGTGGTGGGCACCAGCCACATGCCCATCTTGTGTCCTCCTCACCAAGCGTCGGAGTACGTCAACACCAAGGGCTACTACTCGATGGCCTTGCAAGCTTTGGTGGACCATCGAGGGAAGTTCACCCATCTGAGCGCGGGGTGGCCCGGCAAGACCCATGAAGCCAAGATCTTCAACAAGTCCACCTTGTTCACCAAAGGGCAGGAAGGGACTCTCTTCGCTCCCGGTTCTGTGGAGATCAACGGCGTATCGGTCCCTCGGGTCATCTTAGGAGGACCGGCCTACCCTCTCCTTCCGTGGTTGATGGTGCCCTACACGGAAGGTCTGGATGAGACCAAGGAGGCCTTCAACGTCACGTTGAGCCGGTGCCAGGAACCCCTGGAAGAAGCCTTCAGCCGCCTGAAGGGCCGGTGGCGCTGCCTGACGGGACGCAACGATTGCGCGGTGGAGAACCTTCCCCGCCTCATCTCGGCCTGTTGCGTCCTGCACAACATCTGTGAGGAGAAAGGGGAGGCCTACGAGGAGAAGTGGGAAGTGGAGGCCAGGCAGCTGGCCGCCACCTTCGAACAGCCCCTGCAGCGGCCCGATACGCGCATTAAGCCCGCCGCACGGTCGGAGAACGTCCGGGACGCTCTCTGCATGTATATCGCCGGGAAGATATGAAGAGCGGAAGGAGGCCGGCGGTGGTGCTGCGGGTTATTTTGGGGAGACCCAGCCTGAATTGAGACTTTGCACTCAGGACGTGGTCAGGTTGCACCCCAAAACAGTACCCAGAGTTCTGGGTAGCATTAAACCAGCAGATTATATTCTTGAAATTGATTTTGGGGTGAAGAGTTGAGAAATTTAGGGTAGAGAATCCATAGATTAGTCAGTGTTTCACAATCTTGGCCACTTTTAAGATGGGTGGACTTCAACTCCCAGAATTCCCCAGCCATTCTGGGAATTGAAGGCCGCATGGCTTAAAAGTAGCTGAAGTTGCTGACCTTCATGTTGGCTGAGGAATTCTGGGAGTTGAAGTCCACCCATCTTAAAATGGCTGAGTTTGCTAACCTCCATATTGTCTGGGGAATTCTGGGAGTTGAAGTCTACCCATCTTAAAGTGGCTGAGTTTGCTAACCTCCATATTGTCTGGGGAATTCTGGGAGTTGAAGTCCCCCCATCTTAAAGTGGCTGAGTTTGCTAACCTCCATATTGTCTGGGGAATTCTGGGAGTTGAAGTCTACCCATCTTAAAGTGGCTGAGTTTGCTAACCTCCATATTGTCTGGGGAATTCTGGGAGTTGAAGTCTACCCATCTTAAAGTGGCTGAGTTTGCTAACCTCCATATTGTCTGGGGAATTCTGGGAGTTGAAGTCCCCCCATCTTAAAGTTACCAAGGTTCCTAAGAGCCATGTTGGCTGGGGAATTCTGGGAGTTGAAGTCCCCCCATCTTAAAGTTACCAAGGTTCCTAAGAGCCATATTGTCTGGGGAATTCTGGGAGTTGAAGTCCCCCCATCTTAAAGTTACCGAGGTTCCTAACAGCCATATTGTCTGGGGAATTCTGGGAGTTGAAGTCCCCCCATCTTAAAGTTCCCAAGGTTGCTAACAGCCATGTTGTCTGAGGAATTCTGGGAGTTGAAGTCCACCATCTTAAAAGTTACCAAGGTTCCTAAGAGCCATATTGTCTGGGGAATTCTGGGAGTTGAAGTCCCCCCATCTTAAAGTGGCTGAGGTTGCTAACAGCCATATTGTCTGGGGAATTCTGGGAGTTGAAGTCCACCATCTTAAAAGTGGCTGAGATTGCTAAGCTCCATATTGTCTGGGGAATTCTGGGAGTTGAAGTCCCCCCATCTTAAAGTGGCTGAGGTTGCTAACAGCCATATTGTCTGGGGAATTCTGGGAGTTGAAGTCCCCCCATCTTAAAGTTACCAAGGTTGGTTACAGCCATATTGTCTGGGGAATTCTGGGAGTTGAAGTCCCCCCATCTTAAAGTTACCAAGGTTGGTTACAGCCATATTGTCTGGGGAATTCTGGGAGTTGAAGTCCCCCCATCTTAAAGTTACCAAGGTTCCTAAGAGCCATATTGTCTGGGGAATTCTGGGAGTTGAAGTCCCCCCATCTTAAAGTGGCTGAGGTTGCTAACAGCCATATTGTCTGGGGAATTCTGGGAGTTGAAGTCCACCATCTTAAAAGTGGCTGAGATTGCTAAGCTCCATATTGTCTGGGGAATTCTGGGAGTTGAAGTCCCCCCATCTTAAAGTGGCTGAGGTTGCTAACAGCCATATTGTCTGGGGAATTCTGGGAGTTGAAGTCCCCCCATCTTAAAGTTACCAAGGTTGGTTACAGCCATATTGTCTGGGGAATTCTGGGAGTTGAAGTCCCCCCATCTTAAAGTTACCAAGGTTCCTAAGAGCCATATTGTCTGGGGAATTCTGGGAGTTGAAGTCCCCCCATCTTAAAGTTACCGAGGTTCCTAACAGCCATATTGTCTGGGGAATTCTGGGAGTTGAAGTCCCCCCATCTTAAAGTTCCCAAGGTTGCTAACAGCCATGTTGTCTGAGGAATTCTGGGAGTTGAAGTCCACCATCTTAAAAGTGGCTGAGATTGCTAAGCTCCATGTTGTCTGGGGAATTCTGGGAGTTGAAGTCCCCCCATCTTAAAGTGGCTGAGGTTGCTAACAGCCATATTGTCTGGGGAATTCTGGGAGTTGAAGTCCCCCCATCTTAAAGTTACCAAGGTTGGTTACAGCCATATTGTCTGGGGAATTCTGGGAGTTGAAGTCCCCCCATCTTAAAGTTACCAAGGTTGGTTACAGCCATATTGTCTGGGGAATTCTGGGAGTTGAAGTCCCCCCCATCTTAAAGTTACCAAGGTTGCTAACCACCATATTGTCTGGGGAATTCTGGGAGTTGAAGTCCCCCCCATCTTAAAGTTACCAAGGTTGCTAACCACCATATTGTCTGGGGAATTCTGGGAGTTGAAGTCCCCCCCATCTTAAAGTTACGAAGGTTGCTAACAGCCATGTTGTCTGGGGAATTCTGGGAGTTGAAGTCCACTTATCTTAAAACTGCTGAGGTTGGGAATCACTGCCTTACGCGGACTTGTATCCTTCACGTAAGTAGGGAGTGAGTCATTCAATTACCACGGACACTTGTTTTGCAAAGCGGATTAACCACCCCAGTACCGTTTATCTGCCTCCGCAGAGTGTCTGGGGAAATGAAACACACCCTGTATTTAATTCTTTAATTCATATTAGAGGATGATTGAGGATATGCATGGGCCTCCTGCCAAAAATTGCAATCGGTGCACCATGGGTTTCCTGGTGATGCGGATCCCGGCTCAAGCCCAGGCTTGTATCCATGTAAACCTGGTTAACAGTCTTCTCTAGCTAGCATGGTAGCTAAGAGACCCCACCCACCCCCCGAGAGTCAGCGAGATGAACGGCAAATAAATTTAATACATAATAATAAAAATAATAAAATAATAATAGATTGGGGTATGTTCCTGTAGGATCTTTTTTTAAAAAAAAGCAAACCAGCTTTTTTTGGTGGTGGTAGGCTTGGCAAGGGCCACCGGGTTTAGAACGGAAGCCAAAAGACTCATGAGGACTAGAATCTTTGCAGACGTCGGATCCATTTTAACTTTGTTTATTCCGCCCAAAACTGCAAATTGATACCGGAGTTGGTAAATCTTTTCAGAGCCGCTGAGAGGGAGGGAGAGAGCCAATATATACATTTAATAAATCAGTCTTATGCTTCATCAAACATTATTTTCGGTCAGGAAAGAGTCAAAAAACAAGTCAATATGTCAGCTTGAAACTCCTTTTATAATGCCCATCAAAAATGGGTGGATTTTGGTCACCCTGCATATTATTTATTTCATTGTTCCCATTTCATGTATTGATTTATATCCTGCCTTATTTTTACAAATAACTCAAAAAGGCGAATGTATCTAAGACGCTTTCCTCCTTCCTATTTTCTTGCCATTGTTTAAAATCTTTTCTTCGCCCCCGGAACGTCCCAGCTATTATTATATAGCTAGTCCTTGACTTACAACCGTTCTTTTGAGTGACCGTTGGAAGTTACGACGGTACTGGGGGAAAAAAAGTGATTGATGACTGATCAAAATTCAAATGCTTGGCAACTGGCATGGACTTATGACAGTTGCGGTCTCTCCGGGGGGGGGGGCACGCAATCCCCTTTTTTGCAACCTTCTGACCAGCAGAGTCCATGGGGAAGCCGGATTCACTTAACGACTCAGTAAGGTCGTAAAAGGAGACAAAACTCGCTTTAACTGTCTTGTTTAGCAACATGAGTTTTGGGCTCCATTGTGGTCGTAAGTCGAGGACTATCGGCGTCGGGCATTTTCCGTTACTGTGTAATTCATTTCTGGCGTTAAAAGATCTGCCGTTGCATTTGTACGACGCAATTAAGGTACAAAATCGTTAAGTTAATTCTCAATTTCACGAGGCCCGATTAACCTGTTTTCCGGTTTGCCTCGTGCCTTAAACCGTACACCCGGCCAAACAGGATGATGGAAACCACGATAAACAAAGAATTAAAAGGATGATTTACCGGCGTGCCTCTGACACAAGCTATATTTCGGTTTCTCGAAGGCCGGTTCCACGGCTCGCCAAAAGAAAGTGAGTCCCAAAAAAATTTCTATTTAAGTATTTCCCTAAGCTTGAGTTCGAATCCGGCTGCTAAAAATTCCAGCTGTAAAGTTAAGAAAGTGCAAAGAGATCCGAGGTCAGGATGAAACAACGTTGTGACATCACACAATGTACACAACCCGTGAGGCTTGTGTGGATGGGAAGGTTGCCGGCTGGGGTGAGAATGAAGCAACTCTTTTCCTCCATGAGGACTATAAACTTGTCAAGGGAGCCCAACCATGTGACTGGAGAACTTGAAAGGGAATAAAACAGATATATAATATATATATGTGTGTGTGTGTGTATATGTATATGTATATATGTATGTATGTATGTATGTATGTAGGTCTTTGGTTATTCGCGTAAAATTGGAAGTACCTTGGCGACGTTTCGACGAAGTCTCATTCGTCATCTTCAGGCTGGTGTCTTCAGCCTTATGCTTCTAGGAGCAATGTGTGATCGTGGTTGTTTCTTCTTTTTAACTGCCAGTGGGGTATGAACTGATTGGGTGGGAGCATGGCTGTGTTCTGATTGGGTGGAGTTGTGTTCTGATTGGGAGGGGGCTTGGCTGTGATCTGATTGGCTGGGGGTGTGTTCTGATAGGGTGGGGGCTTGGCTGTGCTCAGGTTGGTCTGAGTTGCAGGGGGATTTGAACTCGTGGCCTGCGTTGCTTTTTTTTGGCTCCGCATTTGTGGTCGTGCTACATCTTCATGGTGTGTTGTCAGTTTGCTTCATGTATGGATTGGAGGGGTTTAAACCCCCCCCCCCGCCAATCAGAGCACAGCCAAGCCCCCTCCCAATCAGAACACACCTCCACCCAATCAGTTCATACCCCCACTGGCAGTTAAAAAGAAGAAACAACCACGATCACACATTGCTCCTAGAAGCACAAGGCCGAAGACACCAGCCTGAAGATGACGAATGAGACTTCGTCGAAACGTCGCCAAGGTACTTCCAATTTTACGTGGGAGAAAACCCGAATAACCAAAGACCTACATACAAATACCCGCGAAAACCTCAGAAAATAAATATGTGTGTATGTATATATATATGTGTGTTTTTCTATCAAGGTACCTGGTTTACCCAGCATGTGGGAGGGAGCATACCCAGATTCGAACTTGGATTCGAGTAAGGGTATGGCTAGCTGATGAGAGCTAAATAGCTTGAAATAGATCTCTACTAGTCTCCCTTTATTTCTTTATCAGCAAATATAAATTTGGTATAAAATGGTTTGTCGTGAATGCGACTGCTTGAGGGCTCCTGGATTGGAGCTGAAAGGCAAAAGGGAAGCAGTAGGCTCCCTCCCATATTGGGGTAGACCAGGTGCTTGAGATTTGGAGTGTTGTGTGAGGTGGAACTCTCGCCTCACAATCAGGAGGCTTATGAGTTCGATCCTAGGTAGAGGCAGATATTTCCCTCTCTGGGCACAATGAGAATATAGCTGCTGAACAAAACTCCTCACTGGCAACAGGAAAGGCATCTGGCCAGTAAAACACTTGGTTAGCTCCATTCAGTTGACCAGACTCCACCCCGCCAAGGATTATGGGGTCGTTAAAAGAAAACAATGGACCTTGAGATTTATTTATTTTTTTGCTGAGTGATGATGAGGATGCCTGGGGTGCATTTATTGGAAAACGGCAAATTGTGTGTTAGGGATGGAAAAATGAAAAGGCCGATGTTGTAATTGTTGTGGTCCGTCAACAGCCCATGGAGCTAGCAGCAGAGTCAGACAGTGAGGAGGCCGGGGAGGACCATGGGCCAGTCCTGGAGTCTGGAGAAGGCCCGGACAAGGGCTCTGGTCGAAGGCAGAGATGGGGCCAGGGAGTGGGAGTGATGCGCGGACTCCGGAGCCCCCAGAGTCGGACAGCAGAGAGGTAGAGGAACAGGAGGAGCGTGTTCCTAGTGCGCGCATGCGCAGAGCTGCCAGAAGGCAAGAGCAGCTAAAGCAAAAAGGACGACTCAGGAGTAAGGCCAGGAAATGATTGGCCCCCTCCCATAAGGCTTAAAAGAGCAGCAAAGGCTCTTGGGCTCTTTGTAGGAAAGCAAGGTTGCTAAATCTGTTTTCCAGTCGGCATCTCTTGTTTCTGAACTTTGTGGGGCTTTGCCAAGGAAGACCTATGGAAGTGTGCCAAAGAAGATAAAAGGTTTGTGATAAGCCTGAAGGACTTTTTCTAAAGGATTTGTTTTGGAATTAATTTGGACTAAGCTGGGAATGAAGTAATTCTCGGCTGTTATAATAAAACAGTTTTGTTTGAGACTAATTGTGTTCTTTAATGACTAAGTGAGCTTAGGTCACAACAGTAATGTCATCAGATGCATCTTTGCTGCCAGGGAATCCTGGGAGTTGAAGTCCACGCCGTAAAAGCCGCCGAGATTGAAATACACCGATTTATAACTCTACAGTTTTCAACTGAAACTGCCTGGCGAGCATTACTGAGTAATACCAGCCTCAACCAACGAGCAAAGCAAAACGACAAATGAAAAATGAGGGGCAGAAAAAAAAAAATTAAAACAACATTTCAATTTGGAAATGAATCAAGGCTACGACCCACCTTGCAAAGACGAACAATACAAATGAAAATTCAAATCCAGTCCACGTTGCATTTACAGAACTCCGGAAATAATTCTACAAACCCAGCTGAAAAGGGGCAGAAATTCCATTTCCTGCATGTTTTATTTCGTGCAAATGTCTTGATTTTTTTTTTTTTTTACACCGTGGACTAATTCCGTAAAAGATACAGCCGTAGAGCCATCATCCTGGATTAAAAAGTCGTTTTCTTACAGGACTTTTTTTTTAAAAAAATAAAATCCTCCGTTTCTTTGTCCTATTCATTTATTCGCTTTCAACCCTGTAAATTTCAAATCTCTCTTGCGAGAGCACTTAGCAGCATGAGACAAAACTATATTAATATCTATTATCTTTTCTAACAGGAACTGTGCCCCCCCCCCAAATAATATTAGAATATATTTACACACCATACAAAAACGTATCAAAAATCAAGACAAGAGTCCTCGACGTACGACTGTAGTCGAGCCCAAATTTACTATGACTCAGCAAGACAGTGGCGAAGGGAGTTCTGCATTTTACAACCTTCCTCGCCGCCGCCGTTAAGCGAACCACGACAGTTAAATGACTCGCACGGTTGTTAAGCGAGTCCGGTTTCCCCGTTGATTTGGCTTGTCAAGACGGTCGCAAAAGGGAATCGCATGACCCCCGGGACATTTGCAACCGTCATAAATATGAGTCGGTTGGCAAGTATCCGAATTTGGCTCGGGTGGGGAGGCTGCAACGGTCGTGGGAAAAACAGACATAAGTCTTTTGTTTTTCAGCGCCATAACTTCAAACCGTCACTAAGTGAATATTTGTAGGTTGGACGCTGCCTGTAATATAAGGAAGTCCCCTTTAAGAATATCTTCTACTGCAAGGGGTGTCAAACTCGAGGCCCGTCGGCCAGATCCGGCCTGCAATTTGGTTGGATCCAGCCGGTTCAGACCGGTTTAAGCGAACCGGTAACGGTGACCTGCGGATGCTCACCTGCCCCGGCACTATGCCGTCCTATTTAGCCATTTAGCCGCGCACATGCGTGCAAGCCACCCAGTCGGCCACGCCCACCCCCCGCCCGAGGTCAACCACCACCCCAATGCGGCCCTCAATGAAATCGAGTTTGATACTCCTATTCTACTGCATTCCAGATGTTCATTTTTTTTCCAATTTTGGCCTCAGCAAGCGCAGATTTACTTCCGGAAACGTTACCCAAAGGGGCCACCACTAAGAAGGCCCCGCTTCTCATCACTACACTGCAGGGCAAGATTTTTATTTTATTTTTTTGCTTTTGTTTTGGTGAACAGCTCGTGCTTCAAAATTGCAAAGCCTCTGAAACGTTGGAGCTGACTTGCAGCTGCAGGACCGAGGAATTAATTCAACGTTTTTGTCAAAATGTTTTTGTGACGCGGGACTTTTTCACACCGAGAATTCCCCAAGCGGCAAGTATTTTTGTATGTGGCTGGAAAACCTCTGCACATCTGGAATTTTTTTTTTTCCTTTAATTTATATGCCGCCCTTCTCCGGAGACTCAGGGAGGCTTACAATGCGTTAAGCAATAGCCTTCATCCTTTTGTATATTTTATACAAAGTCAGCTTATTGCCCCCACAAACTGGGTCCTCATTTTACCTACCTTTGAAAGGATGGAAGGCTGAGTCAACCTTGAGCCTGGCGAGATTCGAACTTGCAGTAATTGCAAGCAGCAGATGTTAATAACAGTGCTTTAGTCCACTGTACTACAGGCTCTTGTTAAGAGGCAGATGCTATGTACAGGTAGTCCTCGACTTAACAACAATTCACTTAGCGACACTTTGAAGTTAGAACGGCCCTGGGGGAAAAAAAAAAACGACCGGATCATTTTTCAGAATTGTGACCGTGGCAGTATTTCCCGTGGTCATGTGATCAGAATTCAAACACTTGGCATTTTATTTCATTTTTATAATCGCATTTTATAATTTGATTAGCCCTTGGGCCGTATCAAAAAGTGCAGAGTTCCAGAAAACAAATTATATACTCAAAGCAATTGAAAACGGAATTGGATAAAATAGGATTTAAAATGAAGTTGGAATGAAATACAGTCCAAAATGAAATTGGAATAAAACAGAAAAAAAAAAAAACACTTGGCAGCTGATTCAAATTTATGACGGTCGCAGAGTTTTGACGAGCAAAGTCCACGGGGATGCCAGATTCATTTAACAACCGTGGTGCTCATTTAGCAACTGCAGTGATTCACTTAACAAAGAGTGGTGCGGTGGCCTAGAGGTGGAGCTCTCGCCTCACAATCAGGAGGCTGTGAGTTCGATTCTAGGTAGAAGCTGATATTTCTCTCTCTCTGGACTCAGAATATATCTGCTGAACAAAACTCCGCATTGGTGACAGGAAAGGCATCCGGCCAATAAAACACTCAGCTCCATTCAGTTGAACAGACTCCATTCTACAACGGATTTACGGGGTCATTAAATGACCAAAAAAAAGTGATTCACTTAACAAATCAAAACGTCATAAGATGGGGCAAAACTCCCTTCGCAAATGTCTCACTTAGCAACAAAAATGTCGGGCTCAATTGTGGTCGTACATCGAGGAGTACCTGTTTATGGTGGGAAGAACATTGCTGCACATCTGGAATTGGTAAGGGAAGATATTTGGGTTTCACAGCGTAGCCAGGGAAACTTCATGGAAAAATCCTTGGAATCAGCAGGAATTGAAATACAGGGGAAGGAATTTTTTTTTTTCCTAATCTTTTTCTCAAAATTAGGAAGAAAAACAAGGGGGAAAACGAGTTACGCATTTGTTAGGTGGAGAGGTATGTAAATTAGAGAAATAAATTTAAAAGCAAAACGGGTTGGAGCGGCACATAAGAGGATGGATTCTCCATCACATCTGCAGCAGATGCATTGGTGGTTCAGTGGTAGAATTCTCGCCTGCCACGCGGGAGGCCCGGGTTCGATTCCCGGCCAATGCAACTGACTTTTATTTTTTCTGGGAAAGTTTTTCCCCCACAATCGGCATCCTGTGAAATAAAATAAGCTGCCAAAAAAAAAATCCCTCCTTCCCCACAGCTGTTTGGGGAGAAGATCCTGAATAATTTAACCAGTTGCTTTCCCCAAAATCCTTTACTTACCTCTCTGGGATCCAGAATTCTACATCGAAAATTTACAGGCAAAGTCCTCAATTTACAGCCTCAATTTGGGAATCAGGCTTTAAGCCACGTGGCTGTTAAGCGAGTCCCACTTAACAATTTTTAACGGCCTTTTCGCTAAATTCGTTAAGCGAAAAGCAGTCGTTAAATGAGTCGCTTGGCCGCTTAAACGAACCCAGCTTCCTCCATTGACTTGGCTTGTGGGAAGGTCACAAAGGGTGATCAACGGGAAGCTACAAGCGTCGTAAGTACGTGCCAGTTACCCGAATTGCGGCCATGAGGACGCTACAACGGTCGTTAAGTGTGAAACTCAATCATCAGTCACTTATTTCCAGTTTTCTTGTCAATGGAAGACTGCTGGTATTTGGAGGGTTGCCTTTTAAAAAAACATTTACAAACAATTTTTTAAAAAAAATAAAATAAAAACCATTCAAAGAAACCAAACCATCAATCATTGTTACTTGAATAAGTCCCAAGTTACGCTAAACCTTGATTCTTTATAACCAGGGCTTGTTTCTGAAGCCAACATATCCCGGGCATAAAACAAGAGTTTCTAAAATCATTCCTTTAGTTAGGATCCCACAATGCCTTCAGCCAGCGCCCACCACTGCCAGCTTGGCTTTGGGCAAAGCGGGAATCCAAGTCGCTAGTCCCTAAGAACTATGTTCATCGGAGAACCCTACGAATGGAAAAATCGGTTTGCTGTCCGCTACAATATCACGGTTTTGTTTTTTTTAAGGAGGAGGTCGGCAATATTTCCGCGCCCCCCCCTAGGGCCAGGGACGCCAGAAAGGGGGGTGCTGAGAGATGTTTTTGACTGATGTGGGGGTTCGGGGGTCTCTCATCCGGCCCTCCAGGTGTCCCGTGCTGCAGGAAGCCACACCTGAGCTTGCAAAAGTTCTGTTGCGTTGCAGCGGGGAGCCGGAAGCCCCTCGGGTCGCGGCGGTCGATTCCTTGGACGAAGAACTGGGAGAAAACGTGGAAGGGGTCCAATCCGGAGGGGACGGTTCCAACGTGGCGGCGAGATAGACGTGCAGCGTCTCCCACAAGTGTCTTTGGACGGACGGGGGGCTTCGCCGGACGAAGGATTCCAGGTGTCCGAAACACGCCCGGAAACCCATGGCATAACAAGTCTGCAGGCCGTCGTCTTCGGAAGGATTCGCACCTGGAACAGGGGAATTGCAAGAGCCGGGAGGAGGCTGGTCACGCCCAACCCGAGGCAAGGGCAGGCCTAACCGGCACCGGATCCAGAAACCGGCTGCTTTTTCCAGCTTCGGAATCACAGAATCCCAGAGCCAGAAGGGACCTTAGAGGTCTTCTAGTCCAACCCCCCGCCAGTTCAAGACCCCTGTTTTAGACCAACGGCTGTCCAGTCTCTTCTTAAAAATCCAAAAAGGGTTGCCAAATTTTTTTGCTGGCGAGGATGTCAAAGAAATAGGAAGGTTTAAGCCCGTCCGTTCCCCAACCGGGTGCCTTCCGGAAAATTCCCGGAGAGAAATGGGAGGAAGGACTGAAACTGATTGGAGCCTACAGGTAGTTCTTCCGTTACACCCGTTGGTTCAGCGACAGTTCGAAGTTGCTGAAAAAAATAGTGACTTATGACCGGTTCTTGCACTTATGACCGGTCCTCGCACTTATGACTGGTTCTGAAACTTATGACCATCGCAGCTTCCCCACTGGTCACGCAATCAAAATTCCTGCACTTGGCAACCAACTCATATTTATGACGGTTAACAGTGTCAACGTTGCAACGACACTGGGAAAAAAGTGACATACGACCGGTCCTCGCACTTATGACCATTGCAGCTTCCCCCCTGGTCACGCAATCAAAATTCCTGCACTTGGCAACCAACTCGTATTTATGACGGTTACAGTGTCGACGTTGCAATGACACTGGGAAAAAAATGATTTACGACCAGTCCTCGCACTTATGACCATCGCAGCTTCCCCCCTGGTCACACAATCAAAATTCCTGCACTTGGCAACCGACTCCTATTTATGACGGTTACAGTGCCAAAGTTGCAATGGCGCTGGAAAAAAGTGATTTACGACCAGTCCTCACACTTAAAACCGGTCCTCGCACTTAGGACCATCGCAACTTCCCCGTGGTCACATGATCAAAATTCAGGCACCTGGCAACCGACTCGTATTTATGACCGTTGCAGTGTCCCGGGGGAGGGGTGTCACATGATCCCCTTTTGCAGATTCTTTCTGACCAGCAAAGTCAAAAGGGGAAAAGCCGGATTCGCTCAACGACCGAGTGAGTCACTTCACGACAGCAGGGATCTGCTTAACCGCCGGGGGCAAAGGAGGTTGTAAAATGGGGGCAAGGCTTACTTAACAACGACCTTGCTTCAAGTTTTACAGCTTGAAACGCTGCTGTCGTGTTTCCTCCGCCAGGCCGATGAAAACAAGATTCTAAAAACTGAGAACAGATTGTTTGAAAAAGTTGGTCCGTTTTTTAGAATTTTGGGAAATTTGGGGAAATTTTGGGAAATTTGGGATATTGACACCTTTGTCGTCCAGAGTTCACTGCATTTTGGAGTTTCCTTCCTTTTTAAAAAAATTTCCTTTTGGCAAGTGGGTCAGTGGTGGTATTCACCCGGTTCGTACCGGTTTGGGCGTACCGATAGCAGAGATAGCAGGTGGGCCCGTCCACCCGCCCCGGCGTAAAGACGTCCTATTTAGCTACGTTTACAAGGCCGGGCGCATGCACGGAAGCCGTGCGTGGGAGTAAAGCGCATGTGCGGAAATCTGGGCGCACGCACGGATGTTGCGCATGTGCGAAGCGAGCCTGCGCGCGAGCAGCGAACCGGTGGAAAGAATATGTGAAACCCGAAGTGGATGGCAAGAATTTTGAAAAGGTTTGTTAAGAAGAGACTGGGCGGCCACGTCTTTGAAGTCGTCTGAAGGGGGTCTCCTGCCTGAGTAGGGGGGTTTATTTATTTATTTATTCATGTAAATTATATGGGTTGGACTAGAAGACCTCCAAGGTCCCTTCCAAAACTCTTGTTGTTTTTGAAGATGAAATTTGAAATTTCCGTGGCTGCCCTTCATGCTGGTTTTTTCCTTCCCACCCACCCACACCCGCCACGGAGGTGAATTTTACTTACCCTGGGGAATGGCTGCCTGCTTCCTCTCCTGCAGGTACCCCACGGCGAGCTCCAGGATCTCCGCTTTCTCCACTTTGGGGTTCTTGAGGGTCTGTGAAGGAAAGAGGGTCCGAGAAGAGAAAGGGCTGAAAGGGCAACGCAAAACTCCTGACGCTGCCTGCTAAGTGGAACCTCCCCAGTCAGGAGGAGTGTGTTGTGGCTCCGTTACCGGAGCCTGTGTCATCGGCAGGAGAGGACTCCGAGAGTGAAGGAGAGGAGCTGGCAAGGCCTCCCTCTCCAGGACCCTCCTCTCTGGCAATGCCTTCGGTGTCCGCCAAAGGGCAAGAGATAGGGCCGGGGCCAAGCACGTCCACGCAGCCACAGATGGACAGTGATGAGGGTAATGAGTCTTGGCTGGATCCACGCCAGCGTCGCAGAGATAAGCACACGCAACAGAAGAAAAGGCGTGCCCTAAATTAGGCTGAGTCATTGGACCACACCCCACAGGGTATAAAAGGGAACGTGGTGGCCAGTCAAACCTTGTGACGAACAAAGCTGAAAGCTTCCACGCCATTCTGCATTGCCGAACTTTTGGCTATAGACTTTGCTGGATTATCTCTGGACTTGACTGACTCCGTAATTATTGAGCTGTTTCTTTTGATGTACCAGAAGTGGGGAGAAGTTATCTCTCCTCTTCGTAAATAATAAACTCTTGGCAGGCAGCCACTAGGTTGTTGCCAAGTTCCGTTATCATAAGGAAAAGGATTTTGCCGGCTGGTTTGGTCTTTAACTCTTGGACGTCTGTTGGTGTGTGTGCGTGTGGTTGGGGACAAAACAGAGTGTATCTGCATCCCACTTGAAGAGACGGAAGAGAAGAGAAGTCACCGGAGCTTCCTTCCCAACAGAGGGTAGCAGAAAAGAAGAGGAAATAATGCGAGTCTGATTGATAATGTGATTTCCCACCCCCACCCCCAAGTCTTGGCTCCTTTAAGATGGGGTGGACTTCAACTCCCAGAATTCCCCAGCCGGCCTTCCCTTCCCATGCAAATAAGCAATGGAGGCACTGACTATTCTTGCCATTTTAGGGAATACCTCTTTAAGAGCTGGGTCAGGTAGAGCAGGAGCTCCCTCTGCTGGCAGGTCAAGAAATAAATGGATTATCCACTTCAATGCTCTTAAGAAAAATTTGAAGATTGCAAGACTAATTTGGGCTCTGATATCTTGGCGGAGATTTAATTCTTTCATTTATTTAGATCCTGCTTTTATTTTTATTTTTTTATAAATAACTCAAGACAGCGGACATACCTGATATTCCTTCCTCCTCCTATTTTTTTCCACAACAACAACCCTGTGAGGTCGGATGGATCCAGAGTCACCCAGCTGGCTTTCGCACCTAAGGCGGGACTAGAACTCACTATCTCCTAGGTGATTGGCCCATCTAGCCAGTTTTTGTGCCTAAGGCAGGACTAGAATTCATGGTCTCTTGGTGATTGGCCCAAAGTTGTCCAACCGGCTTTCACGTCTAAGGTGGGACTAGAACTCACCGTCTCCTGGTGATTGGCGCCAAGTCACCCAACCAGCTTTCACACTTAGGGTGGGACTAGAACTCACCGTCTCCTGGTGATTGGCCCAAAGCAACCAAGTCGTCTTTCATGTCTAAGGTGGGACTAGAACTCACCGTCTCCTGGTGATTGGCCCAAAGTCACCTAACCAGCTTTCACACTTAGGGTAGGACTAGAACTCACCGTCTCCTGGTGATTGGCGCCAAGTCACCCAACCAGCTTTCGCACTTAGGGTGGGACTAGAACTCACCGTCTCCTGGTGATTGGCGCCAAGTCACCCAACCAGCTTTCGCACTTAGGGTGGGACTAGAACTCACCGTCTCCTGGTGATTGGCGCCAAGTCACCCAACCAGCTTTCGCACTTAGGGTGGGACTAGAACTCACCGTCTCCTGGTGATTGGCGCCAAGTCACCCAACCAGCTTTCACACTTAGGGTGGGACTAGAACTCACCGTCTCCTGGTGATTGGCCCAAAGCAACCAAGTCGTCTTTCATGTCTAAGGTGGGACTAGAACTCACCGTCTCCTGGTGATTGGCGCCAAGTCACCCAACCAGCTTTCACACTTAGGGTAGGACTAGAACTCACTGTCTCCTGGTGATTGGCCCAAAGCAACCCAGCTGGCTTTCACGTCTAAGGTGGGACTAGAACTCACCGTCTCCTGGTGATTGGCCCAAAGTCACCCAACCAGCTTTCACACTTAGGGTGGGACTAGAACTCACCGTCTCCTGGTGATTGGCCCAAAGCAACCCAGCTAGCTTCCGTGCCTAAAGGCAGAACTAGAACTCCCAATCTCCTGTTTTTTTTTTTTTTAGCCTGGTGCCTTCACCACTAGACCAAACTGGCTCTCAAACAGAGATGTCCCTATATCACACTTCCTGGGTGTGTGGGTGTGTGTTTGTGTGTGTGAGGAACGGAGGGAGGGAGGGAGGGGTCAAGCTTTAGGGGGTGTCAGTTGCTGACCTGGCAGTGGGTTTTCTGCAGGAGGAGCAGGCGCAATTCCTCCAAATTCTTATTGATACGATCCCGACGCCGTTTCTCCACCAAGGGTTTCAGCATCTGGGAAGAGAGAGAAAAAATGGAGGGTTGACCCCTAGGTGGGGTGGGTCTCTGCCCCCCTGTTTCCTAATGCCCCTTTCCACTGGTTAATTTTAAATCATCATCATCTTTTAATGACTCCATAATCCCCTGCGGGGTGGAGTCTGGGCAACTGAATGGCTCTAGCAGAGTGTTTTTTACTGGCCGGATGCCTTTCCTGTTGTCGATGAGGAGTTTTGTTCGGCAGATATATTCTCGTTGTGCTCAGAGAGAGAAATATCTGCCTCTACCTGGGATCGAACTCACAAGCCTCCTGATTGTGAGGCTAAAGCCCCGACTCTGGGCCACCGCACCACTCCAACTGGTTAATTCTAAATGCACCAGAAAATTTAGATTTTTTGGGGAGGCCCGGCGCCTGGATTTAAGCATTCTGGACCTAAAGAAGGGATGGAAAATTGGCTGGACCCACACAAGGATGGATTCACACAATCATGCTGGGTTACAACGACACTGTGTGTGTGTGTGTGTGTGCGTGTGTGCGTGTCTTTCAGAGGACAATCTACAGTATATAGATACCACCTGGAGGATGAGGGGGTCAGCTCCCGTATGGGGGCTGAAGCTTCCAGGGACAGGAAGGAGGGGATCAATGCTGGTCCCCAACTTTCCGCCAGCCAGCGTGGAATTAAATCGGAAAGGCTGGATTAGGGTTTGATATCTGATTAATTTGTTTTAATTATTAAAACTAGATTAACTTTTTACTAAAATATTTAGTAAATGTTTAGTAAATGTTTAGTAAATGTTTAGTAAATATTTAGTAAATATTTAGTAAATATTTAGTAAAATATTCCAGCTGTGTTTCTCAGTTTCAGCAACTTTGAGACCTGTGGACTTCAACTCCCAGAATTCCTCAGCCAGCTATGGTGGCTGGCTGGGGAATTCTGGGAGTTGAAGTCCACACAAGGAAAACTGTTTGAGATTAAAGTGGTGGGGAAAAAGCACTTTATTCATACAGATTATTTCATTTCATTATTTCATTTCATTTCATTATTTTCATTTCATTTCGTTTTATTATTTTTATTTCATTTCATTTTCATTTCATTTCATTATTTTATTTTATTTTTATTTTTATTTTCATTTCATTTCATTTCATTATTTTTATTTCATTTCATTTCATTATTTTTATTTTATTATTTCATTTCATCTGTATTCCATTTCATCTTATTATTTTATTTTATTATTATTTTCATTTAGTTTGATTTTCTTTTATTCTTTTAATTTCTTTTATGATTCAATTTATATATATATATATATATATATATATTTCCCCTACTAACTCGCTCCTGGGTGGGGGTGGGGCGACTCAAGGGGGAGGGGCTTCCAAGGAGATCAAAACACAATATAAAAGAAAGAATTAATAATAATAAAATAACCACTCTCCACCCCAATCCTCACCCCCAAATCAGAAAATAACTACAATGGGGGAAACAAACCCCCCCCAGATTTTCTTAAACCATTTGTGATCCCAAACTTGAGGACTGGAAGCTAAAATGTTATATTCCCGGAATATATTTTGCAGGAGAATATAAAGGGACTTGGATGGCAATCCATCCATCCATCCATCCATCCATCCATCCAAGCACTCCAATATTAATCGATACAAGCAGCCTGCTCAAACTCGTGAGGACTGGAAGATAAAATGTTATATTCCCAGAATATATTTTGCAGGAGAGTACAAAGGGACTTGGATGGCAATCAATCAATCAGTCAATCAATCAATCAGTCAATCAATCAATCAATCCAAGCACTCCAATATTAATCGATACAAGCAGCCTGCTCAAACTCGTGAGAATTGGAAGATAAAATGTTATATTCCCGGAATATATTTTGCAGGAGAGTACAAAGGGACTTGGATGGCAATCAATCAATCAGTCAATCAATCAATCAGTCAATCAATCAATCAATCCAAGCACTCCAATATTAATCGATACAAGCAGCCTGCTCAAACTCGTGAGAATTGGAAGATAAAATGTTATATTCCCGGAATATATTTTGCAGGAGAGTACAAAGGGACTTGGATGGCAATCAATCAATCAATCAATCAATCAATCAATCCAAGCGCTCCAATATCAATCGATACAAGCAGCCTGCGGGACCCCCCCATTCGTGTTCCCGGGCCAGGGATTCTCCCCCGGTCCTGTTTCTACCCGAGGCTTCCCCCATCGTGGTTAGTTTAATCATGGTTAAGTCCTGGAAGCCCCCTCCCCGTCTTGGGCTGCGCCCCCCCAGCCCCGGTTCGGAAAACGCGGCCGGTACCTTTCTCCCCCCTGCGGGCTGCGAGCCCTCCGTGACCAGCATCCTCATCAGCCCCGCCGCCTGGTCCCCGGGACGCGCCGAGTGAGTGGGGGTCCCCCCCTCGCGCGGTCCCTTTAAGCCCTCGCTCCCCGCGACCCCTCCCCACGAGGTGTGAAAAGGCCGCCCCCCCCTCCTCCCCTTCCCTTCCCAGGGAAAGAAGGAGAGGGGTCGTGGGCAGGGCAAGGAGGGTCTTTTCTTTTCTTTTCTTTTCTTTTCTTTTCTTTTCTTTTCTTTTCTTTTCTTTTCTTTTCTTTCTTTCTTTCTTTCTTTCTTTCTTTCTTTCTGTCATTCTCGTTCTCTCTCTCTCTCTCTCTCTCTCTCTTTCTCCCTCCTTCCCTCCCTTTCTCTTTTTTCTTTCTTTCTTTCTTTCTTTCTTTCTTTCTTTCTTTCTTTCTGTCTTTCTGTCATTCTCTTTCTGTCTCTCTTTCTTTCTCTTTTTCTCCCTCCTTCCCTCCCTTTCTCTTTTTTTCGTTCTTTTGTCCTGTCTGTCTGTCTTTTTCTTTCTTTCTTTCTCTCTCTCTCTCTCTTTCTTTCTTTCTTTCTTTCTTTCTTTCTTTCTTTCTGTCTTTCTGTCATTCTCTTTCTGTCTCTTTCTCTTTCTTTCTCTTTTTCTCCCTCCTTCCCTCCCTTTCTCTTTTTTTTCATTCTTTTGTCCTTTCTGTCTGTCTTTTTCTTTCTTTCTTTCTTTCTTTCTTTCTTTCTTTCTTTCTTTCTGTCTTTCTGTCATTCTCTTTCTGTCTCTTTCTCTTTCTTTCTCTTTTTCTCCCTCCCCCCTCCCTTTCTCTTTTTTTGTTCTTTTGTCCTTTCTGTCTGTCTTTTTCTTTCTTTCATTCTTTCTTTCTTTCTTTCTTTCTGTCATTCTCGTTCTCTTTCTCTCTCTCTCTCTTTCTTTCTCTTTTTCTCCCTCCTTCCCTCCCTTTCTCTTCTTTTTTCGTTCTTTTGTCCTTTCTGTCTGTCTTTTTCTTTCTTTCTTTCTTTCTGTCTTTCTGTCTTTCTGTCATTCTCTTTCTGTCTCTTTCTCTTTCTTTCTCTTTTTCTCCCTCCCTCCCTCTCTCTTTTTTTTCGTTCTTTTCTCCTTTCTGTCTGTCTGTCTGTCTTTATGTCGTTCTCGTTCTCTCTTTTTCCCCCTCTTTCTTTCCCTCTTTTCCTCTCTCTTATTCTCCCACCCTTCCTCTCTGTCTCTTTTTTCATTCTTTTGTCCTTTTTGTCTTTCCTTCCTTTCCTCCCTCCCTCTTTCTCTTCCTTTCATTCTTTTGTTCTTTCTATCTTTCCTTCCTTTCTTCCCTCCCTCCTTCTCTTCCTTTCATTCTTTTCTTCTTTCCTTCTATCTTTCCTTCCTTTCTTCCCTCTCTCCCTTTCTCTTCCTTTCATTCCTTTCTTCTTTTTTCTATCTTTCCTTCCTTTCTTCCCATCCTCTCTCTTTCTCTTCCTTTCATTATTTTCTTCTTTCTTTCTTTCCTTTGTTTCTTCCCTCTTTCTTTTCCTCCCTCCCTCTCTTTCTCGTTCTTTCATTCTTTTGTTCTTTCTTTCCTTTCCTTTCTTCCCTCACTCCTTTACACTCTCTCTTTCATTCTTTTGTTCTTTCTATCTGTCCTTCCTTCCCTCTTCCTCTCTCTTTCATTATTTTCTTCTTTCTGTCTTTCCTTCCTTTTTCCCTCCCTCCCCCTCTCTTTCTCCTTCATTCTTTCTGTCTTTCCTTCCTTCCTTCCCTCTCTCTCTTTCTCTTTCATTCTTTTCTTCTTTCTGTTTTTCCTTACTTTTTTCCCTCCCTCCTCCCTCTCTTTCATTCTTTCATTCTTTCTGTCTTTCCTTCCTTCCCTCTCCCTCTCTCCCTCTCTCTTTCATTATTTTCTTCTTTCTGTCTTTCCTTCCTTTTTCCCTCCCTCCCCTTCTCTTTCTCCTTCATTCTTTCTGTCTTTCCTTCCTTCCTTCCTTCCCTCTCTCTCTTTCTCTTTCATTCTTTTCTTCTTTCTGTCTTTCCTTACTTTTTCCCTCCCTCCTCCCTCTCTTTCATTCTTTCTGTCTTTCCTTCCTTCCTTCCCTCTCCCTCTCCCTCTCTCCCTCTCTCTTTCATTCTTTTCTTCTTTCTGTCTTTCCTTCCTTCTTTCCCTCCCTCCAAGGACCAGGCTGTAAACGAGATGGGAATCCCATTCCTGCACTCTTTCTTTTCTCTCCTCCTTCCCATCCTTCTAGCCTGCTTAACTCAAAATCTTTCAGCCTGGCTAAGTGGCAATTTTTTTTCCTCAAGTAGTCTTCCACCTAAACATTCATTTAGCAACCGTTCAAAGTTACAATGGCGCTAAAACAAAGTGACTTAGGACTGTTGTTTCACACTTCTGACATTGCACACCAGAACAACTACACACAAGGACATTTTTTTTCCTCCGAACGCCATCACTCTGCTAAGCAACGAATTCCCACAACACTGTCACACTATTTCCTAAGACTGTATTACTATGAGTCTTCTCATCCTCCCTATTATCTATCCCCTTTTCTACTTAGGACTATCACTTTGGTGCTTGGATCTTTACGGTTTATATCGTTTTATTGAGTTTCCTAGTACGATTTGATTGCTTCTTTAGGATCCTATGACTATCACTAAGTGGTGTATCTTATGATTCTTGTTGAATGTATTTTTATGTACACTGAGAGCTTAGGCACCGAAGACAAATTCCCTGTGGGTCCAATCACACTTGGCCAATAAAGAATTCCATTCCATTCCATTCTATTATTTTTCTATTCTATTCTCTATTTATTCTATTCTATTCTCTATTTATTCTATTCTATTCCATTCCATTCCATTCTTTTTCTATTATACTTTCTGTTCTGTTCTGTTCTATTCTATTCTATTCTATTCTATTCTATTCTATTCTATTCTATTCTATTCTATTCTATTCTATTCTATTCTATTCTATTCTATTGTCTATTCCATTCCATTCCATTCCATTCCATTCCATTCCATTCCATTCTATTCTATTCTATTCTATTCTATTCTATTCTATTCTATTCTATTCTATTCTATTCTATTCTCTATTCCATTCTATTCCATTCCATTCTATTCCATTCCATTCTATTCTATTCTTATTCTATTCTATTTTCTATTCTATTCTTATTCTATTCTATTTTCTATTCTATTCTGTTATCTATTCTATTCCATTCTATTCTGTTTTCTATTCTATTCTATTCTATTCTATTCTATTCTATTCTATTCTATTCTATTCTATTCTATTCTATTCTATTCTATTCTATTCTATTCTATTCTATTCTATTCTACTCCATTCCCTTCCCTTCCCTTCTCTTCTCTATATTCTTTTCTATTCTATTTTCTATTCCATTCTATTCCATTCCATTCCATTCCATTCTCTATTCCATTCCATTCCATTCTTATTCTATTCTATTTTCTATTCTATTCTTATTCTATTCTATTTTCTATTCTATTCTGTTATCTATTCTATTCCATTCTATTCTGTTTTCTATTCTATTATCTATTCTATTCTATTCTATTCTATTCTATTCTATTCTATTCTATTCTATTCTATTCTATTCTATTCTATTCTATTCTATTCTATTCTACTCCATTCCCTTCCCTTCCCTTCTCTTCTCTATATTCTTTTCTATTCTATTTTCTATTCCATTCTATTCCATTCCATTCCATTCCATTCCATTCCATTCCATTCCATTCTCTATTCCATTCCATTCCATTCTTATTCTATTCTATTTTCTATTCTATTCTTATTCTATTCTATTCCATTCTGTATTCTATTGTATTCTATATTCTATTCTATCTGGAATTGGGAGGGGCAGACAGCATTTGGTTTTTCTAGTGTAGGCAAGGAAACTGCAGGGGAAAAGTCATCAGGAATTGAAATGAGAAGGAAACTTAAGCCCCTTTTCAAGATTAGCGTGGGGGGGGGGGGGAAGAGGGAAAAGGATCCGGGGGGGGGTTGTAAGATGGGCAGCTATATACAGCAAATCAGAGAGATGTCAAATAAATAAACAGGTTGTAGCAGCAAATCAAAGACTGAATCATGCGAACAGTTTCCAGCAGATGCATTGGTGGTTCAGTGGTAGAATTCTCGCCTGCCACGCGGGAGGCCCGGGTTCGATTCCCGGCCAATGCAACACACTTTTTTTTGTGTGTTCTTTTCTCTAGAAAAAAAATATATTTTGCCAGACTTTAAACGGGTGCGTTTTTTTAAAAAAGCAACATTTTGCCAGAAAAGGGGATTTTATTTGCCTATCTGCCTTGTTTCCCTCCAAATCGACCCACAGAGTAGAATTTTTTTTTAATTTTTTTTTAAATTTGATTTATATAGAATAATAGAATAGAAAGAATAGAATAGAATAGAATAGAATAGAATAGAATAGAATAGAATAGAATAGAATAGAATAGAATAGAATAGAATAGAATAGAATAGAATAGAAAATATTTAATGGAACGGAACGGAACAGAATGGAATGGAATAGAATAGCATAGCATAGCATAGCATAGAATTGGACAGAACAGAACAGAACAGAACAGAACAGAACAGAATAGAATAGAATAGAATAGAATAGAATAGAATAGAATAGAATAGAATAGAATAGAATAGAATAGAATAGAATAGAATAGAATAGAAAATATGGAACGGAACGGAATGGAACGGAACAGAACAGAACAGAACAGAATAGAAAATATTTAACAGAATAGAATAGAAAATAGAATAGAATAGAATAGAATAGAATAGAATAGAATAGAATAGAATAGAATAGAATAGAATAGAATAGAATAGAAAATATGGAACGGAACGGAATGGAACGGAACAGAACAGAACAGAACAGAATAGAAAATATTTAACAGAATAGAATAGAAAATAGAATAGAATAGAATAGAACAGAATAGAATAGAATAGAATAGAATAGAATAGAATAGAATAGAAAATATGGAACGGAACGGAACGGAACGGAACAGAACAGAACAGAATAGAATAGAAAATATTTAACAGAATAGAATAGAATAGAATAGAATAGAATAGAATAGAATAGAATAGAATAGAATAGAATAGAATAGAAAATATGGAACAGAACGGAACGGAACAGAACAGAACAGAACAGAATAAACAGAATAGAAAATATGGAACGGAACAGAACAGAACAGAACAGAACAGAATAGAAAATTTGGGATGGAATGGAACGGAACGGAACAGAAAAAGACCAGAACAGAAAAAATAAAATAAAATAAAATAAAATAAAATAAAATAAAATAAAATAAAATAATAAAATAAAATAAAATAAAATAAAATAATAAAATAAAATAAAATAAAATAAAATAAAATAAAATAAAATAAAATAAAATAAAATAAAATAAAATATGGAATGGAATAGAATTTAGAATTTTAAAAATTTAGCTATTTTTTTTTCAATGGTTATTGTACAAATTGATAAATTGAAGGAAGCGGAAAGGGAAACAACTGTGTAGCATGCAACTGCACGAAGAGAATGGAAGCAAAACCTGACTTGTTAAAAGAGCAGCCAAAAAACGTTCGTTGCATTGGCCGGGAATCGAACCCGGGCCTCCCGCGTGGCAGGCGAGAATTCTACCACTGAACCACCAATGCGCCTTTGGGAACAGCTGGATGTCCGCTTTGATGGAATAAGGAAGGCAGCGGATTGCCAAGATGGGAAAATTGAAGTATAGTAATGATCTCAATTTCCAAATATTCCCTTCGTACGTCTTACTGTATAAGAGAAACTCTGCCTGCTCTCTGCACATGCTCTAAATCAGTGTTTGTCAACCTCAGCAACTTGGGAGATGTGTCCACACGACTCCCCAGTTGGCCAAGTCCTCGACTTACAACAGTTCATTTAGTGACCAAAGTTACAACGGCACTGGAAAAAAAAAAGGGGACTTAGCTCCGTGTTTCACGCTTACGACCGTCGCAGCCACGATTCGCTTAACGACGGCAGCGGCACGGAAAGTCGTGAAACGGAGCCCAACTCACTTTTAAACAAACGTTTCGCTCGGCAACGGGAATTTTGGCACCGATGGCGGTCGTAACTCGAGGACGAGCTGTCCTCGTAAACGCGTCCCGTTCCCGACGGAATAGGTTTATATTTAACCGTTCGTGCGGATTTTAAATTTACTTAAAAGAGGGGGAAAAAAATACAAGGAGG
>JAXLNS010000009.1:3219689-3234689 GCA_037215915.1 Pantherophis vulpinus
TTATTTATTTATTTATTTATTCTATTAAATTTCCTATTCTGTTCCATTCTGTTCCGTTCCATTCCATTTATTCTATTCTATTCTATTCTATTCTATTCTATTCTATTCTATTCTATTCTATTCTATTCTTATTCTATTCTATTCTATTCTCCATTCCATTCCATTCCATTCCATTCCATTCCATTCCATTCCATTCCATTCCATTCCATATTTTCTATTCTATTCTATTCTATTCTATTCTATTCTATTCTATTCTATTCTATTCTATTCTATTCTATTCTATTTCTATTCCATCCCATCCCATCCCATCCCATCCCCATCCCCATCTCCATCCCCTATCCTATCCTATCCTATCCTATCCTATCCTATCCTATCCTATCCTATCCTATCCTATCCTATCCTATCCTATCCTATCCTATCCTATCCTATCCTATCCTATCATTTTAATTATTCTATTCTATTCTATTCTATTCTATTCTATTCTATTCTATTCTATTCTATTCTATTCTATTCTATTCTATTTCTATTCCGTATTTTCTATTCTATTCTATTCTATTCTATTCTATTCTATTCTATTCTATTCTATTCTATTCTATTCTATTCTATTCTATTCCATTCCATATTTTCTATTCTATTCTATTCTATTCTATTCTATTCTATTCTATTCTATTCTATTCTATTCTATTCTATTCTATTCTATTCTATTCTATTCTATTCCATTCCATCCCATTCCATATTTTCTATTCTATTCTATTCTATTCTATTCTATTCTATTCTATTCTATTCTATTCTATTCTATCTATCTATTCCATCCCATCCCATCCCATCCCATCCCCATCTCCATCCCCTATCCTATCCTATCCTATCCTATCCTATCCTATCCTATCCTATCCTATCCTATCCTATCCTATCCTATCCTATCCTATCATTTTAATTATTCTATTCTATTCTATTCTATTCTATTCTATTCTATTCTATTCTATTCTATTCTATTCCATTCCATTCCATTCCATTCCATTCCATTCCATTCCATTCCATTCCATTCCATCCTATTCCATCCCATCCCCATCCCCATCTCCATCTGCTATCCTATCCTATCCTATCCTATCCTATCCTATCCTATCCTATCCTATCCTATCCTATCCTATCCTATCCTATCCTATCCTATCCTATCCTATCCTATCTCTGGAATGGTTTAGTTGGGGTCTCCTTCTTGAGCAAAGGGTTAGACCAGAAGACCTCCAAGGTCCCTTCCAGCTCTCTTCCGATTGAAAGGAATTAAGGAGAGAAGCAACCCGGAACTAAGGAGAAACTGCCTAAGAGCGAGGACAATTAACCCGTGGAACAGCTTGCCACCAGAAGTTTATGGTTACTTCATCCCTGGAGGTTTTTAAGACAGTCACTTGTCTGAGTCTTCGGAGAGGGGCGGCATATAAATTAAATTAAATTAAATTAAATTAAATTAAATTAAATTAAATTAAATTAAATTAAATTAAATTAAATTAAATTAAATTAAATTAAATTAAATTAAATTAAATTAAATTAAATTAAATTAAATTAAATTAAATTAAATTAAATTAAATTAATTAAATTAAATTATTGGGTCTCCTTCTTGAGCAGGAGGCTGGACTAGAAGACCTCCAAGGTCCCTTCCGGCTCTGTTCTGATTGATTGATTGATTGATTGATTGACTCCCTGTACTCGAGGGAGCAGAATCGAACGCTCTCTGTACATGCTCTGAAGCTCCAGCTTTTGCCGAAGGCCTGGAAAGAAGGAAACCAGATGCCAGACGGCCACCCCCGCCCCAATTAATACTCCCTTTGGAAATTGAAATGGGGGGGCAACCAAACCCCCCCCCCCAGATGTTCCAGGGAAACGGGGCAGAAGTTTTTCCCTTGGGAAAAAAGTCACTTTTTTCTCTCTCTCTTTCTCTTTCTCTCCCAGTCCTCTTTTATGGCCCAGTTGTCTTTGATCCCTACGGAGCCTCTTCGCACCTCGCAGTCAAGCACAGACTGAGTACCCCCCCTTCCCCTCTGCTGGCCACGCGCCTAATGGGGGTCTCGGGGAGGGAGAGACCCCCTGCCCTCCTTCCCTCCCTCCCACCCTTCCTCGCTCGGGTGAATTTCAAAGCTTCCCAAACATTCCCTTTTGACTCCTGCCTCCGCAGGCTGAAATGCAACAGATACAGCTTTTGTTGGCCCGGAGGGAGGGGAGGAGTCCGACGAGGGGCATCAGAATCCCCTCAGCTGGCTGCCTCTTTTGGGGGGGGGGGTTGGGGGGTTGGGGGGGCACAGGAGGAATGATCCGATTAGCATTAAATGAAATTATTCATCGGGAGTGGGGGGAGGCCTTTCCCCTTGAGTGTTGGGAGGAAAAGGAAAGAAGGAAAGCAGGGAGGGAAAGAGAAAGAGGAAGGAAGGAAAGAGCGAATAGAGGAAGGGTGGGAGAGAGGGAAGGAAGGAAAGAGAAAATAGAAAAGAGGAAGGAAGGTAGGAAAACAGAGGGAAGGAGGGAGGGAAAGGGAAAGGAAGGAAGGAAAGAAGGAGAAGGAGGGAGGGAAAAGAGAAAAGAGGAAGGAAGGAAAACAGAGGGAAGGAGGGAGGGAAAGGGAAAGGGAAAGGGAAAGGGAAAGGGAAAGGAAGGAAGGAAGGAAGGAAGGAAGTAGGAGGAGGGAGGGAGAGAGGAGATGGGAAGGAGAAGGAGGGAGGAAGGGAGGGAGGGAGGGAGGAAAGAAGGAAGGGAGAGGGAAAATGAAGGAAGGAAGGAAGGAAGGAAGGAAGTAGGAGGAGGGAGGGAGAGAGGAGATGGGAAGGAGAAGGAGGGAGGGAGGAAAGAAGGAAGGGAGAGGAAAAATGAAGGAAGGAAGGATGGCAGGAAGGAAGGAAGGTGGGTGAATGGAAAGAAGGAAGAAGGAAGGAGATGGGAATTAGAAGGAGGGAGGGTGGGAGGGAGGAGGGAAGGAGGGAGAGAAGGAAATAGAGAAGAGGAAGGAAGGAAGGAATGAACAGAGGAAGGGTGGGAGGGAGGGAAAGGGGAAGGAAGGAAGGAAGTAGAAGGAGGGAGGGAGAGAGGAGATGGGAAGGAGAAGGAGGGAGGGTGGGAAGGAGGGAAATAGAAAAGAAGCAGGAAGGAATGAACAGAGGGAGGGAGGAGGGAGGAAGGAAATAGAGAAGAGGAAGGAAGGAAGGAAGGAATGAGCAGAGGAAGGGTGGGAGGAAGGGAGGGAAAGGGAAAGGAAGGAAGGAAGGAAGGAAGGCAGGGAGGAAGGTGGGGGAATGGAAAGAAGGGAGGAAGGAAGGAGAGGGGAATTAGAAGGAGGGAGGGAGGGAGGAAAGGAAGAAGGGAGGGAGGGAGGGAGAGTGGGAAAGAGACTAGAGGAGAGAAGGAGGGAGGGAGGCAAGAAGGAAGGAAGAAAGGGAAAAAGGGAAAAAGAAGAGAGAAAGTAAAGTCATGGCAGTGGAGAGAAGATACAGGCAGCCCTCGACTTACGACCATTCGTTTAGTGACCATTCAAAGTTACAACATCCCTGAAGAAAGGGACTGCTTTTCATACTTAACGGCCGTCGTAGCATCCCCTCTTCCAACCTTCTGGCCAGCAAAGTCCAAGGGGGAAGCTGGATTCGCTTCACGACCGTGTGACTCACTCAGTGACGGCAGTGATCCGCTTAAACGACTTCGGCAAGAACGGTCATCAAAGGGGGCACAACTCCCTTCGCAACCGTCTCGCTTAGCAACGGACAGTCTGGGACTCCTTTGTGGCTGTAAGTCGAGGACTTCCAGCTGGGCTTTGCAAATCCTTCTCACCCCCTCCTGATGTCCGAATGTTCCCTGGGAAAAGGCTGGGGGAGATTGATTGATTCTTCCTTCCTTTTCTTTCTTCCTTCCTTCTTTTCTTTTCTTTCTTCCTTCTTTCCTTCTCTCTCCCTCTCTCCTCTCTTTCTTCCTTTCTCTTTTGCTTTCCTTCCTTTCTTCTTTCCCTTCCTTCCTTCTCCCTCCCTCCCTCTTTTTCTTTCTCTTTCTCTTTCCTTTCCTTCATTCCCTCCCTCCTTCCCTCTTTCTTTCTTTCCTTCCTTCCTTCTTTCTCCCTCCCTCCCTCCCACCCACCCTCTTTCTTTCTTTCTTTCTTTCCTTCCTTCCTTCCTTACCTCCCTCCCTTTCTTTCTTTCTTTCCTTCCTTCCCTCCTCCCTCCCTCATTTCTTTCTCTTTCTCTTTCTCTTTCTTTCCTTCCCTCCTTCCCTCCCTCCCTTTCCTTCCTTCCTTCCTTCTCCCTCCCTCCCTCTTTCTTTCCTTCCTTCCTTCTTTCCCTTCCTTCCTTCCTTCTCCCTCCCTCTCTTTCTTTTCTCTTTCTCTTTTCCTTTCCTTCATTCCCTCCCTCCTTCCCTCTTTCTTTCTTTCCTTCCTTCCTTCTTTCTCCCTCCCTCCCTCCCACCCACCCTCTTTCTTTCTTTCTTTCTTTCCTTCCTTCCTTCCTTACCTCCCTCCCTTTCTTTCTTTCTTTCTTCCTTCCCTCCTCCCTCCCTCATTTCTTTCTCTTTCTCTTTCTCTTTCTTTCCTTCCCTCCTTCCTCCCTCCCTTTCCTTCCTTCCTTCCTTCTCCCTCCCTCCCTCTTTCTTTCCTTCCTTCCTTCTTTCCCTTCCTTCCTTCCTTCTCCCTCCCTCTCTTTCTTTCTCTTCTCTTTTCCTTTCCTTCATTCCCTCCCTCCTTCCCTCTTTCTTTCCTTCCTTCCTTCCTTCTCCCTCCCTCCCTCCACCCTCTTTCTTTCTTTCTTTCTTTCTTTCTTTCTTTCTTCTTTCCTTCCTTCCTTCCTTCCTTCCTTCCCTCCCTCCCTCCCTTTCTTTCTTTCCTTCCTTCCCTCCCTCCCTCCTTTCTTTCTCTTTCTCTTTCTCTTTCTCTTTCTCTCTCTTTCCTTCCTTCCCTCCCTCCTTCCCTCTTTCTTTTCTTCCTTCCTTCTCCCTCCCTCCCTCCCACCCACTTTCTTTCTTTTCTTTCTTTCTTTCTTTCTCTTCTTTCTTTCTTTCTTTCTTTCTTTCTCTTTCTTTCTTTCTTTCCTTCCCTCCCTTTCTTTCTTTCCTTCCCTCCCTCCCTCCCTCCCTCCTTTCTTTCTCTTTCTCTTCCTCTTTCTCTCTCTTTCCTTCCTTCCCTCCTTCCCTCCCTCTCTTTCCTTCCTTCCTTCTTTTTCCCTCCCTCCCTCTTTCTTTCTTTCTTTCTTTTTTTCTTTTTTCTTTTTTTCTTTTTTTTCTTTTCTTTTCTTTTCTTTTCTTTCCTTTCCTTTCCTTCCTTTCCTTTCCTTTCCTTTCCTTTCCTTTCCTTTCCTTTCCTTTCCTTTCCTTTCCTTTTCTTTTCTTTTCTTTCTCTGGGAAGTAGCAGGTTGCGTCAAATACCCCCTCCTTTTAGCATACCAGGGTGTGTCCTTCCTCACTTTCCTGCTTGGGAAAGTGAGCAAAGGTGTGATTGTGTGTGTTTTAACACAACACCCTTCTCGGACTTTACAGGGCTGCCGGAGACAAAATGGGGAAAGGGGGGGGGGGGTCCCAGACAGATGTTCAAATCCTCGAGGGACAAAAGGCTGGGAAGTGTCAACGCAGAGGCGTTTGAAGAGCTGAGCGGCCTGCCATTCCCACGGAAAAGTTCAGGGTGGGGGGGGGTAAGTGGGGGTGCCCGGGGGTGGGGGGGGGCTGGACAGAGGGAGGAGAAAGAAATCCAACCCCCCCCACCCCACCCCAGAGATTCAGGGCTCTCCCTTGCTCTGCTCTGCAACCGTTTCACTTTTGCAGGTAGACTTCCCTAGAAGTGGAGGTTCCACAAAAACGATCATCTCCTTGGATTAAAGTTGGGGTGGTGAGGATGATGATGATGATGATGATGATGATGATGATGATGATGATGATGATGAAGAGGAGGAGGAGGAATTAGCCTTTAAGCAACTTTAAAACGGATGGACTTCAGCTCCCAGAATTCCCCAGCCACTTGCTTCAAGTTGCCAAGGTTGCAAAGAAAACAGGAGAAGAAGAGACTCTCCTGGTCTCTGGATTTCCTCAATGGCGGAAAAACAAATTTAAAGCAGAGCTGGAAGTAGCATAATAAATATATTAAACATGTTGAATAAATCGATCGTTCTGTTTGTGGGGAAATTGACATGGATTTGTTTAAAAAGAGCAAAATCAGGACCAGAGCCAAGGAATCTCTAATTCGATAAAGAGCGAGGGAGGGAGGGAAGGAAGGAAGAAAGGAAGAAAGAGAGGAGAGAAGAATGAGAAGGAGGGAGAGAGGGTGGGAGGGAGGGAGGGAAGGGAAGAAGGAAGGAAGGAAGGAAGGAAGGAAGGAAGGAAGGAAGGAAGGAAGGAAGGAAGGGAGAGAGGGAGGGAGGGAGGGAGACAGGAGTGGAGAATGAGAAGGAGGGAGAGGGAGGGGAAGGGGAAGGAAGGAAGGAAGGAAGGAAGGCAGGGAGAGAGGGAGAGAGGAGAATGAGAAGGAGGGAGGGAGAGAAGGAAGGAAAGAAGGAAGGGAGGGAGGGAGGGGGAGAGGAGAATGAGAAGGAGGGAGGGAGAGAAGGGAGGGAGGGGAGGAGAAGGAGGGGAGTGGAGATTGAGAAGGAGGGAGGGAGGGAGGGAGGGAAGGGAAGGGAAGGAAAAAGGAAGGGAAGGAAGGGAGAGAGGGAGGGAGGGAGGGAGAGAGGAGTGGAGATTGAGAAGGAGGGAGGGAGGGAAGGAAGGAAGGGAAGGGAAGGGAAGGGAAGGGAAAGGAAGGAAAAAGGAAGGAAGGAAGGAGGAGAGAGGGAGGGAGGGAGGGAGGAGTGGAGATTGAGAAGGAGAGAGAGAGGGAGGGGAAGGGGAAGGAAGGAAGGAAGGCAGGGAGAGAGGGAGAGAGGAGAATGAGAAGGAGGGAGGGAGAGAAGGAAGGAAAGAAGGAAGGGAGGGAGGGAGGGGGAGAGGAGAGGAGAATGAGAAGGAGGGAGGGAGAGAAGGAAGGAAGGAAGAAAGGGAGGGAGGGGAGAGAGGAGAATGAGAAGGAGGGAGGGAAAGGGGAAGGGGGGACGGAAGGAAGGAAGGAGGGAAGAAAGGAAGGAAGAAAAGAGACGGAGAGAGGAAATGGGAAGGAGAAGGAGGGAAGGAGGGAGGGAAACAGAAGGAAGGAAGGGAAGGGAAAGAAGGGAGGGAGGGATGGAGGGAGGAAGGGATGAAAGGAAGGAGGGAAAGAAGGAAGGAGGGATGTAAGGAAGGAGGGAAAGAAGGAAGGAAAGGAAGAAAGAAAAAAGGAAAGGAAGAACGTGAAGGGTAGGAACAGATAGAGGGAATGAAGGAAGGAGATTGAAGGGAAGGAAAAGGGAGGGAAGGAAGGAAGGAACGAAGGAAGGAAGGAAGGAGGGAGGGAGGGAGGAACGGAAAGAGGAGATGGGAAGGAGAAGGAGGGAGGGAAACAGAAGGAAGGAAGGGAAGGGAAAGAAGGAAGGAGGGAGGGATGGAGGGAGGAAGGAATGTAAGGAAGGAGGGATGGAGGGATATAAGGAAGGAGGGAAAGAAGGAAGGAAGGAAATAAATAAATAAAAAAGGAAAGAAGGAAGGTGAAGAGTAGGAACAGAGGGAAGGAAAGAAGGAAATAAATAAATAAAAAAGGAAAGAAGGAAGGTGAAGAGTAGGAACAGAGGGAAGGAAAGAAGGAAATTGAATGGAAGGGGAGGGAGGGAAGGAAGGAAGGAAGGAAGGAAGGAAGGAAGGAAGGAAGGAAGGAAGGAAGGAAGGAAGGAAGGAAGGAAGGAATCTCAGGGATGACTCTCGAGAAAGGCTGAGTAACCACTCCCAGGAACAGAGAGGCCTTTCAGATACACTGCCTTGGAATGGTGAGGCTCCATTCCGTAGTTGTAACCCCCCCCCTCTCCCGAAACGGAGCAAGGCAAGCTGCATTGACCTTTCCTTGTTAAGGGAATTTTAGATTTGGGGAGATTTTTTTTTTTTTTGGTGTGTGTGTGTGTGGGCTTGTCCTGACCCTTTTGGTCAAATGAGGAACTCCCCAAAATGCAGAGCGGGAGGAAAAAGCTCAAACTTCAGAAGAACAGAGTTGGACGGAGGTCATCTAGTCCAGCCCCCTGTTCCAACAGGAGACTTCCTATATACCGTCTCCGACAAACGCTTGTCCCAATCTCTGCTTTGAAAAACCTCCAGGGACTCACAAACTGGCTAGGCGGCTCAGTGGCTAAGACGCTGAGCTTGTCGGTCAGAACGGTGAGCCCGAGGGGGGTTGGACTGGATGACCTCAGAGGTCCCTCCCATTATTATTATTATTATTATTATTATTATTATTATTATTATTATTATTATTATTATTATTATTACTACTACTATTATTATTATTACTACTACTACTACTACTACTACTACTACTACTACTACTACTACTACTACTACTAACTTCTAGAAACAACTCTTCCCTGCGGGATCGAAAGCCTCGTCTGCCTTTTTCCCCCCCTTTCCCCTCTTCCCAAATGGATTGATCGATCGATGGATTGATGGACGGACGGACGGCAGATGGATGGATGGATTGACAGGACGGCTCCTGGGACTTCTCCAGAGTTTGTGGGAAAGTTCTCATCCTTTTATTTGAAGTTTTTTTTTCCCCCAACTTTGAACCTTTCCCGCCTGCCCCCCCCCCACCCCCCCCGTGAGGTCACTCTCACACCTTTCGTCTTTATGGCTGGACCGCTTCAGTTTCCCACAATTGTCTCTCTAATGAGGGAACCGCAATAAAAAGTGATAAAAGGGTGGATTTTCTCCTCTCTCTCTCTCTCACACACACACACACACAAACACACACAACTCCCTAGCGGCCAGTGCTCATTTCAGATGCAAAGTTCCCCCCCCCCCCTTGTGCTATTGAGCATAGTGGGAGGGTGTCGGAAAGCATCTCCCCAATAGAGAGATGGAGACAGCATAGAAATGTAAGGAAATAAAACCAATGTTATTTATTATTTGTATCCCGCCTTTATTGTTTTGGGGGGTTTTTTTACAAAGAAGGTAGCGAAGGTATCTAACGCACGCCTGCCTCACAACGACAACCTTGCGAGGTGGGTTGGGCTGAGAGAGGGGGGGACTGGCCCGAAGTCAGCCAGATGGCTTTCATGCCTAAGGCGGGACTAGAACTCACCGTCTCCTGGTGATTGGCCCAAAGTCAGCCAGTTGGCTTCCGTGCCCAAGGCAGAACTAGAACTCCCAGTCTCCTGGGGATCGGCCTGAAGTCACCCAGCCAGTTTCCGTGCCTTAGGCGAGACTAGAACTCACAGTCTCCTAGTGATTGACCCAAAGTCACCCACCCAGCTTCCGTGCCTTAGGCGAGACTAGAACTCCCAGTCTCCTAATCATTGACCTGAACTCACCCAGCCAGCTTCTATGCCTAAGGCAGAACTAGAACTCCCAATCTCCTGGTGATTGGCCCAAAGTTACCCAGCCAGCTTCCGTCCCTAAGGCAGAACTAGAACTCACCGTCTCCTGGTGATCGGCCCAAAGTCCAGCCAGCTTCCGTGCCTAAGGCAGAACTAGAACTCCCAGTCTCCTGGTGATTGGCCCAAAGTTACCCAGCCAGCTTCCGTCCCTAAGGCAGAACTAGAACTCACCGTCTCCTGGTGATCGGCCCAAAGTCCAGCCAGCTTCCGTCCCTAAGGCAGAACTAGAACTCACCGTCTCCTGGTGATCGGCCCAAAGTCCAGCCAGCTTCCGTGCCTAAGGCAGAACTAGAACTCCCAGTCTCCTGGTGATTGGCCCAAAGTTACCGAGCCAGCTTCTGTGCCTAAGGCAGAACTAGAACTCCCAGTCTCCTGGTGATTGGCCCAAAGTTACTCAGCCAGCTTCCGTCCCTAAGGCAGAACTAGAACTCACCGTCTCCTGGTGATTGGCCCAAAGTCCATCCGCTTTCATACCTAAGGCTGGACTAGAACTCCCAGTCTCCTAGTGATTGTCCCAAAGTCACCTGGCCAGCTTCCACCCCTAAGGCAGAACTAGAACTCACTGTCTCCTGGTGATCGGCCCAAAGTCCATCCGCTTTCATACCTAAGGCTGGACTAGAACTCCCAGTCTCCTAGTCATTAACCTGAACTCACCCAGCCAGCTTCTGTGCCTAAGGCAGAACTAGAACTCCCAGTCTCCTGGTGATTGGCCCGAAGTCACCCAGCCAGCTTCCATGCCTTAGGCGAGACTAGAACTCCCAATCTCCTGGTGATTGGCCCAAAGTCACCGAGCCAGCTTCCGTCCCTAAGGCAGAACTAGAACTCACCGTCTCCTGGTGATCGGCCCAAAGTCACCCAGCCAGTTTCCGTGCCTAAGGCGAGACTAGAACTCACCATCTCCTAGTGATCGGCCCAAAATCACCCAGCCAACTTCCGTCCCTAAGGCAGAACTAGAACTCCCAAGTCTCCTGGCCCAAAGTCACCTAATCCCACCTACAGAGAATATTCTGCCTTAGCCCAGGTCCTCGGCCAGGACTCGATAGGCGAACAAAAACTGCCCAATCCAGGCTGAACATCTGGCTGACTGGGCGACCAACTATCATCATCATCATCATCATCATTGTCGCCATCCTCATCATGACACCTTGGCTCTCGGGCACTTGTGAAAATCCCAACGGGCTTTTGCAACAAAAGAGAGGAGATTTAAGGCCACCCGGGGACCAGGAAGATGCAATCACTCTTTGCGGTGGGCATATGATATTACGATGGCCGGACACCCCCTCCCCCTTTCCCCATTGAACGAGGAGGGGGGAAGGAAGTCAATATATTAATGCAATATATTAATATTAATTCAATATATTAATGTATTTATCTGTTCATCCATCAGGATTTCTTCCCATTTTAGCAGTCCTGCATCTCCGTTGGGATTGTTAAGGGAAGATGTTGGCACGCTGGATTGAGACTGCCCCCCCCCCCAAAAAAGTGGTGTATTTAGCCATCAAAACCTCAAAAAGACACTTTTCCCAAAAAGGTTTCCACGATTTTGGCCACGACTCTTCTCTCTCCTTCCCTCTCTCTCTCTCTCTCCCTCCCTCCCTCCCTCCATCCCTCTTTCTCTCTCTCTCCCATCCTCACAATAAAACAACGCATACAAAAAAGCCACGTCAATAACGCTGACAAGGAAGGGGAACAGTTTGGGGGTGCCCCCCCACCCCACCCCAGGAATAAGCAGCTGGGAAAAGATTTGGGGGGTTGAAACCCCTGCAAGGGGTCCCCCCCCCCCCGAAGAGCTGGACAGCTGTTGTGGAGTTCTTTCATTTGAGGAAGGAAAGAAGGAAAGGAAGAGGGAAAGGAAGAGGGATGAAAGGAAGGAGGGAGAGAAAGAAGGAAAGCAGGAAAGATGAGAGGGAGAGAAGAAGGGAGGGGAAGAAAGGAAGAAAGAGGGAGAGGAAAGATGGGCAGTAAGAGAAGGAAGGAGAAAGGAAGAAAGGAAGGAGAGAGACAGAGAGAAAGAAGGAAAGGAAGAAAGGAAGGGGGAAAAGAGGAGAGGAAGGGAAGGAAGGAGAGAGGAAGAGAAAGAAGGAAAGGAAGGAAGATGGTAGAGAAGGAAGGAAGGAGAGACAAAGAAGGGGAGGACGGAGAGAGAGAAAGAAGGAACGCAGGAAAGATGAGAGGGAGAGAAGAAGGGAGAGGAAGAAAGAGGGAGAGGAAGAAAGATGGGAGGTAAGAGAAGAAGGAGAAAGGAAGAAAGGAAGGCGAGAAAGAAAGAACGAAAGACGGGAGGGAGTGCAGTAAGAATGGAAGGAGAAAAAGAAGGTAAGAAAGATGAGAGGAAAGGAAAGGGAGGAAGGAAAGGGAGGAGGGAGAGAAGGAAGGAAGGAAGAAGGAAAGAAGAAAAAGAGGGTGAGGGATGAGAGGGAGGGAAGGAGGGAGGGAAAGAAGGGAGAAAGAAAGATAGGAGGGAGAAAGGGAGAAGAAAACAAAGGGAAGAGGGATGAGAGGGAGAGAAGGAAGACGGGAAGGAGAAAAAGAAGACGAGAGGGATGAGAGGGAGGGAAACAAGGAAGAAAGGAAGGAAGATAGATGGGAGAGAGAGAAGGAAGACAGGAAGGAGAAAAAGAAGACGAGAGGGATGAGAGGGAGGGAAAGAAGGAAAGAAGAAGGAAAGGAAGATAGATGGGAGGAAGACGGGAAGGAGAAAAAGAAGGTGAGAGGGATGAGAGGGAGGGAAACAAGGAAAGAAAGGAAGGAAGATAGATGAGAGAGAGAAAAGGAAGACAGGAAGGAGAAAAAGAAGGTGAGAGGGATGAGAGGGAGGGAAAGAAGGAAGAAAGAAGAAAAGGAAGACCGATGGGGGGGGGGGAAAGCAGGAAAGCAGGAAAGATGAGAGGGAGAGAAGAAGGGAAGGGAAGAAAGGATGAAAGAGGGCGAAAAAAGATGGGCTGCGAGAGAAGGAAGGCAGGAGAAAGGAAGAAAGGAAGGAGAGAGAGAAGGAAGTAAGGAAGAAAAGAGAAAATTGGATTAAGGTCTGGGGTCTTCCCAGGCCAGTCCAGCAGAGGAATAGGATTCTCTGGAAACCCCCACCCCCAAAAGTGTATTCCCCCCCCCAAAAAAAAGGGTTTCCACAATTTTGACCCCTGCAAAACCCAGGATCGTCTTAACTGGGTGGGGGGCGCATGGAAGCCACGGAAAGGGGTTTGGGGGGGTGGGGATTAGGGGATCAGGGGTCCTCACGGCCCCCACCCTCCCTGGGAGGGGCGGGAGGGAGGGGTGGGGAGTGGGGAGGGGTCTTCCTCCTGCACGTGCCCCTGCCACGCGCCGGCTTTCCCGGCCCGAGATCAAAGGCCGGGGGGGCGGGGGGCGGGAGGGAGGATCGCTATAAAAAAGGGGTCTCCGGGCGCGACCCCCGCGCAGAGGAGTCTCCAACTCGTTTCAGGACCCCCGCCCGGGTTGGGAAAGAAGGAAGGATGATGATGGAGATGGGGAGCCCCAAAGAAGAAGGCAAGGAAGGAAGAAGGTAAGGGAGACCCTCGCCCACTCACCCACGCGTGTTCCGCGCGTCTTCCTCCCATCTATCTGCCTTTCCTTCTTCTTTCCTTCTTTCCCTCCCTCTCATCCCTCTCACCTTCTTTTTCTCCTTCCCGTCTTCCTTCCCACTCCCTCATCCCTCTCCCCGTCTTTTCTCCTTCCCGTCTTCCTCCCATCTATCTTCCTTTCCTTCTTCTTTCCCTCTTTCCCTCCCTCTCATCCCTCTCACCTTCTTTTTCTCCTTCCCGTCTTCCTCCCAACTCTCTCTCTCTCTCTCTCCGCAGCTGCTGAAGCCCCTGATGGAGAAGCGGCGGCGGGAGCGCATGAACCGCAGCCTCGCTCGCCTGCGGGTTTTGCTCCTGGAAGCCACGCGCGACGAGGTGAGCCCCGTGGAGGGTCTTTTTTTTTTCCTTCCACCCCACCCCAAGAAACCCCCCCCCCCAGTGGAGGGGATCGCGGAGGAGCTTGCGGAGAGTTTGGATTTTCATGGCCCCCTCCCCTTTCCTCTCCTCCTTCTCTGTCTGTTTCCTTCCTCCTTTCCCACGCACCCACCCACGCACCCACCCACCCCCCGCGCTCGTCTCGGGCTCTTTCTCCTTCTCCGCAGAGGCTTCGGAACCCCAAAGTGGAAAAAGCGGAAATTTTGCAAAAGACGGTGGAATTCCTCAAGACGCAGCCGCTGCCAGGTACTTTCCTCCCCCCTTCCTTCCTTCTTTCCTTCCTTCTTTCTTTGCTTCCTTCCCTTCTTTCTCCTCCCTTCCTTCTCTCTCTCCATCTATCTTCCTTTCCTTCTTTCCCTCCCCTCTCGTCCCTCTCGCCTTCTTTTTCCCCTTCCCGTCTTCCTCCCATCTATCTTCCTTTCCTTCTTCTTTCCTTCTTTCCCTCCTCTCATCCCTCTCGCCTTCTTTTTCTCCTTCCTGTCTCATCTATCTTCCTTTCTTTCTTCTTTCCTTCTTTCCCTCCCTCTCATCCCTCTCACCTTCTTTTTCTCCTTGCCTCCTTCCTTCTCGCTCTCCCATCTATCTTCCTTTCTTCCTTTCCTTCTTTCCCTCCCTCTCATCCCTCTCACCTTCTTTTTCTTCTTCCTGTCTCATCTATCTTCCTTTCTTTCTTCCTTCTTTCCTCCCCTCTCATCCCTCTCACCTTCTTTTTCCCCTTCCCGTCTTCCTCCCATCTATCTTCCTTTCCTTCTTCTTTCCTTCTTTCCCTCCCTCTCATCCTTCTCGCCTTCTTTTTCTCTTTCCTGTCTTCCTCCCATCTATCTTCCTTTCCTTATTCTTTCCTTCTTCCCCTCCCTTTTATCCCTCTCACCTTCTTTTTCTTCTTCCTTTCTTCCTTCTCTCCCTCTCACCCCTCTTACCTTTGCTTTCTTCTTCCTTTTTCCTTCTCCCTATCTTTCTTTCTCCCTTCTTTCCCTCCCTCCTTCCCTCCCTCTCACCCTCTTTTTCTTCTTTCCTTCTTCCTTCCTTCTCTCCCTCCCTTTCCTTCCTCCCTTTCCTTTCCTCTCATCTTTCTTACCTTCTTTTTCTCCTTCCATTCTTACTGCACTCCCCCCCGTCTTTCATTCTTCTCTCTCGCCTTCCTTTCTTCCTTTCTCCTTCCTTCTCTTACCTCCCTTCTTCTCTCCCTCTCATCTTTCCTGTGTTCCTT
Source organism: Pantherophis vulpinus (assembly GCA_037215915.1). Lineage (NCBI taxonomy): Eukaryota > Metazoa > Chordata > Lepidosauria > Squamata > Colubridae > Pantherophis > Pantherophis vulpinus. The sequence goes on from JAXLNS010000009.1 coordinate 3,234,302, forward strand.
TTTTTTCTCCCTCTGTCCTCCCCTTCTTTGTCTCTCCTTCTCTACCATCTTCCTTCCTTTTCTTCTTTCTCTTCCTCTCTCCTTCCTTCCCTTCCTCTCCTTTTTTTCCTCTTCCCTTTCTTACTTTCTTTCTTTCTCTCTCTCCTTCCTTTCTTCCTTTCTTCTGCCTTCCTTCTCTTACCACCCATCTTTCCTCTCCCTCTTTCTTCCTTTCTTCCCCTCCCTTCTTCTCTCCCTCTCATCATTCCTGCTTTCCTGCTTCCCCCCCATCTATCTTCCTTTTCTTCTTTCTTCCTTCTTTCCCTTCCTCTCATCCCTCTCATTTTCTTCTTCCCTTCTTCTTTCTCTCCCTCTCATCCCTCTTACCTTTGGTTTCTTCTTCCTTTTT